>VZZY01007169.1:0-45155 GCA_013400335.1 Eurystomus gularis | reverse complement strand
CGGCGGGGAAGGGAGGGCTGCTCCCGGGCGGCGGGGGCGGGCGGCGAAGTTTCTTCCCTTCCCTCTGGCTTCGGAGGTACCTGTTTGTATAATAATGGGTGGTAACGGTTTGGCCGGGGGCCCCCGCTCCGCTCTCCGTGCGCCTGTGACCGACTGCTGCAGTCTATATAAGGAATTACATTTACATCTCAGAGTCGAGGGCTGCCGTGGGGTTGGTGCTGCGTGGTTTTTCCCTTTGGTACGTGTGTTACTTTAAGATGCGCTTGGAAGGTACACAGCGAGGGCAATAAATGCTCGTAACACCCACTCTCTACTTATTTTCTGGAAAATGGAGAAGTAGTTCGGTTCTCGTAGCGGCTCTTCGCAGTAGGATGTAAAGCCGGAGGTTTTGTAACCCTCCCTGGCAATTTTAGGTTCTATGTGGCATTTCCTGTGCGGGGTCACAGGCAGGGAGGCTTTCGCCTGCCGTCCGAGGGGTTTTCGTGCGCAGGGAACGGTCTCTGAAATCGCTCCGAGTCACGACCGGTGCTTCTCCTCTCCGATCCGGGCCGTTCCGGGCGTAACGTGGTGATAAATAACGGCCTGCCCGGTGGCTGGCGGCTGGAGTTGGCTCCTTTGAACTTAGGAGGCTTTTCTTGTTTTCGCCGTGTGCGTTTTCTAGCGAGTATGTTTGTCTGCGCGCTCGTGTTGTTCATTCTTTGTCCGAGTGTAAATATTTATATTTAGCTCATGATTTGGCTGTGCTAAAGGTAAGTTTGGAAAGTGCTTTTCTCTTTACCTTATTAAAAATGTTGATGATCAGAGAAAGGGGCTTTTCTTGTTGCTGACGACATGTGTGTGACATGTGAGTCTGAACCACCCAGCGTCTGTGCAGGAGCTGTAAACATGTTTACCTGAACAGGAAAGAAAATGGATTTTTCTCTTAAAGATCCAGCGATATGAATATCGTACTCTTAAAGCATATCAACAGATGACTTGTGAGAGAAATTTGCTGAAAATCTAGCTTTTGAAAGCAACAGGGGAAAAGAGATTCTTGATCGCTGCAGCAAATGGCAACTTGTGCAGGTAGAAAAAAAGATGGTGTTTAGTTTTCTCCTGCCTGCATGTCAGCCCCCTCCTGTCTGCTGCGTTCGTTCTCAAGGGAGGGATTTATTTACCACGCTTGCTGTCAGTGTTTTTCCTTTGTGCTTAATATTAGAAAAGCAGATTTGAGGCCGTTTAGCACAATACGTTTTGTCTGCAGTGTGTATCACTCGCAGAAAACAAAAGGTATACAGAAGACGTGGTATCGTTCCAGGTATCTTTCATCTTCATCACTTTTGGACCTCATCACCACACTCATTTTATTATGAAAAGCCTCTGAGTCTTTATCAACTAGTTCTGCAGTGTAGAATGTAGTGTCTTCTTTTGGGCTGGTTTTGGTTCCTTTTTTTGAGGAATTAAAACCAACTTAAGTCATTGTGCGTTGAAGCATCAGGAGCAGTTAGATAACAGATTCTAGATAATAGAGACTTCTCAGCATTGAGTTTGTTTGACTTGCAAATGTTTACTAAAGAAAATGGCTAAAAAAATGTTAACCCTTTACCTTTAAATAGACTTCTTTTTTCTTAAATCTTTAAATGTACTTTGTTCTTTTAGGTGATTATTTTCTATTAATGAGAGCTCAGCATACAGGAGATGCTTCAGCAACTAGGTTGTTCATAGCATACACTAAATCAATTTCATGCTATTCCAGCTGCCTTTTTCTCCCAGTTTCCCACAGAATGTGAGATTATTAGAGAAATTGCACTTGACATCCAGTATACCAGTTAATAATAACTGGGCTGTGGCACTGAGTTATTATACTGTAAACTTTTGTTTATCTGTTGGTAAACTTAACACAGCTATTCTTGTACTGTCAACTTCTGTTTGTTTGTTTGTTTTCTGTCTTTGTGTTTGGGAGCCAGAACTTAGAGCTGCCATCCTGATGCATTAACTGTAGCTGGAAAGACAGTCTTATCTTCTTAACTCTAGAGCTGGTTCCTTTTCTGCCTTGTTTATTGGCCCCTACAGGAGATCAGCAAAAGAGCCGATTGGCACTGCCATTAAAGCCTCCACTTACAAGAAAATCTGGCGCTTCATAGCTAAAGGAAACTATCCTGTGTCATTGTCTGTACTTCTGGCCAGTACACGAAAACATCTGCTGTAGCAAAGGAGTTAGCGAAGTGTTGGGAATGATAGCGCCATACTGATAAGGCAGAAATATAGCACTGGTTGGGAGTCTCTCTTCCTATCTACCTTTTCCCCTTCCCCCCTCTTTTGATAGAGAAATGAGGACGAGAAGAGGGATGTGATTTTGGCCAGTCATCTGCATTGCCGCACTGTGCCAATCCTGAATCTATTTATTTATTTATTTGTTCTGAGTTGGCTTGCACGATCAGGATTAGTTGCTTTCTTAGTATCTCTGCTGTATATTATAGGATCGTCTTAATTTGTATTAAACAACAAAACTAGAAGTAATACATCTTGTTCTTCAGCAATGTTGTGAGACAAGTAAAGCAAGCAAAATATTTAAAACTTCCCTTACTAGAGGGTTAAAAAGATACCAACCTTTTATACTGATGTTCTGAAAGTAACATAGGTATGCCTTCTGTTCTTCAGATGCATATTTAATGGTAAAAAGAACGTGTGAAACTGTAAATTCTGTGTGCTGTCAGGTATATGTGAGGAGGGGGTATGAAGCAGGCTTTTTTCTTTTTTATCCCTTGTTAACACTGAGTTCATTACCACTGGTAACCAAAGGTTATGTAGATTCATTTGTTAAAGTGTTATTTTAGTTGCTTTACAGTTGTTTTTCCTCTCTTTTTAAAATTTTTATTAGATAATCACTTGATGTAAAGTTTTGTTACAAAGCAAAGGACTGTAAGAAGATCCTCAGTGCCTGTGAATAAGGCATGGCATATTTCTCTTAGCTCCCAGGTGTTAACTACCAGCGGGATGTTAGTGATGCTTGGGATGCAACAGTCCTTGTTGTGCCTTTCTTCTCTTGTCCTCCTCCCTTTCTTTTTCACTAGGTATCCTGTCTTCACTCCAGCATTAATTTAAATTTGCAATTTGGGAATTGAGGAATGTAACCAGAGTTTAAAATTCCAGGCACAGTGAAAAGGTCTATATGGACAATTGAATTAACTGCTTGAGTCCAGGGAAATCGTCTCACATAGATAAACAAATAATATTTCTGTTTTAATGTTAACTACTGAAATATAATGGGAATATGCTTTAAGGTATCATTATCTCCTAACTTTTCTCTCAGTAATCAGTGCTTGTTATTATAACAGTTGTAACGCGGGGTGTTTTAAGGTAATTAACTACCTGAGGCAGAGGGTTTTTTTAGGTGATTAGTTGCCTGAAACAGTTTTCCTTCCTTATAGGACTCTGGTAAACATGCTGCTGAAACAATTCATGAAAAGTAGATGAAACTTTCCCCCTGACATCGGCTTCCCTATCACAGAAGTCAGTCAGATGAAATTTTTTTGTTAACAGTCTGAAGGTTGGACTTCTGTGAACTCATCCCAAACTGTCTGTTGAATGTTTGCTATTATAGCGTATATCCCTCCACGCTGTGTCTTTCTGTGGACTTTGGGCTTTATTACAGGTCCCATAATACTGGCATTACTGACGACAGTTAGGCCCTTGCTCTCTGTAAGTGAGCTCCTATGTTGTCAGTGCAGGGAGAAGGGGTTCTACAGCTGTCCTGTGCCTCCTTCCCCACTGGGACATGGGCGGTGTTATTAACCTGTCATTTCTTCTTATGGAAGTTTAGCAGTGATGATGGAAGATGCTGGAGTAATCTGAAGCAAAAACATCAATACAGGTCCTTTCTTCATGTGGAAGTACTGGTTTTAATAGGGCTTAAAATGCCATCAAGGGATGGCAGACATTTTTAACACGTGTTGGACTCAGTTTTATTTCTTTAACATAGTAAGAAACTTCTGTGAAGCTCGGTTGTAGGTTTTTTGCTTGTTTGCTTTTTAACTGTTTTTTGAGCAACTGGTCTCTATTACAAGGAGACTGCTGGAATTACAGTGATTACAGTGTATAGCCAAATGGCTCTTAAGAATCCCTACTTTGAAATACAGTTCTTACTATTTACCAAAAATATAAGCTCATTGCTTTCAACTCATTAGCTGTTTGTAGTAATTTCAAAAACTCTAATTGATATTGCAAGCTGATTAGAATACGGTGTGCTTTGTTGACTGTAAATCCAATATTTAACAGTATGTACTGCATCTCTGGAGATCATAAAGATTCTACTCATGATACACTTCATACTAATACACAAAACAGAAGCTTGAAAGATGGAAATAATTCTGGTTTTATGTAGGCTTCCATACCAGCTTTCAAAGTACAGTTCCAGATGAACTTTAAAGTGCTTAAGATCAGTATTACTGAAGTTCTGGTTATACTTGCCTACATTTTTCAAAAGGGCCTGCCAGGTATGATCTTCACCCTTTTGGGCAAGCAAGCAGGACCTGGCTTACATCTGTGGTCTCAAACTTGATGCTTCATTCTGACAGCTATAATAGGCCTGTTATTTTTGAGAACTAAATTCTCAAGTGACTTAGCCAAGGTCACACAGGAAGTCCATAGCAAGACTGAGTCTCAATCCATTTTTAATCCTTGGGACTACCCTTGCATTTGGCTTGATCTAGAGCCTTAAAGAGAAAGAATGGATTTGTCATTTAGCAGTTACCGTTCCTTTCAGTTTAAGTAGTATTTAAGCTCTTTCATATTTATTGTCTTGAAATACTTGTACTTTCAGTAAACAAATGGCAATATGCAAAACTCAGTTTGTCTCTTTAGTCATTTTTAGATGGTATTAAGATGATATCTTCACTGGTGGTGTTTCCTGTCTGCATCGTCTATGATGATGTGATTATGTGCTAGAGAAGTAGAATTTTGTCTTCTGGTGGTTTTTATATTCCCAAATCCTAAGTTTCGTGATATGTGGGTAGACAAAAGGAAAACCCAACAGGAGGGAATTAGCTTAAGACCTACACTGCTAACATCAACATCCCTACTCTGTATGGAGTGTTTAGAAGTCTCTTTTCTTAGAGATTAATGTCTGGGCAGAGATGATTTAATCAGATACTGGTTTTGTTGAGGCAGTAACGACTAAAGAAGAGTCAGCATGTAGGTGGTATTTCGGGTATTTGACAATGATCGCTAGGTAAATAAAGTATAAGTCTTCCTTAAAAATTCCCCAGAAATACATGAATGGGAAGTCTTCTTGGTTGGGACAAACACATGCCAAGTGTAGGTTTTACCACCACTGCCATTTGTCACAGGGGCCTGCTGCTGTTGCTGTTACTTCAGAGCTGTGTGGGAAGTGGCTGTGGGTGCAGGTGGGTGCTGCTCCTGCCTGGGAGGCCTGGGCAACATGAGGCAAGGAGAGTGTGGAGAGCAGTCTGGTATCTTCAGTAGTGAAGATGTGTGGTTAGCTCCAGTCACGAGACAGTGCGATAGATTGGTTGTGATAAGGACTCTTCCTTGTTGAAGTAAATGTTGTTTGAAATTTTAAATTGGAAAAAAAAAAGAACCACCAAACAACAAAAACCCGAGCAATGCCATGGAGAGCAGAGGGATGTATGTATGAGTGAGCAGAGGTGCATGAGTGAAGAGCATTTGTGGGAAGGAGGGAGGATGGAATAGGGAGGGGAGTAGTCTGCTTCTCACTGATGTCTGATACCTTATTTCTGTGCACCTTGGTGGCCTTCCAGGGAGTGATGAATCTGGTCCCTGGTTGGCTGCATGAGAGGATCATAGTAAGATATAGCTTTGACATCAGTTGACCAGGTGATGCCTTGAAATGCTGGAATTGTGGGGGGATTCTGGAGAGGGTTTTGTGTGTTGTGTAGGTTTTTGTAATGCTCTCTGCTTGCATGTTACGTTGGCAAGTTTTTTTAAACCTCTCCCTAAGCCATTGCCTCTCATTCTGGTGGAGCAGATTTCTTGAGCTGATTATCAAGTGCATGGATATTTCTCACACCTGGTTTGCTTTTCTGGCTGGCTAATTCCTAGCATCTTATATTTAAGTTATTAGAAAGAATAACAGAAGTTTGGTATTTTTAAGAACTGTTCACAGTTGCAGCTTTTTAATCTTTGCTTGCGCTCCTGTTTTAAAGAAAGACTAGGGTTACTTTTGGTTTTCCTGTTGTGTTGAGCTGCTGTCTATTTAATAATCTATTTGTCCCTCTCTTGCATAGGTAAGTAATATTCCTGTGGGACAGTCAAAGAAAATGGGAAGCCCAATCAAGAAGAGTGAGACTTGATAGATACTGACTACAGTTAAATGCTGCATAGCTTTATAAATCTATTTCAGTACTCCTAAGAAAAATGCTACGCCGATCACCACAGCATGTAAGCACCTTTCAGGCAGTAAAAAAAATATGTATATGCTAGGTCTTCTCTTCCTGTGTCAGAGCGTATACATACGATTCCTTTTGTGAGTACTTGACAGCTTACATGCACGTATTAGGAGGATAGGTGGTGGTAGAGCAGGAAGAAGAAACTTGTTAAGTTTATATCTTTATGTGGAGCAGCCAGGCAGTGATTCACATGTTTCAGTTGGTTAGTGATGAATGTATTAACCAGCATTCTTTAGACTTGTACATTTGTACCCAAAGGAACCCCAAATAGGGAAGAAAGGAAGCACTCTGTGCTTCTTTCTGATGCCATGATTATAATGTAAGTGTATCTTTTATTTTAACATGCTTTTTCAGAGCAACAGAAGTTAACTAAAAATATGCCTTCTCATCTTTGAGAAGTCAGTACTGTTTGAAAGCAACCTGTTTCAGTTCTCTCCTTTTCAGCTGTCATTCCCAGCTGTCACAATCTCCTTGATGTGAGGACTTTACCCCTGTTGTTGCAAAGCAGTTTGGTTAACAACTGCTGTCACCCAAAGGTTAAAACCTGAAAACTGGCATCCTTTGTTGTTTCCTTTACAAATGTTTGCTTTCTATTTGGTGACATCTCCCTCACTGCTCTGCCTTCAATGTGTTCCATCTATCCTATTTTTGGAGAACTGTGCTAAAGCAAATGAACATGTCTGATGATGGCTGTATTCTTCCAGATATGTTAGGGGGCTCAATTATGACTGAGGAGAGAGTAAAAAGGAGAAATTCTATCCTGTGCTGCGATGCCATTCCATCCTATCCAATTAGGATCTGTAAGTAGAAGTAGCTGTCCTTGAGTGAAAGGACCTGTAAAATTACTTCTTTAAATGGAAAGAACACCATAGGATGTTGGAGTTTTACCAGAAGGAAGATAAACAAACTCCTTCTTATCTAACTAACTACATAGTATGATGTACTTCTTTTAAGTATGTTTTTGGACTTGATGCAGATATCCTCTGTCTTCCTGCAAGCTCTTCTGTTTTTTAATTTGTAACAAGTCAAGCATTAGATCAGGAACGTTGTAGGAGCTGGCAAGAGTGCCAGAGATAAATGGGTTGTAAAGCTGGCCTTTCACCATGATCCTGAGAGTGACTTTCATGGACAATGCTTGAAATAAGGAAGTTAGAAGAGCCTGATGTGGTAGAGAGAGTATTTTTACCTATGAACTAGTGTGCCTGTGCTTGTTAGGATCAAACTCCAGTTGGGCCGGTGGTGCTAGGGAACACCTTCAGTTGTTGTGATATGAAATGTTTTCATTATTTCAGCAAACATCACATTTCAAATTCTGACTGACAAGACAACTGACAGACACTGAGGGCGGTTTTTTATTCCATGTTGTAGAGACATCTGTCTGCAGAGTGTATGTGGTAGAAAGCAAAATGAAATTACAAAACATCACAAATGTGGCACGACTGAAAAAGGCCTGGGGAAATCTATTCCATCTGAAAAAGTGCAATCTAAAGAACAGATAAATCACACCTTAATTACAGGGATTAGGTTGCTTTTTGCTAAACCGGTAGTTTTGACCTAAAGGAGCAGGTAGGGTTTTTTGTTTTACTAATACCCTCTACTTCCTCCAATCTAACAATTTTTCTATATGCCCAAAAACATAAGGGGGATGAGTTGTCTTTTTTTCCTAAATACAGGGATTTTTAAACAGTTATTCTCAATGTCTTGAGGAATTTCCGCCTTGTTTGTTTCAGGTATGCATTAGACTTTCCTTCTTCCCACCTTCTAGTCCCTTTTATTCTTTCTCTTAATTTCCTGTATGCTGTCTACTGTAAGTCATGTGAAGTTCTAGACTGGAAAAGGAGGTACTACTGAGAATCTCTAACCTGTTTAGTCTTCCGTCCTGTTTTGTTTGTCTTTCCATAGCCTTTTTTTCCAAGTACTCCTGGTACAGCTATTCAGTAAATTGGAACTAGTCACACGCTACTGGATTCATTCTTACATTATTGTTCACAGGAAGGACCTAGGTACAGTTGGCCCTGCAAAGAGCATGAGGTGGTGAATAAGGACTTTGAAGCTGATTTGGAGCTGTAATGACTGGTTTCCTTCCCTGCTGCTGTCCCTTCCCCTTCCTTGCAAAGCATTTTCATTTGAAAAACTAAGGTGTGGTCATCAGGCATATCTGTTCTCAACTTCCAGTAATTTTTTGCTTACTGCTGAGCTACACCGTAATTACATATGCAAATGTAATATTTTTTTCCCCTCTTACCTTGTACATGTGGGAGATCCAGATAAGGTTGCAGAGTACTGCCAGGGATGGTGCTGCTGTTGGGGAGCTGCTGCAGATGGCCACAGAAGGAGAGAAGTACTCATCCTGCAGGCCAAGACTCATGGGGGATTTCAGAACTTCTGTGACTCAAAGGCAACAAGAAAACACTGTTCTTGCCAACTTTAAACTTTAGATAGGCTCAGGTTGTTGGACGACTTCTTCTAATAACCTGTTTTGATATATTCTAGCTACTGAGTGCTGAGAGTGAATTTGCATTTACAGTATTGTTTTGTAGACATATGTATAGTTATTATATCCAATAATTTTATCTGTTAGGCTGGCTTGAATGCCCCCTATAGTAACACAAGGTAAACTTCTGCTGTTCATAACAGTGTGTAATGATACTAAAACCGTGGAGACTAATTCAGTGGAAAAGGCTATTCATGCTAAGGCTCACCTTGTATTTTTTCCAGTTTTTAAATTGAGTGACATGCCGTGTTTCTGAAACCCTGAATATGTCTTACAATGAGTAGTGACAGTAAGGTAGGATCAGTTCTATATTGCAATCAAAATTCTGGGAGACCTTCTGCACAAAAGTGGAAGAATAACTTAAACAGAAATGAGAAACAAAACTGATTTGGTAGTTGTGGCATAGGAAAAGGGAAATAGTTTCAGTGACACAGAATACAGTATAACATGCTGTAGTTCTCTCTGTTTCACCACGTGATTAATCATGCCTTCAGGGATCAGCTTGCATAGCAGATGTGGTAGTTACACGATGGAGAGGGACCTCTTAAAAAGATGAGCCAGGTTTGTACCTCAGCATGTGAGTGACTAAAACTAGTGGCAGACTTTCTGTTTCTGTGAGCCTGTTCACTCAAGAGGGACAATTTTAGCTTTCCAGCTGCAAAGGATACAAATAGACTTAACTAAATAACACACACAACAGAGGCTTATGATCCCGACAGAAAATTCTTACATAGTATTTGATGCAAACTGTTGCCTGTAGATCTGTTGCTCAAAGTATTTTTGCCAGTACTGCCTGTGACTCTGCTGAGATGCTTTCCTTCAGAAGCAAGATGAGTAAATAAAATAAGTAAGGCAGTTGAGAACTCCAGCAAATATGGGCATTTCCTTTATTTTGGTATGAAGTTGCAAGCCTTCCCGATTTAATTACCCCAGCATCTTTAAACATCATAATTTAAAAGTTTGTTATGCAGTATGATCTAGGCAGATCATTTCACTGCATTTGCTTTTGCTTACGTATGATATCACAGTAGTTTGGGGTATAGGAAAGAATATACAAGTTTTTAAAAAATCTGAGTTCTTTTCTGAGCAGGTTGGAAAACAGAAGTGCTCTGATTGAAAACGTGCCAAATGTCTTGCTCTAATAGTTTACAGTTGCTTATATTTAGCCCTTTTTTCATCTTTCTAACTTTTGCCAATATTTTTTAAGCATTTCAAAGGTCTTGTGTAGTAAATCATCACAATAGAAAGATGTTTGTCACTTTTGAAGTTCCAAGATGCTCACTGAGTAAAGCCTTCCAGGTTTGTGCCTTAATGTATCTTGATAGGCATCCTAATTAAGCTTTTTTTTAATATCTCCCGAGCCACATATGTCTTCCTTCAACCACAGAAGCAATAAGTAGGACTGCAATCAAATGTGTGCCTTGTTGGTTCTTGGGTCTACTGTCAAAACACTGTATAGCTGAGGTGTGTGTGCGCATGCGCAACCACGTATGCTGTTTTCCTGCCTTTTCCTTTTGTCTGTCAAGCTTCTGGCTGATCGCAGATTAGCCATCTGAATGTGGGCAGCAAAGAGTAATGGGCTGTACAAAATGCCTGAGGCTTCTTGCATGCAATAAAATGACTCCATTATAAAGCAAAAAATGACAAGCCTGCCATGGAGGATATCTGTACTGGGGAGATGGAAGAGTAGCCTTTGGTTTATGATCATGTTAATGGGTGTAAAATAAACTTAATTTTTATCAACTGTCAAAGGTATTCTTAGGTGCTTTACAGAGTAGTGCTGAAGATCCTTCCAGCAGGAAAATACCTATGAGCTAAATAAATGATGTATTACTTGCTATTCCTGATTGCTATATATGTGTGGGGGAAGGAAGGGAGTAATAGCATGAAGGCTCGGTTTCATTTTACCATGCAGGTTTTGGTTTGTTTTTTTTCTTTTCAATGTATTTATAGTTTTGGTTAGTTACAGGATTACATAATCTGCTGTGCAGAAGTATGTTTGGTTATTAAGTCTTTTGGAAGATGTTTTCATAGAGATTTGAAGGAAATTGGGCCAGAAACATGGCTGAGACAGAGGGAATCCAGATGTTGGAGTATATAAAATATAAAGCTGTAATGAGTTGGATCAAGCAGAGGCATGAGTCTGTGCAGAAGCACAGTAGCAGGATAAATAACTAGGAATCCTATCAAGATTTTTGACAGCTATACTTACCCGCTGTAAGAATCTGATGTTTAAAAAAAGCCTTCTGAATTGTCTACAGTTTACTGTGTCCATAAGCAGTAGTGGTTGCTCTTGTCTTCCTAATTTCAAGACAATTTTAGTTTGTTTTATGGCATGCAAGCTGTAAAAGAGGCTCTCACCAAGAAAAGGTGCACTACTTTCACTTATGCTAAATGGAGGATCTTCCTGGACTGCATCTGCTCAGAAAATGAAGGGAGCTTCTGGTAAACATGGGCTTTCAAACTGACTGGCAAGTCATCATTTAAACAATTTGGTATATGGAATGTAGAGGAATTGTTAAAACATGAAACATTTGTCCTAAGATGCTTAGTTTTAAAGAAACCTCTTAACTGATACTTGTTTTATTCTGTCTTGCTTGTTGGAGTCAGTTCAGTATGTCACTGGAGATACAACCTCAGTGGACTCTGGAAATCCGTGCTTTAGCAGCAAAATGTAAAAATTACAACTTGCAATAAATAAAATGGGAATACTGTTTAAGTAACCTTTCTGTTATTTTTCTCATTCTGTCAGCTGCTGCCAGGTCTCATTGTGGCTCTTCTGGATGTACATTCCATCCATTATATGGACCATGTTCATTGAAGATCTCCTTTTAGCTGCACTTCACACACCAACTGTTCCCCAATCTCTTGGATTGATCTTCCTTACGGGAAGACCCTGCCTCAAAATGTGTACTTCATGCATACTTTTTTCTTTCCCTTTCTCTTACCCGGGTAAAGTTGTAGTGTCCCCCCAACTCCAGCAAAGAGAGAGGAAACAACTGAGAGGGATTATACCACAGAGTTCAACAGATGCTGCTCCTTTGACTGCAGTATTAGTTCACTTTACGTGCATTTTCTTTTTGCAGTTCAGAATTGTTTCTATGATCATATGAGCTTTTTGTGGCACTGGAGACTAGCTGCTTCTGAAGGAAGCTGGCGATAAAACAAAAGCTTAGTTAACTATCTGTAACAGTGGGTAGTCTGTAGATGTTGACAACGAAAATACACTCCAGGCTAGTTTATGAAGAGAGGATCTGTGGGTTTTTTTCCTCTCCTCATTCCTTGCCCCATGTGATTGCTGTGGTTTACAGTAGGAAGCCACTAGTTTCTGCAGTCACAGGTTGAAAGGTTGGCAGTCACTGGTAGGTAATGCAAAGACATTTGAGTAAAAATAAGAAAGTCAACTCTCTTATGGGGGAAGGTCGTAGCTACGTATTTTACAAATCTTTTGACATCTGTGGCTTAATTGGCACTACTGAAAGCAGTATGTTGCACATAATGCAGCTTAGGGAAGTTGCATTTATGAATATGAATAAAAAGGGATATATATATGTGTGTGTGTGTATATATATATATGTTTTAATAATCACACGCCATACTGAGAAGGGTATTGCTGCCTTGGACCAAGCTGGTCTGACATGGCTACCGTGTTGTGCCATGGTTGATTTTTCAGGACAGAGTTGGGAAGTTGCAGAATCCTGAAGATGGAGTGGTTAAACAGTTGAAAGCTCAACTTCACTTAATCAGAAGGAAACATAGGAAATATGGTTTTTGTTATCTTAAAGATACTTAGGTGACAGGGAAAAATTTATCTCTTGGCAGATAGTTTTACTTGCTCTTTTCTGTGGTATTTAGACTACAACAGTGGAGTAGCTGGTGTAAATAGCATGTATGAAGAAAGTTTGCAAGTATGAAAGGGTCTGTGTTAAATTACTCCAAACATGCATTAAAAGTGTTGTGATGGGGTATACCCCATCATGGGAAGGGGAACGTACTGTTCTGCTTTCTAAAGTTGTGTGATTGCTCTTGATCAGTGGCAAGTGATGTGGTATGTCAGTCTGACCAAGCAGTAGACCATTTTCAAATGTCCCTTTCAGACAAATTCACTGCAGCCAGGACTTTTTGAGAACTGTATTTTCAAACTAGTAGGTACAAGACCCAGTTAAACGTTTGGTTAACTAGTGTGGTTGAGGTTCTGTATTTAGAAATACACTAGTAAAATACAGCCCTAGTACTAATAAATAGGATTATCTTTCAGTTTTAACAGCTTTTGGGTTGATACTTAAGATGGATTTGTTGTTTCTTGTTGGCAAGTACTAGTGCAGCAGAGTTGGAATCCCAGGTTTAGGGCACAGTATTCGTGGCCACCAGCCACAGAGCTGTGGAGTGCCTGAGATGATGTGGGGGAGAAATCTAAAACACAGAAATCTGTATTTTCAGGTTTAAAAGGTAGCCAATTCAGAGTATTTCTCACTAGATATAACTCAAAGTTAAACATTTTAAAACTTCCTGTGAACAAATTCTTTCATTTCTTTGTGGTGAGGAGGAAGACACAAGTTCTTAATGTCTCATTTGTAAAGCATCTAATATATAAACTATGAGTTTACAAAAGGCCTTGTACAAACAAAGGTGCAGTGCTTGACACGAAATGAGATGCCTGGAGGATACAGGCCTGGAAGGTGTCTTCTTGTATACTCTCCCTACTCTTGCATTCATGAATCCTGATGGCCAACCCTTGCCTTAAGAGCACTGCATTGTCAAAGGTTAACTTGTGGAAGCTTGTAAGTTTTACAGTGATTTGCTGTTGCTCCTCAGTTCAGCCCAGAACCATGGAGTTACCTCAGTTTTATTTGTGTGCTCTTTTCCATAGGTAGAACAGAAGTGTGCTTCACAGGAGAAGAATTAGAGTATGTGCTTTTGTTATCTGACTGAGATATTGTTTGTTGCCATCACAGTATGTGTTGTAGGCCCTGTGTGAACCCTGGTGACTCCAGTTTCATGGTATTTCTTTTCTGGGAATGGAAAGAAGAGTCACTTAGATGTGTTTCAGAGACAAATGTTAAAAAGCCTCATATTAGAATCTAGTAGCTCTTATGAGAAGTTTAAGGCATCCATACAATGTTGTTCTCCCTCTCCCCTGAGGTGTGGTGAACTCTGTCATGGTATCTCATCTAGCTACCCAGGAACTTCAAGATTTTAAGATGTGCAGAGCTACAGTCTATTTTCATCTCCTTTCTTCCTCCTCCTCCAAGTAAGGCTATTTTAGAGAAGGGGAAAAAACCACTACCAAAAAAGCCAAATCAATGTTTCTGAGCTTAAATAAGGCTTGTTATTATCTCTGCTGTAATAATAGTTGGTTTAGGTTTCTTGGCACAGTTCATGCAATTCTGCAAAATTGCAGAATACTTCAGTGGACACTGTCTGTTAGAGTCGGGAACTCTTTAATTTGGGTAACTTGCAAAGGCTGAAATGTAATCCTCAGCAGATCAGCCTGTGGTGGCTGAGAACAAGGAGTGTCAAGCTCTGTTTTTGAGGAAGCATGTATTCAAAATCTTTCAGATTCATTCATGTGTGCATGCCCTTAGATTTCCTTTTGATTTGGAAGGGTGTTCTGGAGAACTACACAGCCAAAAGCCTGTTGATATTACTGCCTTGGATGCTGTTGGTGATACCTAATCAATACCTTTGCTTTTGGTTGTGATTTTTTTGTTTTGTTTAATTTAATTGTATTCCTCTGTACCTCAGATTCCTAAACTATCTGGTAGCCATCACAGCCATCTGCAAAACTCGGACTATTGTAAAACTAGTAAGAAATTGCACCAACATGACAAATCTGTTTGCTTACATAGCGTGACAGAATAGGAGGGATTTCCACACTATCCTGAACACAACCTGCCAGTCACTAGGAAAGCAATGTGCTTTGTTCCCACTGGGAGACAGAAGGGATCTGGAGAGAAGTGAGGCTTGTGTTGTCTTGTGATGTCTGTGGTGTTATCCTTCCGCTATCATGTGAGGAAGAACAAGGGTGTTTTAATCATCCCTCCTGTCCCAAACGCCTTAGAATTGTGTCCTTGTTTTTGACGTTTTTCTCCATTTCTGCAAGCGGGACAGACACTCATGGAAAGCTTGTTACATGTGGATTTCCATTTAGGCATGTGGGCTCTGGAACAAAATACTGAATCTTTGAGATGGTGTCAATCTTTTATTTAGATTGGATTCTTAGTTATTCATGGGGGAAGGGTGAAGATAAAGTCGCCATATTGGGCATCTGGAAGTTTTAAAGGGCCTGTTTCCTTAGCCAAAAAGAACAAGCACATTTTGTGCTTCCTTGAGAGGCTTTTTTTTCCTATTTGTTAAAAGGATAAAGGCTGTCTTCTACTCAAAATTTATTTAAATTGATGACTGAGTGTATGAGATGAGAGCGTGTAATGCAACCAATTCCTGTCGACTAATGGTGCACGTCCCACTAAACGTGGGCCATCTTGTTACTTCCTTGAGTAGCAGTCAGTTGTAGGTCCTGTCTGCCATTACCAAACTGTATGCCTTTGGTATAAACCTCAAGGAGTAGAGGCTGCTTTTTGACAGATGCACTCAAAAGGCCTCTGCATAGGGGCTAGGCATGGCAAGAGATGTTGATGCTCTGCCATTTAACTTTGGGCAGGTCTAGGTTCCTAACAAAGTGACAGAAACAGGCCTGCTTGCCAGCTCTGGTAAACCAGCATCCTTATGTGAAACCATCTACTGTAATAAAGTGAGGTTTGAGACTTTTTTTCCAGTAATCTACTGATGTCTGCTGGTGGCAACATGCAGTATTGTATGTAATACATAAAGGCATATAGTGGTTCCTAGGAAAACATTGCCTCAGAAGCGCTGCTTTTCAGTGACTAGACCTCTTCATCTGCAGTAAAAACAAATAACAACTTGTTTGCTGAACTGTGACCTGTTTTGGAGTGACAGTCTTGCAGCTTGCTGAATCGACAGCTGGGCTTACCACTGTGCTGCCGTAGCTTAGAGCGAGCTTCACAAAGGCTTGGGAAGAATACATTTGTTTTCCTGCGCTGCTGTTATTTCTAAGCAGGTTTTCAGTTGCTGCTCCCCCACTTTTCGTAGCCCTGAAGCTGCCCAGCCTGCTGTTATTTCAAGTTACGTTTCCAATGCACCTTCTTTAAACATCCTTAATGAAGGTTGGAAGGCTCAGATAATATTCGATAAACTGAGAAAATTAATTAAAAGTTATTTAATAAAGCTTTTTGAGCTCTCTGGTTTAGCTAAGTGATTTAAATGTGACTTTTTTTCTGCTTGAATCAACTGATCAACCTTCAGTTAAGTAGAAAAAATGATGGTGGGGTTTTTTTAAGGGGGAGAAGCATATAAATGCTTTGTTCAGTCCTTTTTTCCAAAATTCAATATTCTACAGATAATTTGAATTATCATCAAGAATCTGACTAAAAAGGAAAATTATTACTCTTTTCTAGATGTGACAGTGCCGCTTGTGAGGATTAAATGTTTGTCCAGAAACCATATTTTTGCTGAGTTAAATTTTGCTAAATGTGCTGTGAAATATTCTTGACAGGCACAAACTATATGTCTGTGTCTGTGGCAATGGGAGTTTAAACTAGTTCATTTTAAATCCTAGCAAGCAGCAGCTGAAATTTTGCTGAATGACCTTTGACATAGGGACCCATGAATGCCCCAAGTATGATTTCACTTTCACCGTGTTCTTTGTGACTCTGAATGCTTGTCAAATCAGATGTGTGTTTAGACCTTTTCACTGAATGTGCTTGGAGGGAAAGAACAAAGCCTGGGGTCAACTTGGCATAATCCCTGCGTTTATCTTTATTCTATTATAGTGGCTTGTGGGGGATGGAGTAACTGTTCTTTGAGGTGAAAGTGCAAGTAGAGTGTAGGTGGGTTATCCGTCTTTTCTTCCAGACTTTCCCAACAACCTAACTGGTCTCCCATGATTTACTTGTGTTAATGTACAGCTGACTAGGCAGATTGCTGGTTGATCCATGTGATCTGCTATTTGTTCTACCCATAGCTATTTGTAGCTACTGCACCTATCTGCTGATGTGAACAAACATGTATACCTTGCCTTGGGTAGCACATGCAGAAATGGATCTGTGTTACCTAGTGCGTTGTTATCTGCAGTGGAGATGGGAGGAGAAATAACATGGATTTTAGTACTACAACTACTTTTGCTTCAGTGCAAATCATCTTTTTATTTTAAGAGATAAACAGCTTCATATACCGTATAGCGCATATGTATTTTTCGCTTTTGTGGGCTATTAGTCATAACTCAAGTAAGGAGTGACTAAGTCTGTTATTACCCATTCAAATTGGGAAAGCCTTTGTCTCTAAGGGAAGAACGGTAGAGTTCTACTAAATGATTGTTATAGACTTTTTTGCAGTATTTTTAGATTTTACTCCTGTGGTAGGATCAGTTCACAATACAGGATTGTTTCTGTGTGGAGCTGGAGTGGTCTGAATCTGTAAACGAGCTATTGTGTGGTAAAGTACAAGTGGGTGGAGGAACTATATGACAAAAGGCCTAGTTACCTTTACAGTTTGTTCGCTGTACCTCATACACTTTGTTTCTGAAGAAAAGCACTATTCAAAGACTTGAGTATAAGGAGGCAGTCTTTCACACGAGGCTTGTGGGAAATTTCTCTCTGACTTGTGTGTTTTCAGCTTGTGTAGATTTACTCTGCACCTTCTGAGGCTTTGCCCAAAACAGCTTAACACGTCTCGCTGAACCCCTGCATCTCAAAGGGTGAACACTTCCTAATCTGACACTTTGGCCAGTATTTTCCACCTTACATGTGCACTTGTTTGGGGTTTTTTTGTGTTTCCTTCTTAATTGAACTTTGCAAAGTTTTTATTTTTAAGAAGGAGCTTTTTTGGTTTTTAAGGACCTCCAAATTAGGAAATAACTTGCCCTTATTAACTTCAGAGATTAAAAACAACATTAAGCAACAAGGATATGTTTTTTTAATTAACTAAATCTAGTAAAAGTCATTCTGAAAGCATGTGTGCTTTTCTGTCTTTTTAAACTAAACTTTGAAACTTGATGTTCTCTGTGCTAAATCTGCAGTTCTCTTCAACTTCTTCCATACATGTCATTGTTTACTTTCTCTTTTCATAGCTTAGTGGGTAAATGCTTAAAAATCTGTTCATTCTGCTTGAAAACAAATATGCTTCACTCAGCATCCAAGTTTCAGATTTAAAACACTTTCACACAAAGACTTGTTGATCAGCTGGGTGGTTTGGGGCTTTGTTTTGGAAAGGAGAATTGAGTTATTTCAGTCCACCTTGGAAGACAGGAGAACAAGTGCTCTGGAGAGGGCAGAGCTCTGCTTTTCTTGCCTGACCCAGGCAAGCTGGAGTGGCTGAAAAGGAGCAGAGCATCTGCTCCTCTGGTGGACATTTACACCCAGAGCAGGCTCCTGCTTCTATCGCAGAAGCAACTGAAGGAGTCAGCCTCACAGGTCACAGCCCAACACATGAGCTGGAACTAACAGGCTCCAGCCCAGCAGAGTAATTTTAAAATGAAGTAGCGAAGGTCTGGACCTGTGCCCACTTTAGCTGTCTGTGCTGTGGAGGCAGTAGCCACTGTCAGGAGGGCAGAAGAGGTATTTGGGGTTAGGAGGCAGTCTGATAGGGTTTCAGTAATGGCTTTCATTCCTTGTTAGCTGCATCCTTTCAAGTTCTGTGTGTATTAGAGACGAATGTTTTCAGCATCCAGTCTGCTTAGTGCTACCAGTAACTGCTTTAGGAGAGTAATTCTGGAGAATAGACTGCCATCATCTTCTCTTGCTGCGTCAAGGAATATGGTTAGTGCCTTTGTTCCAACACTGCCAGGATTCCTCAGAATCTTAGACAGGCTGAGCAGCATGGTGTGCTTTTTTGGCTGGGTTCCCCCCAGTTCTTCACCTTCCCCTTTCTCATCGCAACCTGCCATACTCCTTTGGATGTTGCACTTGCATACTTGGGTGTCACCAGCCTGCATTCAGAAGTCTACATATCTGACCGTTTAATTGTATAACATTAGTGACAGAACGTGCATCTTAAAACTCGCTTACTTTTAGAGGCTGTACACTAGTAAATTATATTTAGAATATCTGTCTACAAATATGCCACAATGTTTACCATTTCACAGTATTGCAAAACTGAACAATTCCACCATAGTTGTGTGAAAATGATACATGTTTTTCAGAGCTGTTTGAGCTCTCATCTACTAATCTTGGATACTTGTAAATAATACGAGAAGATCCTTTGCTAATGTTAATCAGAACTAAAAAGCAACAGTCAAATGTTCATTTTTGCATTATTGAGTTTTTTAATTGTACATCAGACCTCCCTTTCTTAAAATGCCACTTATACTGTTACACGATGGCAGCTTTTCTTCTCTTATTTCTGCCTCCCTCTTCTTCTGTCAGACTATGAAACTACATGCTGTGTAAGAGTTTCCCTTTTCTTTATGTTCTCCTTTTCAAGACTGTTTCAGTCTTGAGATGTTAAGGGAGATTTTCTAGTAACTAATGCTCTCATGGTTAGTCTATTGGCTGCCAAATCTGCTGTGTTCTCTTGGGGTTTTTTAACTTCTAGTGGTGTGAAGGTGGGATTTGGAGAAGCAGCTCTACCAGCTGTGAAGTGAAAAGGCTGAACTGGAGGAGCAGTGCTGAAGGAAAGAAGCCTGCTGTTTTGTACCTAGATGCAAAGTAGTACCTCCCTAAGTTGCTCTCAGGGTCTTCCAAGAAGGTCAAAATAACTGTTCTCCTTCTGGCAGCTTCAGATGGGAAGACATGCAGTAGAGAGATGAAGCATGGGAGTAAATTAGGGACAGAGCAAGGGAACAGCCAGTCAAACCTCTTATTAAGCAGCATTAAGTGATATGAATATTAAGAAGGTAACAGCACTCTTGTTTTTAGAACTTATACAATGCTAAAAATCCATCATGGAAACAGCAAAACAATCTAACTGTGTGCTGCTGATCTAATTTCACAGTTGATCGTAAGTGCAATTTCATTTAAAGAGGCAGCTATATATTTCAGTATTACCAACAGCTGACAATTCAGGAATGTAAATGTAACATGTCTGATTTTACATTTCTCTTACTGTCCTAAACAAGTGCCTGCGGGAATAAACTAATGTGCCTTAAAGGCTGTCTAATTTGGTTTAGTTTAGACAATAAAGGCATGGGCAGAAATGCGTTCAGTGCCACGGTTCCTGGCAGGATAGCTGACCAGAAGCCTGCCATGTGGGGGTCCTTCAGCTCATCTGCCCCTGAAACTTGCCACACTGCAGAATCTTCTTGCTAATTTGGAAAGCCCGTCCAGGAGCCCACTGGTCTAAAACATTCAGACTGTGCTGAAATCTACATTAGCAGGAAGCCCCTATGTCCCACTGTTGTTTTGAGCTTTTAAAGAGTGTGTGTGTTGGACAAGTGAGCAGACTCATCTTAAAATGTGAAAGAAGTGGGTTTGATGACAGGTTTCCATTTGTCTGGGGAGAGTGGAACTGAGCTCTCTAGCATGTCTGGCTACTGACAACCCCAAGGTTTTTGTTCTGACTTTAATCTTGGCTAAATATTATAATTCAGTTATGTTGTAGAATACTTCGTTCCAGAAGGAAAACTAAAAGTTACATCATCTGTTAGTTAAAACTGACTTGAGTAGCTGCTACTTAAATAGGACCAAAGACTTAAGCTGACAGCTCTCCTGTACTAGGATTGTGGAATCGTTTTCTAGGGTTTTTATTTGGTTGGTTTGGTGGTTTTTTTGTGGAGCCAATCCTGTCCCTGTAGCTAAGAGGGAGTACAGGGCAATCAAAATAATTGGGGATTTATGTGCTCAGGTGAAATAACAGAAAGGTTACTACTGGAAATGACTTGACAAAGTCTTAGATGCTTATTAGAGTTTTATTTTCTTCAGAGTTTTATGGAAAGCATTAGCTCTGGTAATCATGATGAAATCTTAGTAAAAGTGTGGAAATAACAGCTTTCGTGAGACTTCAAGATGACAGAATAATGCAGAATCAATGTCATGTTATTTACAGAAATATTTCATTCAAATCTCCCTGTAACTGTTGCTTGAAATCTATGCTTTTGCATCCTGTTAAATCATTCCTGGTCAAGCTGGCAGGCAACCCAAAGGAGAAAGAACTAATGAAGAGGGAGGTGTCAGTCATCCTCTACCCTTGAGTATCCTCGTCATCAAGAGAGCTGGACGCAGATGAACACCTCAGTAGGCCAACTGTTGGCATCTCAAGGGTCAAGAATGTGGCCTGTGTTTTTGCTCCTTTGTCCTTTTCTGTGGCTATGTGACACTGAGGGACTGAGAGAACATGTTAGCCTGCATAATTGTCCAACATGTGGTTGCAGCATTATTCTATGGGCAAGCAATTGATGCAGTCCTTGGCTCTGTCAACAAGAGGATCTATGCAGAGGATGTAGAGATTATCCCCTGCATTTATTTTGTCTCACAATTGAGACAGATTAAGAACAAGTGGTCAATTTACAGCAATTCACAGAAGTGGTATGTTGTTGTCACATTGTAGTGTCTGAGCATGTCTGAACTAAAATTCTCCTGGCTCCTGTGGTATGGAGTTTTTTTCTTTTTTTAAAGAATAGAAAAATAGATTATTTTCTTTTGCTTAACTTTTATTTAGTTAGTTTTCTAGTTCATAAGTCCAGTACTACATACATAATAGCAGCTGGTAAAAGATGTGGCACGACTATAATGCTTGCTTATTAAAAAGATAAATCCTTGTCAGCCCTTCCCTGATCACACAGTTCATGAATGAGGGATATTTTCTTTGAGCA
The DNA here is from genome assembly GCA_013400335.1 of Eurystomus gularis. Lineage (NCBI taxonomy): Eukaryota > Metazoa > Chordata > Aves > Coraciiformes > Coraciidae > Eurystomus > Eurystomus gularis. The sequence goes on along the minus strand of VZZY01007169.1, from coordinate 23,431 downwards.
GTTGTGTGCTGGAAATCTTTCAGATGTGTTGCTATTTTAGAAGACAATTTTTGTAGGGCAGAATCTCTCTCCTTATGTGTGTCTCGAAACCATTTGCTTTTCATGCGGACTGAAACTTGTATGGAACGTAGTTCAGGAATTCAACTTGGGCACTATTTGCAGGCTTTCTTATTATATCAACTTGTGTTTTCTCATGAGAATCCTTGCTCGGAAAAGGGTTTTTTAAAGGTCTATTCTCCCAGCAGTGGCTTACAGCATGTGTATGTTTGGCCTATCAGTGTGCTTATGTACCTTGGCTCTACAAACTGTAGGGCTGGCTCACAGACTAGAGCACCTAAATTTAGATGCCAGGGTGTGAGCTCATTGCCTGTGCTCCCATTATAGTCTGCAGAGGCCTAGTCAGTGAACCTGAAGAGCTGTTCAGCTGACTGAACACAGGTGTCTGCTAAAGGATGAGCGTGTTCTTTAGATACCATTGATTATAGCAGGAACACAGGCATCTAGTTGATTTATAAATTCCTAGATCTAGATTTTGTGAGCTGTATCTCACCCTCTTGCTACTTTTTTTCCTCTAACAGTTGAAAAACTGGTGTGCTTTTTGCTATTAAAACTCCCTTTGAGTTCTCTCCTGTGTTAATTTCTTTTGAAAACTATAATCATGGTTGAAATTCCAGGGTGCTAAAAGCTACAACTCAAAGATGACACCTGTCTCAGTGTTTTCTCTAACATCTGAAGTATATTTCAGTTCTCTCAGACTCATGGACTGGGGTATCTCAGTTCAGCTGGGAAGCAGACATCCTGCCTTCCCCTGCCCCATGCACCTCCCTTCAGAACATCTTGATATTGAGCTACAGCTGGACCCACCTGACTCAAATGAGGTTTCTGCTTTCTCATAATGGGAAACGAATAAGCTTCTTGCAACCCATATGCTACCTTGAAGCATTGTTAGGAAACAACAATGAAGTTTTCTCTTGTTCAGTTGCATACACTATCAAGAGTTGGTCACAACTAGCTTTTAACTTAATGTTAATTTTTGTTTATGAGTTAAATAGTGCCCTTGTACTGAATCACAAGTGAAACTGATGTGTGGGGCGTTGGAGCGGGGAAGTTTGGTAATGGGGAAAAACTGCTTTGAAGTGCGAGATGTCACCATGAAGAACTAAGATTTTTTTTTTTTTAACAGCAATGAATTTGTGCAATAGCCTTGAGTTCGATGTGGTTAGAGTAATTGTTAGTTGTTTCAGATCAAGTAAGAGTCATTTGTACAACTGGGTGACTTAGACACAGAAGTGTCTTTTCTTACTCCCTTGTTCTTTCTTCCCATTATATTAATACATTATTTTTAAGGTTTCTTTGTAGCCAGACAGCATCTCTCTGGATATGCAGACAGCTTGGATTTTGCTATGTCCTCAATATTGAGAGTGCTCACTAACCACAGGATATATTCTGTACTTAATTAGTGAAATGACTGGGGAGGATGCACAGAGAAGAACTTGAAAAATGGTGTTTAAACAAATGGATGGTTTTAGTTAAGTCTCCTTCCAATGCTGTAGCTAAAATTCCTCCATCTTTTAATGTCCCTACCATACAGTGTTTTTTACAGTCTTTTTTTTATATACTTTATTTATGGAGATGAAGAGACTTAACATTAGAGCAGGAGTAGGTTTGCATCGTTGGAATAAATTAGAGGACTGGAGAAACACACAGTAGGTATCCTGTAGGAATTCAGCTTGTAATCGTCTCTTGTAAAATCTGAGGTCAGGTGATGCAAGTGTTAGAACTGTCCCTTCAGGTGTAGATTTCTCAGGAGAAGACTTAAGAGGGGACTGTAACTTCTTTCTCTCTCAAACTTCATGCTGGTTTTTTTCAGTATCTTGTTCAGCAGGTACAAATTCATGCAGCCTGACCAGTATCTTCATGGGTCCTTCTCTTCCTTCCTATAACTATATCAGAGTGGTATCTGTCTGCTTTGAAACATGGGTTTGTATCTGTTTCTTGTGTCCTGGCTCTTACTTGATAGTTTCCAGGTGTTAAAAACTACAGAGGAGTTAAGTCTATATGTACAACTCTATAGTTTTACATTAATTTCTCCAAATTGTTGCTGAAACAAACCAACATCTAAACTTTGTTAATCTATTTCTGTAGAAATTAAAATCTATTAAACTTACAAAAGAAAATCTATTAAAAGTCACCACATTCCTTCAAAAGTCTGAAAATATGATGTTTCAGTGAAAATGATCTGTGCAGTGTTCTCTTCTGATCCTTTTATGTTGGTGTAAATTTTAAGAAGTCTTTAGGAAATGCGTTTGTTTTTTAGAAATTTTTAGCTGTTCCAAATATCCTTTTAAAGAATTCAAATCCACATTTGATAGCTAAAGTTAAATGTAATATAAAAAACCAGTGGCCTGAAAATAATTTGTCCAATATGTTAGCAGTAGGTGAGATTATCTACTTGGAATCTTCACTTGCTAACTTTTCATGTTGACCTTTTGGGGATTCCAGTCTTGAATAACTAGCTTCAGATAGAGTGTAACTACAGAAAACACTATAAAGTTCATCAAACTGTAGTTGCTCACTGCTGTGAATGTGTGCATACCTTAGAAAGGGTGGTCCTGAAAGACATTGAGGTTGGTGGTGGCTAACTGATTGTGAGCTTCCAGGACTTTCTGAAATGGCTCCTTGATTGCAGGAAAATGGTAAAGAAGTACTGCTGCAGTTGTGTATGTCACTAGTGAAGATCCAAGCTAGGATGTCATGCCTGCTTCTTGTGCCAGCTCTTCAGAGTGGTTGCCAGCATAGTGTGGTATACAGGAAAGATTGTGTCTGTGTCTATGATAAAAACAAAGCCAAATCAACAACAAAAAACCCCAAACCCAACAACAACAGAAGAAACACATAAAAATAGCAGTAAAACTATTAGTGCTGAGAATAAAGAAGCATAGTTTGAGTTTACCCAAAAGAGGGTAGAAAGTGTTGTGGTAAGTCTCATTGCTCAAGGGAAGGAAGATGTGAAAGCTAAAGTTGGGTAGTCCTAGCAGGCAAAGGTGGATAATGCTTCTCAGTAGTAACATTTAGCATAGCTTCTGCGTCTATATGCCAGCTCTTAAAAGACAGTTAAAATTGGGGAATTTAGTGAAAGTTGGCTTGTGATGTCCGTAACGGTGTTTCTTAAATGGACTTTAAAAGCCTTTCTAAACAGTAGATTGCAGATTAACGAGAAACTGTGAATATCTCAAGTTGGTGGGTGAAACTTCTGTGATCTGTGCTACTCAAGATCTCAGACTTGATACATCATGCTGGTACCTGTTTCTTTTAACCACGGATGGGAAGAATGTAATTCTCTACACATTTGTGAGTGAATTACAGTCTAGATATAAAATTTCTGGTATTTCTGTTACGACAAACTTTTCCAAATACTGGTTGCTTAAGAAAAGTTAAGAAAAAAATCACTTAGATGCAGTTCAGTTAAGATAACATGCATGCAATGTGTCTTTAAGTTTGAAGAATATATGCAGCCTTGTTCTTAAATATTTTTTTAGATGATATGTCTTCGCTTAAAATGAGTATGTCTGCATCCCTCTCCAATGGCAAAAGTATGTTGCTGTGAAAGTTGCTGAGTAGCGTTGGTATCTGTGATAGCAAAAATTGGGAAGTGAGTTAATAGCTCGTTCTTACACCACTTCCACTGAGTTGTATGTGATGTCTGAAGGGCTGCAGGAGGATGTCTGGATTCTTAGGGTCGTATCAGGAGAACACCAAGTAAAACTCCTACTCAGGTAGAACTGTAGATTTGCAGCGGACCTCTGAGTTTTTTAGTAATGCAGCTGACCATACTTTCTCTGGGGGCTGGATGCTGCCAAATTCATGTTCTCAGTCATGTGCAGCAGACTGCCCACAGTAAGCTGGAGGTGCTCTTGGTCTACATCTGGTATCCTGGATTTCTTTCAACCAGTTTGTTGTATTGGGAAGAAAAATAGATAGTCCCACTGTACAATGCATTAGTTGCTGTTGGCAGCTGGAAACTCAGCAAAGAGTGAGGTTACTGTTAACGTCCCTCTGTGAGAAGATTCCCCGTCACCCTCCAAGATGTCTGAGTATTTTTTAAAGCCAGCTTTAAATATGACATGCTGTTCACTGGGGTGGAAGGGGAGAGCATGCATTGCTAATACTGCTGATCTTTTTTGATGTTTACTGAGTGAAATAACTGGTGAAGGTGATTGTTTAATCCTTGCTCATGTGCCAGTGCACCTTAACACTCTTCCATTACCAAGGAAGGCTGCAGTTTCACTTTTTATAGCACTGTACAGATTTAGCACTTCTGATTTTTAAAGCCAACACCACCACTATCCTCCTGGTCACAGCAGTTAGATATTGTATCTTCCAGAGTAGAAGAAAAGCAGTTGCTGTGCTTCAAGTGGATGTTAGGAGAAAGGAACTATGCTGATAGCCAGCATCCCTGCAACTCTGTACTCACCACTTATTTTGCAAAGTGCTGATAACGATGTGCAATTGTCATCTTTTTCCCATTTGTCTCTTAAATGCACTTCTACAGGCTCTTGCTAGTGCAGTTGGTAGCCAGTATATAATGGATGTAAACTGCAGTGCAGCAGACCCGATATGTTTGCTTTTTCTCTGAACTAGTTTTCTTTGGTTATATACCCTGTGCTTTGGCATACCTAAGGTGCCTGGCCTTCTGGAAGCGCAGCCTGGCCTGACCCTTAACTGCACAGCCGGCAAATGGCACTGGTGTTGGCCAGGATCAGCTTTGAAATGAAGCCAGCCCCAGGAGCCTGTCTGCTTTCTGTATTGTGCAGGAGCTCTCTGGGAGACTCTACCTAGTGACAGTAATACTGTATGAGGTGACTCCCAATGGATCAACCAACATCTGCTTTACCGTATATGAACAAGTAGTATTTCATAACTTTAATAACATCCTCCTGTAAATGAAATGAAACGTTTTTGGAGGGAGGAAGAGTTACCTGGTGAGGAATATCCACATGCAGTACAATTCCATTCAGTGTAGAATGTAGCTCTTTGCATAAGTCAGTGAAAAGTTACAATCTCAATCATTGGTTGCACATCCACAAATTACTTTGCCACAAGGAACAGAATTATCATTACGTTGGTTCAGGAAATCTGGTTCTTTCCTAACTTAATAAACTCTTGAAAAGAACAGATTTATTTAAGGTCTAGTCTAGCACACGTAATATATGCCATAGGCTTTCCATGTCTGCATCTTTTTTGTTTGTTTTGTTTTGGGAGAGTGTTCTTTTACCTTCTCAGCTAAAAACCTGTGCTTTCAACAGTATAAACTAAAAATATCTTCAAGTTTTGGATGTTGTAGAATTTATGTATTTGTTCTGTCACAAGTGTAGGAACATACATGCCAGGAAAATGTGTTGAGTTTTTTTAATTGGTTAGACTTATTCCTTCTTTTAGAGGATGTGGTTGTTCTGGTGTATTCTTGTTGCGGTAGTGTGTAACAGTAGTTGAACTGAATCAGTGCTAGCAGCCTGTTGGTTTAACTCCACCCTTGAGAAGTTGATCAGGTGCAGGGAAAAACAAAATCCATAATCTATGCTAAAATAAGTTTAGACCAGGCTGCATCCATTTCATCCCAAGCATTGTCTTGAATTAACTAAATAGTTCCTTGTGTCTTTTGTTTGTTTTTCCCTCCCAGTTCTTCCATTCTTGCTATGCTCTTTCACTGTTTTCTTTTTATATTGCAAAGACAATGAAAGGTGAATGCTTTTGGGGTTTGGAGCCCAAGAGGACCTTGTTGATTCTGGAACTGTGTGGGTTTTTTTCCCCTTTCTTTCCTCTTCCCAATCTTCCCCCCCTCCCAACCTAACTGGGGTGTTTAGCTCTAGCAGTGGTCTAAAACTATTTTCTGGTGAAGTAGGAAAAAGCTTCTGCTAGCTATGCAAGTGTAGAAGATCTGCATAAATTGTGAAATGTGGTTAATATACCAAATGTACAAATGTGAAATTCAGCCTTGGTTTTGTTTTAGGGTGGTGCTCAGGAGTTAAACTTGTAATGTTTTCAGTAAGGTTGGTAATGACCCAGGACAATCCTGTAATAATCATGTAGAATTGTATAGTGTGAAAGGCTAGGGACAGGGTCATCTGCATTAAATAACTGGTTTTTGTAGTGGGAGTTTCTCTGAACTAGTTAAGTATCTTCTTCTTAGTTTGAAGAGGTCAGGAAAATGTATATTGCTTTTAAAGTAAAAAGCGAACCTGTTGCTTACAACTTCAGTATTTTAATAGTTTTCTTGCTGCCAGGTAGCAGCACCAAATTCCTGCTGCTGTGGAATCAAGATAAATTAAGTAATGACAGTCTTGGTAACTGGCAGGCATCTCTTGTCCTGTGACTGGACTAATTGCTAACAACATTATCATATCTGTCAGTGAAATCCTTGAGGTATATCAAACACCCTTGCTGTGGTGTCTACTGGAGTCGACAGCTGGTCACTATTTTCCAGTGACTATTTTGAATCACCAAAGAGCAGTTACATAATAAGGGTCCATTTAAAACCAGTATGGTCTGCACTTTTAGTGAAGCTGTTTAGTCAAGTGAAGGAGCTTCAAGTCAGTTGAACAGTTTTTGGGTAGGCTCAAACCATTTTCTGAGGAGTAACTTCTGAAAAGGACGCATAAGGATTTCTTTTAAATGGAGAACAATGTTTTTGATACCCTGAGCTGTAACAGTTTTTCAGTGTAGAAAGCAGGCAACTGTCAAGTGTGGTTTGGAAAGTTACTGAATGTAAAGGAAGAGGAAAAAGGAGGAAAAAGTTCTACACAGATGAGAATTTTTTATCCTAAAAGTATTAGCACTATCATAGATCCAGCCTCCTGTGTAACCATATGAGAAGCATGGAACAAATGCAGGTTTTGCTCCAAACTTACATTGTTTAGGAGTTTGGGAAAAGTCCTGTAAAGAGTATTTAAAAACAAACAAACGAACCAAAACCAATGTAAAGTGTGGTTGGCATAGATGAAACAAACCACAAAGCAAACTAATACAAAAGATGTCTCATGGTCTGTGTTGCAGCCCATTTCCAGGCAAGATGTGTGGCATTTATCTGGTGGTAAGAAGCTGTTCAGAGTGCAATTCAGAATTCACATTTATAAATAAATGTCCCTGGTATTAGTTTTGCTATTTCTGATTAAGGTTCCCACATGCTATTGTTACATTAATGAAAAGCACAGCTAACAAAATATATTAGGTATGGCAAGAGGCATTATTAAAGGCTTCCACTGTTACCTGTGGAGGTGAGCTGTACTTTCAGTGATCCAAACCTGTAAGGTGTTACCTTGTTGAGTCAGCAGCTTTTTAGGGGTTGTAGTACAGCTTGCTAATAAATTTATGTTTAAAATGACCAAACTTCTTGAAATGTTGTGATGCTCCTATGTTAATGCACTATATAGATGTGTGCTACCTCTGTCCCTTCCCTCCAGTCTACCCTTGGAGTGAGACAGAAAAATCTATAATTGTCTTCTATGATACTGTGCCATCAGTAGTCTCAGTAGAGAGGTTTACTGCAGTGCTAACTGCAGTCCTGAGAAGTTGATCTGGTTATGTTTTGGCACTTCTGTAGTGTTTGTGTGCATGCCTTTTCGGCATACTCAAAAGGCACTGAAGGACTTGTTTTCTAGACAATACTAATGTGGACATGAGTGGCCTCCTAGATGTTTTCTGCTCCTCCCACAACTTACCCCGCTTTTATGAATTTTAGTGGAGGGAGGAGAGAGAGAGCACCGCAGGTAAGTGAAGTTACATCTGCTTTAGCTGTTGAACTCTTTAACTCCTTGAGGTGTAGGAATGATACTTAGCCTTATCTTGAGTGGGCATTCCTGTGGTTCTTTCATTGTGCTCTAAGTGCTTTTAATGACATACTTAACAATTTGTGACAAACTTTCTGCACAGAAGTATATTCAGAAGTCCAAGTTTTTGTAATCTGTTTCTGTTACTCAAGCTCAAACCTTTCCATTAGAAATAGGGTATGCCAGTTCCAAGAGCAGCATGTCCCAAGGTGAGGGTATTTTCTACAGATAACTGCTTGGTCGTGTCAGGAGAGGACCCCCCTCTTTTAGGGCATCTCAGAACTAACTTTCAGCAAGATCAGAAAAGGAGACACTGTGACATACTCTCATTGTCCCAAGTAGTCTTATGGAGTCACTTGGAATAAGAAATGAGGGCAAAGTTGGTAGAGTAGGTCGTAAATCCAGAATCTATTGCTGCATGCTGATACATCTCATTGTTCAGCATGTATGTTGCTTTATGGTCTCAAAAAGGTGTATAATCTGAAGGTTTTCAAAAGAGGTTTTTTTGTTATTTCTCAAGCATTAGGCCACCACTGTATTTGGACAAAAGCTTTGAAAGCCACCTGTTCACAAGTTGCTTTATGAAACCAGTGATTTCATATTTACCCATGTAGATATCTAAGCAGATTTATACAGTGTATTCTTGCACTATGTAGTACCTAATTGTTATGATGAACTTTGATTCAGTCAGTATTCCTAGGTCATCTAGGAATGATCAAATTCAGAGGCATTAAGTAAACAAGATGGATTTCCTCATTCCTGTAGTGTTGCAATACCTGTTCATTTCAAGTTCTGAAACTTACTGATCTTTTCCCCAGTATGGAAGCATCCACAGACTTTTCTCAACCCTAATTAAATATACTCAGAAGTAATTTATTGTTTTTCTCCAAAGGCGTCTGGCCTAGAGGTGGAAAACGTCCTTATCCCAATACTGAAGTGCTTACTGCAAAGTACCTGCTCACTGACCTGTGTGAAACAGAATGATTCTCTTGGTAAAGCTTTTGGTGTGGTCTCTCATGACTGTCATGATTGTTCTGTTAATATAAAGATTTATTGGTTTTTTAAAAAGGAAAAGACATTTCTATTGTTATATACAATTACATCACTTAAATGCATTATTTAGAACAGAAAAGGTTTGGTTCAGTAGACGGATTTAATGTGAAATACAGAAAACTAGTCTGTGAAGCTGTGGATGGGGGAAATGAAGTTGACCTTCCAGACACCTATTGATACCTCATCCCAAAGCACTGCTGTTCTTAGAGAAAGTAGGACACCAAAGCCAAGATAGAAGTGTGCTGACAACTCATCCTAATTAGAGTGGTTTCAGCGGTGTTGGTAAGAGGTGTGGCACTGTGACTTGTGACTGATAGAGCTATGGCAGTAAGTTCCCTAAATCACATAGCAGTTCATATTGACAAAACTCATTTTCCTGTAATACATTTGGAGATACTAAGATGTACCAGTAAAAGTTACTGGAACTGTCCTTTTCTTGAGTGGACTGTGCAGGTCATCACCTACATGTATTGGCACTCAGTTGTATTATACTGGCAAAACCTTTCAGTTACCCATCTCCCACTGCGCAGATCAGAACTGGATTCCTGAGTGTGTAGAGTGTGGAATTCCTTGCCCGGGAGTCTGAAGGAGGATGTAGCGCAACCTCCCTTTTGTGTTGGCGTACATCTCCATCAGTTGCCTCACCCACTGACCAAATGTGAGAACTAAGGGCTGCACCCCAATAAAACTGCGATTGTGGAGAACTAGGCCTCCCTCCTGAAACCTGATTAACTGTTAATTTGTCATCAATTTAAGTTCTGCTGTGTCATGCTCTTTATTTTAATAGCTGTGATTCACCAGCATATTTTGCAAGATTCAGATAATAGCCTTCACTGGGTCATGGCCATACTTCTGCATCTAACTCTAGCCATGAGCAGCATTGGGTTACTCACGAGAGGAAGGGCGTGGAGGAAATGTGATACAGCTTGACAAATGGCCTGTAACCCTTTTAGCCTGAACCTGTCAGAACATACACGCATAGTCAAGGCCATATGATGCTTAAAGATTATTTTCTATGAGAAAAGAGAAGAGCAGCTGGCAGACATAGCTAATATATGGGAGTTTGTAGAATGGAGATGTCCCAGAAGCTTCAGGCTTCTGGGAACTGGCCTTGTCGCAAGAGAGCTGACGTGACTTGAGGCTGTGCTTTAATTCAAGAGGAGAAAATCAGTTCTATGTTGGGTGTTTTTTTGTTTGTGTGTGTCTTTTTGTTTAAAGGAGCTTAAGAAAAACAGGAAGGATGATCAGAATTTTTTTTTAAGTACAGATGCTTTTTCTGAGGGAATAGTAGCTGATAAAAGCAGAATGAAAACACTCCCGTACAAATGGAGGGACTCATAATATGTTTGAAAATGCACTATAAAGCCTGAATGTGGAAGAGCAACCCTGAGCAAGAACCGAAAGTGTTGGAATAAGAGGAGTTCTGCTTCTTGGCCCAGCTTGGTTTTGTATTTTTCCTTAATAAACCTCATGGTGTAATATTTGAATACTGTCATTTGTTTTCAGCTAATAATAAGGTGAACTCAAGCCAAGCAGATTCATGCTTTTAAGTCTGTAAAGACCTCCTTTCTCCATGATACATTGAAGAAAACATCCAGGCATTATGGCAATATAAAAACACTGAAGTAAAGTATGTATGTAACTGTCAATAAACAGTGTCTTGAGAGGCTGTAAACTTTACTGAAGTATGAATGTTCTTCTGACAGCCTTGCTTGCCACCATGCTAGTCAAACAGCAGGGAGGGGGATGACTTTATTAGGGTGTGACCAGAAAAGTACTGGAAGAAGGAGCTGTGCTCTCAAAAACATTTATTGTGTGCATTTTACGGCCATTTCACTTGCACTTACCTGAGCTGAAGTTTCTGTGTAGCTGCTGGTTTAAGTTCTTCCCCTACCACCCACAGCCTTCTTAACTGCTTATCTCCTTCTATATCATACTGTGGGTGAAGAAGAAAAGTAGGAACGTTTTTCAGTGTTTGGAGTAGGTACAGGAGTGGCATTGGGTTGTGTTTCAGAGCCTCTGCACCCATTCTAGGGAGGTAGGCTGCAGTAAGAGGGGCGCACAGGGAAGCGGGCATGAAAAGAGACACGGCAGACTCTGTCCTTTGGGGTGAGGTGCACTGGTTTCATCTTAATTTTAATGAGAGATGTGGGGGAAGGCTGTGGAGTGGGATTGTAAGCTCTGTATTACATAAAGATATAAGATTCTGGAACTCAGCTTTGTGTGAAGGAAGCATTATGTAACAGAATAAAATATTAATAGGAGATTTTCAGCAAGCAGACAAATTTAAGATTTAACACAACTGACACCATAGTCAGCTGTATTAAAGCGACAGGACTTGGATGATTCTGAAATCTAAGAACTGGCTATTATGTTCAAGGGAGTCTCTCCCTGTGTGTCTTCTGTACTCCCATCCTTTCATATTCCATCTGTTGCTCCCCCCTTTTGGGAGAGGGAGATGTTACATGACTTTTATGGATTTAAGACTGGCTTAATGTACACAGATTTGCAGTAACTTTTTGTCAATGTTAACTGTTAATGATGGCTTCCTCCTCGTCCTGAAAATACATTTTATGGTTGGGCAACTTGTGGAAAAAGTCACTTAAGTTTTCTGACAGTGGATTGTAATGCTCCATTTGCTGGGGAGGAGAGGCCAAAGGGAGGAAATCAGTTTGGCTGCGAGCTCCATGTTGGATTTGTTTTGCTACCAAAGGTCAATGCGTGCGTTTTTACTTCAGGAGTGTTTGGAACTTGTCTTTGCTACACCTTTGGAAGACGCAGTTTGTTAAGCTTCATTACCTATTGAATAGGATTTTAGTGAATGGTTAAATTGCTTTGTATGTGAACTATGACTCTTTCATGATCTGTTTAAAACTAATTAACGTGCCATGCTTACTGGAAGCAACTTGTGAGTTTTTACTTTGAACAAAAAAAAAAACTTCAGCAAGAACTCCTTCAGTTAGACTTTAGTATCCTTCAAAAAATTTCCTCTGCAGAAATATGAAACCAACACACTTTATCTCTCTAATTTTATCCATCCTTTTTTCTTAGTTGCAGCTAGTCACAATAAAATACTTTATATTCTGCTATGGGAAGAATGGCAATAGCAGCACATGTGGAAGTTTGACCTTTAAAGGTTCCTTCCAACCCAAACTGTTCTATGATTCTAAGTTTCAGGGCAGAAGCACATACAGTGCTGCTTCGTAATTCATGCCCAAATAAAATTCTCATTCATACTTTAAAGTTGGAAGACTTAAACTGTAAACAACTCAATATTACATAGACTCACTATACNAGAGAAGTTTTTCACCACATTTGGTGTTATAAAGAAATATAATTTGTAGCAAAAGGTAAATGAAGTATTACTACCACACTTGAAGTCACAGTTGATGGAGTTCTATTTTTGTTTGGTTGTTTTGGTCTTTTTAACTTGTGTGTTGGCTTCTTTTTTCTTATACTGATCAGTTTTACAAGTCATGCATAACATTTCAGGAGCAGTATCAAAACAGATGCCTTCAGTTTCTTTGTCTAAAAATGTCATTCTTTTCTTTTGGGCAATCCTTGGCCTTTCATTTTTGCCTGAATATTACTTTTAGTATCAACAAACAAGAATGTCTTAAGTCGTATTTCCCCTCTCTCAACATCTGTTTGAAAAATATAGTGTAAAATAGAGCTTCTTGTGAGGCTTTTGCAAGCTATCTCTGTATTAAATATTGGAGAGTCAGTTCTAATCACTAGTATAGTGGGCAAACTTGTGCTGCCTTATGTCTTGGAGCATGCAATTGTGACACGTACTGTCAAGAAGAAATCTTATTTCCAGTAATCTGGTGGCAAAGGAAGAGTTTGAAGACACCACAGCTAAAAAATAAGGAACCCGAGGGGATAAAGAAAATAGATTGGCTTATATCCTGGTGTTCTTTTTAAAATGTTCTTTTGCCAAGAACCAAATGTAAGTTTGGACAAAATTAACTTTTTGCTTTTTTCTTGTTATTCTTTTTCCACAAGTCCAGCTTCATTAACGTTCAGCACCCTGGATCACTTCTACTCTTATTTAAAAAAAGACCACAAATAATGCTACCTTGACATATAACTATGTGAAAGTTTTGAGGGGGATTTAAAGCAAAGCATGTATGTAAGTTTAAGATCAAAGTGTAATAGTAGCATTAGGTAAATGCTGAAGGGTCGCAGTTTGTGCTTGTCCAGTCTGAAAAAGTAAGTAAAAAATACTTGGAGCACAGCACTAATATGTATATCTTCAGATTTAAGAGCCCTCCAGTGGCTAAGTGTATCTTTCACTTATGCAGATGAAAACAGTGTGGACTAAATATATTTGTAAGATTTCCTTTACACTTATGTCTGTTTGGGCTGAATCCTATTTATAGCCCTTTTGTGTTGCAAAAGGAAAAGAGGGCAGTAGCGATTTTGTTGTGGGCATCTCCCCCCTCCCCACCCTGGGTATTTTGTTTGTTTTAGAGTTTGCTGATAAAGTGGTGGCGTTTGCCAAAACCACATGATGTAATTTTTTAAACTGTGGCTTTCATGTATTGTTTTCTTAATGTCATGCTAGTTATGCTGAATCAGCGATGTAAGAGTACTGCCACTGGCCAAACATCAACTGTTGCTTGCTGCTGTAGCATGACGTATGGCTCCCTCTCATCCTCACTAAAAAAAAATAATAGTTGCTTTGAGTTCCTTGTGATCTTTGTGTTGATTCTGCTGTCTTCCAGTCTCTTCTGGATATCAGCATTGCATTTTCTTTGCTGTGGTTTTGCATGTGGGCAGGGGGTTTGGGACTTCTGTGTGTCTTTCAGGAGCCTCTGTATATTAGAGATCGACAGTAGAGACAGCTGGCTGATTGCTTGTGTGGTCTTCAGCAGGCAGATGGAGCAAAAAGCATGTCAGTCTTTTTGGCACTGTATCAGCTACACTTACCCTCTGCACAAAGAACTTTTGTTTTTTCCGTTGCGCTGAGGATTCTTGCATAGCAAAACAAATCATGATGAGAAAATTAAGTATATGGGATATTTGTTCTCCTTGTAACTCTGCACTATTGTAATCTTCCTGTTCAGCTTGTGATAGACTTTGTGTTGAAGCCTTTGTTCTCTTCCAGGGAATAGTGCGAGGCTTCATCTTGCATCTTAAATAAAGCACACAAGATCTGGAAGCCTAGAGGTCCAGACTGCAGGATAGCATTCTTCTTGATGTATGCTGAGGAGCAATGTTCATTTTATATCTCTATGGACAAAACCATGCAAAGTATCTAAGAATTTGGAAGCAAAGGGTGCTAGGGGAAACTATGAGACTGAGTGTCATTACAGGGAGGTAATTTCTGTTAGACATCAGCCTCTTATTTGGATTACCCCAGAAGTATAGTAGGAAACTTTAAAAAGTGTGTCCCTCGTATATTCCTCAGGCTAAAAAGGTAAATTTAAGACACCGTCACACCTTGAGGAAGTTGAGACTTGTCCTTTTATTTATGGTCTTTGATACATGTTTTTATCACTTAAGATTTAGAAACTATGACACAGACTTACAAGAAGTGGAGAACGTTCTCTGACTACAATAGGTGAAAAAAAAGTTAGGGGGGTAGTAAAGTCCCAGAGTGTTTCTGACTTTATATAAAAATGAGATTTCTGAGGCTTTTTGTTAGTCTTTTTTGGCTGCACTGCTGTATCTGTTTTCTTTTGGAAACCTTTAATGGGATCATTGACTACTCGCACCTTCCTGAAAGCTTTTTATTTTAGAACAGCTATGTCTCTGAAGGCAATGGGATGTGTCCAGAACCACTTCTGCACATGCTGAGTTGTTGCACCACTTCCTGAAGAAATGGCCTTGTTTAAAGTTTCACAAGAGGTCATGAATAGGGAATCCGGAAACAAACTTTTGTCTTTTTGCCTGGTAACTACCTCTTCATCTCATGGATTTTATCTAAGTCAACTCCTTGGAGGAAGAAATTTAGGTTAGGAACTTCTGTCTGGTGGACAGCATCTTCAGACAACTGTATTAACTTTTCTTGTTTGTTTTTTCTACTTAATTTTCTATTTCTCAGCAGAAGAAATCTGATAGTTTTCTTCTGAATCTAAAAATTTATCTATGTTTAACTGTAAGGTCTGCATTTCAATGTAAGATACATGGTGTTTTATCTGGATACCTCTTCATGCACCAACTACAGAATTTAACCTGATAGTCACTTTTCACTTGAATATTGAACTTGAGGTTCTAGATCTGTAAGGTTTTTGATTGAGTTTAGAAAGCTAGAACAGAAGTTTGTCTTTCATCTATGCTGTTTTCTCTACAGCATGAGGTAGCATGTGCACACAAATTGTGCAGACACACTGTATGTATTGAGAACGGGAATTCCCTCTGCAGTGTATGTATAGACATTGCATGGGCTTTGCCGTGGAATTACAGGGACACAGGTGCATTGCTCCCATCTGTCCAGAAGTTCTGCCTTAACTGTGGAAGCCGAAAAACATTTTAAGCAATCAGGAAAATGGCTCGTGCAGCATGATTTAACTGAGTCTTTGGTTTAGACAGATATTTTGAGTAAATAACAGAAATACACATTCTATTTAGTGCTTTCATTGCACAAGATGTAAGACCTGTAGAACGCACAGCGCTCAAATACTTGACAAAGCAACATTCAGCCTGTTTAGAAAAGTTGACTCCAGATGTGCTTAAGAACTCAGTCTTCCATGGCAGACTAAAATGGGACTTAATATTTTTTTTCCTGGAGTTCTTGGTGGTGCTTCTGGGTCCATTAGGTGCTTCTGGGACTGAATAATTGTAGCCTGAGGGTTTTTAATGTTATCTGTCTTAATGTATGGGTCTGCAAGTGGTGGCATAAGTAAATATTATACATGTCTGTATGTTTGGAAAGGGATGTATCACTTTAGTCTGTGTGCTTCTCTGAGCTACCTGTAATCATTCAGGTTGCTGAGGCTGCTGCTCCTCAGCAACTGTTAGTCTCCTCATGTTGACTTGCATTTCAGTTAGTGTCCTCATAAATAGCTCACTGCTTTGGCTATGATACTTGTTCCATGGGTTATGATAATAACAAATAAAATGACTGCCATTTTAAGATGTAGTATGGACCAAATTACTTTCTATCATGAGTCTCTAAAATAGTTAGAGGCTTCCTCGCAGTATTTAGCTCTTGATGCCTTTTTACATTTTGACTTCAGTTCAGGTTCCTTTTAGGTAAACACAGGATCAGAAGTTAAAAATTGCTTTTGGTGAACTGCATTTTCTAGGCTACCCTGATTCCTTCTCAGTGTATGGATGTCCTTGTTGAAAGTTTAGAGAAAAGTTGTAGGACATGTTCTAACTTGCATCTACTCAAGGAAGCATATGCAAGAGATGGCAAAATCTTCCCAGTCTGTAGAGAAAATGCTAATTGCATACGGTAAATGTAGGGATAAGTTCAATTCAAGCTGCCATAAAGTGATGGGAAAATTAAACCTTACTGGTTATTTAAGGGTGGCGATGGACTGGAACCATTGAGAGCAATCTCTGGCAGAGCCATTTTGAAAATTGATTATAATTAGCTTAAGCTTCTTGCCAAGACTGTTCTTAGTTTGTTTATCCAAAAAAATAAGGTTAAAGCACTTGAACCAGGTTATTTACCAAATAAAACACACCATCAGAATTCTAATGATAGTTTTTACTAGTATTAAATCCAACTGTGACACTCTAGAGATGCTTGATATAGCAAAAGACAAGTTATCAGAACATACATCAACTAACTCCATGAAGGTAGTTTCAGAAGAGAAGTCAAAACACCTTATGTTCATGGTTTGAGTAAATACTGAGCTGGAATGAGTTACCCTGAATGCTTTGCAGATGGGGTTTTTTTTTGAAGTACTGTGTAACTCAGAGTAATACTCTCAATGGAGAGCAACTGTACACTGGAGGCATAACTTGAAGTGGTGTTATTAATAACTGCAGGTGCCTCTAAATTAAATTCAGTTTATATTAGCAAAATAATAATTTATGGTAGTACACGTTACAGTATTTTCTGAACAAAGTAAATTTGCAAGACAACTTTTGTGAGTATAATTAAGGCTTTTATGGTATTAATGTATCTAAATCATACCTGTCAAGATTTTAAATCTAGACCTTCATAGTGAGACCACATCCAGAAATGCGGTGGCTTAAGCAGGATGCAAATAGGCACATGTGGAAAATTATGAACCTTTTTTGTGTCTATTTATATTAATAACCTCTTCTCACACTGTGCAGGATGGCAGATAATGACAACATACCCAAACAGACAAATGATTCAAATAATAATGATGAATAACTTTAGATGCTTGCACTATCAGGTCTGTCAGCTGTAAAGCCTTTAGTAGATGTAAAGGTCATTGAAAGCTGTGCAGTGTAGTTGTTTAGAAAGTTAAAAGAAATACTCAGCTTATCCAGGTTCTTCAAGCTATAGTCGTTTGTGTTTGTCAAGCTTTCAAGTACCATCCTAGGGCACTCCAATACATGAAAGAAAAATCCTTCTGTAGGAGGCTGTAGATTCCCAGCAGAACTGTGCTCACTTGATGTACTGCTAGGACCCATGCCTGCAGACCTTCCCTGGGCCTTCATGTTCACTGCTTCTGCTTATCCTTGAGACTCCAGCTCATGAATTAAGTCAATGCTAGCAGTTCTCAAGGAAGGTTTGAAACCATAATTCATGTTTTTTTTCTACCAGCTGGTCTTCTGTTCTCTGAAGTTGCAGTTATGCTTGGGAGCCTGCTTTTGAACTCCTGGGTGAAAAGCAGCCAAAGTATTAGTGTCTGCAGTGTAAGGAGTCTTCTTATTATCTGAAGAGGCAGAAAGAGTATATCAGTAATTACCCATCTAGGATGAGAGTGGAACTGGGAAGCAGGACAAATTAGGTATGTTCCCTATTCGGAGAAGGCAAGGAGATTGTTGAACTAATTATACTAGCCTGTGTCCTAATATATTCGAGGATCTTTGTGTTCTGGGAAGATAGGCCCCCTACTAAAGTTAAAAAAGCATTCCCCTATATCTTGTGATGTTCCTTCAGATAAGTTTGAAGAGAGGAAGGGCCCGACTTTAAGCAGTATTGACAAGACTGTCATTCTGTTGCAGGGAAAAAAAGCCTTCCAGCAAGATGAGTGCTGCTTCCTGTTAGCCTTGGCTCATCATTCTGGTGGTACAAGGGCAATAATAACAACCCCCTTGCCCAAAATGTTTTGTTTATAATGATCCTAGATCCGTGTTGGCAGCATAGTCTGTGTTTACACCATGCTACACGTGAGAGAGACGTTTCAAATACGAGGTGTAGAAGTGTTAATGGTGTTGGACCACTGTTATGGTTATGTGTGGAGATGGCCTTGATCTGTAACTCCATTGTCCTGGGTGCTCAACTGAGTGATCTAGTAACTGATAGGGTTGTGTGTAGATGCCAGTAAGAATCCTTATGGTATTTAGATAGCACAGAAGAGCATGTGCTTTGCAGTCTGAAATAATTAACTAGTTTTGGACTTGGTAGCTTCATTTTAAATAGTGATGATCTGTGTTTCCTAATTTAGATGAGATGCAGGAATGAGAGGCTAGAATGAAGGTTAATACTTAAATTTAGATACTGAAATGCAGACCAATATTTGACTCTTTTTTTTTTTTTAAACTGCAGATTTCTACTTTATCACTCTTCAAAGTTGAAATATATTGATCTCAATTTTAATGTCAGTTCTGTGGTGGGGTTTGGGGGGATTTGATTTTTTGAAGTTGGAAGGGGAGAACGTTTCCATAAAACTGATGCTGAATTCTCTGTGAAAAATCTCATTGTATTGGTTAATATTTGTCAAACACTGCCTATGATACTTGTATTAGTATGCATGGGTATTACTGTTTAACCTGGTACCCCACCTCTGTGTTTAAGTTGCATTGTTCACAGAGAAGTTGGGAATTAACAGGTAAAAGATGTTCCTTTAAATTTCTAATAAATTCAGAATGGGATTTTGATCTTCAAGTGATCGTATTCATTGGCAGTTGGTGTCTAAAATTTCTAAATTTGTTGAATAAAGCTAAATATACAACCTACTTGTGAGGCTGTTCATATTTGGGGGAGTGGGTGGGTAAGTGGGTAGTATTTAATAACAGGCTTGTATATCTAATGCTCGTTGCCTTTCATCTACCTGGACATCTTCTTGGTTTAGGTAACCTATACTTGTATCTCTAACTTTCTAGCTTTTTCCATTTATCCTCTAGAAAAGTGCTACTTTAAGTGTCTTTTCGCAGTCACTTAAGAGCATCATAATGAGAACAGTGTGTCTACTGTAGCCTGCTGTAGGAATTTTATCTCTTAAAAAGGCAGTCGTCCTTGCAGAGAGAAACGTAGACATACATACTCATCTCAGATAACAGTTGCAAATTAGGTTCTTGAATATTGTATCACGAGCTACAAAATGAATTTATATTTTAGGGAAGAACTTAAAGCAGTGCAGAACAGACATTTCTGCATCCTTCCTGAGTAATTGCACTTGCTGTACATGAGCAAGTGCTGTTGCACTTGTCTTACTTGAGTGGAGAATAAGTTTTTTGTAAAAAATTATTTGTAAAAAAAGCTTTTTTTTTAAAAAAAAACGCATTGCTAGCTCCCACCGTAACAGAAAAACAGTTTGACTGAATCTTAAATTTTACATGTTTTATTTTCAATGGAGCAGATCGATGGGTGATCAATCAAGTACAGCATGAAGCTGCTATTTAAGCTTTACAAGTGTTTAGTGTTAATAGCTTGCAGTGCCATACCTTGTGAAGGTGCTCATGGGGTTTGGTTTTGGTGGGGTTTTTTGTTCTTACAAATTTTAAGTCATTCTCTGTCTTTACTCTTCAGCTGTCTATATTGCAATCTTTTCTCATCCCTATGTTTGTGTGTCTTTCAGCTAAGGTACTGTTCATTTGTAACATTTCCAGATACTGTCTAGTTACTAATTAGCAGTTGCATGAAACAATGCAGGTTTTTAAAAGAACACTAAAAGGTATGTTTAAAGAAGGAAGAACTGCTTACAGTTAAATTCTTCATTTTAAGGTGCACAAACAGTTAATCTAATATAGCAGTGTAATGTAGGTTTAAATGTTGTTTTTGCTCTGCAGTCTAGTGCTAGTACAAACACATAGTATGTAAAGTATAAAGCTACCGGGCCAATTTAAAACATTGTTCTCTTTGACTTCCATAAACATCCTCCCTTCCTATGGAACGCGGTTGAAGACTACAGCTGAGTAGTGCTCTGAATTAGCAATGGAAGTCTGCGCTATGTATATTCGCTGTCAGTTGGGTACTATGAGAGATCTCAAAAAATCTTTTCAGACTATAAACTGTATTTCTCAGTGTAACTACCCTCCCTTGTACTAGCTTCCTTTTTTTTTTTTCTTTTTGCTTACATCTCCCCCATCAGTGTGTAAAACAGCAGCAGGAAGAAGGAGGAAGAGAAGCTGGACGTATCTCAGTTGCTGAACAAGTTACAGAATGTCCTTGTGAACTATTTAAAGAGGCTCTGCTCTTGTAAGATGTGTGCAGGCATTGGTGCTAATGGAAACTGCTGCATCATGCTTTCTGCCCTGCACAGCCTGGCACAGCAGCCCATAGGTTTTGCTTTGTTATCCACCCGTTGCTGCAGGACTTCCACAGGAGAAGGCTGATGCGTTTCTGCTTGTGGACTTTTATTTGTTTATAATTGGTTGACATGGTCTGGAAATGGATTAAATGTACAGCTTGAACACATGTTACTCCAGATGATCTCAAATTCAGACTGCCACCAACATGGCAAGTTTTTTAAAACCTACATATTTTTAATTGTACTTATGAACACCATTCATTCTTCCATGGAAAAGATTTTGAGGCAGTTATTGCATTTGTTTTTGGCATGTAGAAATATTTAAAATGCATAATCTTGTAGAAAGTAAAATCTGTTCTGTATTCACTCTTATTAGAGAAGCAAAAGTTGATATTGTATACCTGTGGCTTTAATGGTTTCTAAGTAAAAATAACCAATGGTAATAAATGAGAATATTTGGCTAAAGTTCTGTATGCTGAGCAAAGACTCTGCAATGCTGTTGTCATACTGACGTTTAAAAGTGCCATTTAATTCCTATTACTCTACTGTGCAGAGCAACAATAAACCCTGCCAATCTCCTCTGTTCGGGAGGGACAAAAGGGTGGGGAAGAATGTCAGACTGTTAGCATAGCTTTCCATCCTGTTTCAGATATTTATTGAGCCTGCCAACAAATCGGAAATGATCCAGAGTCCTTGTCAAAGAGAGGGCTTGACTCCTTTTGTTGCCCTCGTGCCATTATGTAATGCAAAGTTACACAGAAGTGGGTCAGAAAGATAACTTCCATGTTTCATGATCCTGATGGCTCTTCATGTTGAACACTAAGCCAAACAGCAAACCAAACGGTCTATGTTTAAAACCATCATTCCACAAGTGTTTTACATATTAGCATTGTTATTGAGGGTTTTCCTTCCCCTCCACCTGGCATCCTTAACTGATAATTTTATGCATTTATAAAAGGCTTGGAATCAGAATAATTTCAGATTAAAATTCTGGATTATTTGGCTAGGGAGCATAATTGGAAAGAATACCAGGGCTGCTGTTGGATGGTACAGGTCCTGAACTTTCTTCCTCCCTTTTCCTCCTATTTGTGGTGGCCTAGCTACATCTTCCAACTCCAAATAAATGTTTCTGGGCTTAGGACAGCATGTCAGTGGCAGCAGTGCCCTCATCAGCAAGGGTGGACTGTCTCTTTTGTTACTGCCATTAAGCTGTACAGCTTTCCTTAAGAACATTGAACATTTGCTGGATTCTGACTGTGTATCCAGAAAGAGTTACTGTGAGGGAGAGCACTATGCCTGCTTCACCACAGGCTCTGTTTTGGAGAATGTATGTAGCTTCTGAATGATGGGCTTGTACCCTCTCTCATCTCCTACTTTTCTGCTGCTACACTAAGGAGATAAAACCCCAGATGACTATCTGATTAAGTCTGCAGTTTTGGATCATAGTGCAATTAAGTCATTCAGACTTTCCTCACAGAAGAACTTGCAGCCTGAACAAGAAGTCCATATGCTTGCTGGTTTAAAAATGCATACATACACATATGTGTATGTGTGTATATATAGATATGCTCTTATAAAAGCTAATATATTTGTAAGAAAACTTCAAATGAAACTGTTGCTTAAAGAAGTTTCTTATGTATCTTTTATGGATTTAGGGTTTGGGAGATGAGCTTACCCTCTGTAGGAGAGAAAACAAAGTAGGCAAATGCATGGATAGAGTGATATTACTGAACGTGAGGAAAAAAAAATAAATTATAAAGCTCATGTGCAAATGTAATAAACAGAATTGCCAGAAGGCTGCATGTGGCAGTTAAGCTAGAGGATGGGAAGGGGGAGAATTGACAGGACACAGAATGGCACAGGACTGTGAGCAACTAGTGTACATACATTTGTTTCCTGATTTTCTGATTAAGAGAGCTCTGATCTTGCCTGAATTGGCTTCTCAGAGATCATAAACTTGTCAGAGAGTGAGGGGAGGTCTTTCTGCTCTGAACTGTCAATGTAAATATTTTTTTAGTTAATTCTTGTTTCTGTTTTGGTCACTTAATCTGTAATATCTTGTAAGGGAGTATCAATTTTCCCTAAATACTCTTTCATAATACACAGTTGCCTGAAAAGGAGCTGTGAAGTATTAACTTTTTGCCATCTCTTTCAGGATGCAACTTCCTTGTGAGGGAATCTTGCGTGTACTCTCTGTGTGGGTTTAATATGAGTTACCAGCTCTCTGAGTCTGTGGGATTATTGGCATAAACTGAAAACAAGATACACTACTCACAGACTTTCCCCACAGCTGTTGTCTGTCTCTGTGCATATAAGGACCAAAGTAAACTGAAAAGTTTATACTAAAACCTCAATAAAGTACAAATCTTTAATTTTTATTATCAGTATTTTGATGCTACAAACTGAAAACAATTTTTTAATGAGAAATCTTAGCAATGTTTCCAAAACTATCAATTGTTTGCTATTTAGCTGAAACGTTAATGCTCTTATGATTTCTAGACACAGGTATCATAAGTCAATACAATCTCACCTGGAATTTTATAAAGAAATATGCAGGGAGGCTTTCAGTGATGCCTGAATGAAGTAAAGGGAGGATCCCTTTTTTGGAAGTCTCCTCCCAGCTGACAACCTTTCAGGAGGAAGACTATTGAGAACATGTTTCTTGTAGGGTGTGTTAGGAGATACAGAACCTATGGTTTGCCATTTGTACTGATGCAGATTGCATTACTTGGATTTATTTATTTACTTACTTAATCTCACCCACACATGTACTTACCTATTAAAAAAAAATCTTTTTGCTGCTTTTTTTTTCTTTTTAAATGAAAGACATGTCTAAGCTTGAGTAAAAACTCATAAAACTCGTCATTTTAGAATGTCTTACCTATCTGCTGACTAATTTTCAGTAGTTAGTAGGTGTTGAAAGAAGCTGATGGCATTGGCATTCACTGCAAAGCTAAGCTGTTCGTGCTTGTGAGCCAGAGT
>VZZY01007168.1:0-13131 GCA_013400335.1 Eurystomus gularis | reverse complement strand
TTACTGAATTAAATTCTCAGGCTTTTTGTGACCACTTTGAATTGTGTTCCTCTTCTCAAGTGCTTGCTGCTGGTTGGGTTTTGCATCAAAGTGAATGTAAAAAATCTACCTCTGTTCCACCAACCAACCAATTAATGAAAAGAGTAATTAATATTAGACATAGTACAGATGTGTATGTGGCTTCAGTTGATATTGGCTTCTCATATAATACCTTCAAGTTATGTTTTTTTCTGTCAGTTTTATTTTCACTTAAGTAAAAATTTCCTAGCTTGCTTGTGGTAACATCACAAGAGCAGTATCAGAAGCCTTGCTAAGAGCATCAGACACAACTTCCACCTGTTGTCTACTATTGGTAAATCTTACAGCTCTGGAAGAAAGAAAATTCAGTTGACTGATTATTATTTACTCTTGATAAATGGTTGGCTGCTACTTATTCTTTTTTGCTGCTCACAGATTGTTTAATTATATGTTCTAGAACTGAGTTCAGAATAATTCACCTAAAATTTCCTGGGTAGTTTTCTCTCCCTCTTTCAAAAGTAAGCTATATTCATTCTCAAATATAACTACTAATGCCTATGAGATTGCTTGAGCAATTTCTCAAGTATTATAGCTGAAATTCATGAGCTGTCACATCACAATTCATATTGAGCTAGATATGAACGGTGTCATTCCAATAACAAAATTAGCATTGTTGTTTATTGTCTTTCACACAGAGACCTTCTGCCTTGAAGCTGTTAGTATAAGGATTAGTGCTAGAACAAACCTTTTTTCAGACTATCACTTCAAAAGTTTCAGTGACTGTTTTATGCTATTTGGGGAAAATGTGACAAAATAAGATTACAAACTTTAAAGCATCTGCAAAACTGATCTCCATCTTGTATAATGTTGCAGGAGAGAAATGAGCAATAGGTTTGAAACTCTTGTTGCCTATAGGGGGATAAGAAACAAAGTGGTGATAATACAAAAAGCTATTTAGGCTCTTTGTGATGGGTTGTATTCCTTATCCAAATATTGTCTTCTGTTTCATATTACCTATATATATGTGTGTTGTGTGTGTATGTGAGCATGTGGTTATACATATAAACAATCAGATACTTTTTACTACTTTTTAAAAATTGTTTGTTTGTTTGTTTTTCCCCCTGGTAAAAGATGTAGTGAAGATCAACAACAAAAAATCATCAAGTAGCTAGAAGGATTGGTGACAGCAAGTTCTGAGCAATAGCCTGGCTGAGCAGTGACTTCAAGGTTGAAATAGTTACCTGTGTTTGAAAATATCCTTTCAATAGGAATAGTAGGAAATATGTGGAAGATTAAATTATGGATGTTTGGTACAGGTGTCCCCAGCCTGCTCCATGAAGTTGATCCAAGATTGCTGTGCCCTTTTATTTTAAAAAACCCAACATTCGATAGAAAGTGCAACTCTGATCTCACTCTCTCTCATGTGCACACCTACATACACAGATGCTAGTAGTACTGCAATATTGTGGAAGTGCCTTGATTACAGACAGGCTCATTGCAGCTGTTTTAAATGAGATAAAGCTGGGGAGCAGATGCAGGAACAGGTAAGTGGTTCTGCATTCAGTCAGCTGAGACTCGTCAGGTCTCATTAACTTAGGCTGCTCCTGAAAGATGCTGTACTGCTGAGCTGGCCCCAGAAATTACACAACTGTGTTCACGTAGCGCTCTGTGTGCATTAGTTAAGTCTGACCTAAGCAAGCTCTTTACTGAATCAGCTGTAGTGCCTCAGCCTCCTGTTGTATTTAATCCAGAATTGAGGTTAAATCACCCATAGGTAATTGAGGATTGACTGCCTTTCTGGAGTGCGCAGCTCAAATATCAGTTAGTTCCTCTCTTGCATATCACTGTTTTTCCTATACCTTCCCCCCTACCCCTCACGCCCCTCTCCTGCTGTTCACTCTCATTCTTGTTTTCCCATCCTTCGTGCAGCCTGAAACATTCACCTTTCTCATACAGCTGAGCTGGTGCGTACAGTAGAGCTGCACCTAAGCAGCTGTGTAGAAGGGAAGCAGTGTGATTGAAGCTGGCCAGGAACTACTGTTCCCTCTTCCAAAGAATGTGTGTCCAGCTTGCAGTGGTATGCCGGAGTCTGGGCACCTTACAAAAAGCTCTTGTATTAATGCTGCTGTGGCAGTGGCTGATTTCTTTTATTCAGTATGAGAGATGAGTATGTTAATGCTTTGTGGCTATTTAGAGTTTGAGTGATGGTTAATCTGTGGATAGAGCTTCAATTTGGAGGTAATTCAATAAGCATGCCCTTAGCCAGAAATTCTGTGCAACTCTGTGCATGTATAGAATTCTCTCTTAATGCATCTCTTACGTGAGTTTAGTTGTTTATGGTAGGGAGCAGTCCTCCCTCGTATGATCTAATTTCCATATGCAATGTCTCTTATGCTGTGGAAGACAGTTTGAAACATTTTCCTTTGATCTACAGTGACATTAGAAAACAATAAACCACCAAGCCTCAAGAGGACTACTGTGCCATACACGGTGAATCAGTTACATTTGTTATCTCTTAATGCCTGCACATCTGCAGCAGTAAGTAATTAAAGTTTGAAAGGAGGCTAAAATTTTACAAACAAAGATCAAGGTCTTTGCAGTTTTTCAGAACTATGTTTGGTTTGGGGGTTTGGTTTGGTTTTGTTTTGAATAAATATAGGGGTCATACTCAGTGAAGTTGAAACAACTTCATTTACACACTAACCTACACCTGGAATACAGACTAAGAAAAAAATGAAAGCACAGCAGTTATTCCTCTGCCAGGAATCTGTTTAAAAAGAGAAAAAATTCTGATCGCATATTTTCCCAATTACCACAGTCTTAATAATGTCCTACATCGCTGCTTTTAGTATTGCACTTGTTGACGTTCTCTCTCTCTGCATCACCCAAATCAAAATTGCAAATGTGTAACTTCAGGTGCCTGTAGACCAGCAACTGTGGTTCTCCGTTCCTCATGTACCCATCTTCAGTAAAGCAGCCCAGCCATTTTGCATTTCCTTTGCCAGCTTGCTCCTGTTGCTTTTTGTAAGAGCCATGTCCTCTGTTGTCCTCTGAACCTTCTGTCACAAGGCACAGACTGAGAGCAAAAGGAGAATCATTGGGGTAAGCTGGTGGAGTGGCATCAGTGCCACTGCTACATCAACTAGAAACGATTGGCCAGTAGTGCCTCCATCGTCCTTAAGGGCAGCTGATACAGTGTTAGGACGTGTTGAGGCATAGCTCCTAAACTTGTCAGTGCTTCAGCGTTTTGTTTTGTTTTGAACCAGAATATATTATGCTGTCATGGATAAATAAACTGATGTTGCTTTTAGCTGGTTCATCAGGACTAAAAGATAATGGCATCTGTTCTCTGTGTAATATTTCTCTTTTATTTCTTAGCACAGTTGTTTATTCCTGTTTTTATGATCCTTAGCCCATGTTTCTAGAGAGTTCTTCAAATCCCTTGGACAATGGCTACAAATTACATCTTTGCATTTTCTAATGCTTGGAGTGAAGGTATTTAGAAGGGTACTCTGGAGGGATAAAGTAGAAACAACAGAAATAGTAGCTTCTTAAACTCAGTTTTCTTTTGTTAATAATTAATAGCTGACAAAAGAAATGTTTACCTTCAAATGCAGCTCTCAAGAAAAAAAAATCTTCTCTTTTTTTTTCCTCTGGTCAGAAAAGCCACTAGAAAGAAGTGTATCTGCATATGTGTACGTGACAATTTTCAAGAGAAGAGAAGGAATAAGGTCAGAAAGTTGAGTAAGAAAAAATTGCCAATATAGATACATTTTTCAGCAGCATAGACTGTAAAATACCTCCCAGTTTTGCAGGCTGGTGTTTGCAAAAAACCAGTGACCTCAGTCTGGAGTCCTTCCAGGATTTAGCTCTTGAAGAACTGCTTGTCACAATCTAGCAATACTCTCATTTCCACAGGGAGCTACAAATCATTAATTTTTAAAAATGTAACACATTTGGAAGCTCTTGTTTCCACCTCTCAATATGGCCTCTCGGTAAAACTAACTTTATAATGGTAACAGGGAGGGGGAGAGCGCGAGACAGGGTCCAGATGCATCTTAACAACCTCCTGGTTAATTTGGGTTTTCCACCCCTGGAGAACTGGCTGCATTAATCCTTAGCTTATCCTCTATATGGCATGACATTTTCTTGTACCCGGATAGCTTAGTGAGTAAAAAGTGAAGTATCACAGATTAGATAAGGCCAAATTTTCAGATATTAAACTTGTAAATGATTATTCCAGAATTTTATCTATATCTATTGTGTTTCACGTCAAATTGTGGGTTAATGCTAGTAAGATGTAAAAATCCCTATTGTGGGTAGAAAAAGGTAGCAATAGGTGAAAAGCTGAAAATCAAGTTGGATTAACCGATAAACATTTTTTACTAGTGAGTTGTTAACAGCCATAAGCCCTTGGGTTTGGGAACTGAGGTCTGTGAATTAAAAAACCCAAAACACTCATGTTGAGTTTTGAGCATTATAAAAGTGGATTATATACATATAAAATATGTACCTATAAAATGATAATATTTGACAAAACGTAATAGCAATTAAGTGTAAATTAAAATATATAGGAAGAGACAATTTTAGACCCATTTCATTCTTTTGCCCCAGGAAGAAGTCGAGTGGTTAAAAACCAAGTTCTGTTTCTCTAAAGCAAGGGAATTACAGCAACAACACAATATTTCGCAATGCACAGAAAATCTCAGTGGAAAAATGCCAGTACTTCAAAACTACTTTACAAACATAATATAATGAAAAGGATTTTCATTTTTACTTTTAATGGTAAAGTTTATTCTAAGGTTATTTACATTTTGCCAGGAACATTTATTATATTCATCGGTGGGTTGTAATAGCATCCCAAGAAATCCTTCTCCTGTGTTTCAGCCAGAGCACGATGTTCAAACTTCATTGCCCCTCAGGCCTCAGTTACTCTTCAGTTACAGAGCAAAAATCAGAGGAAGACTATTCTTCTGAAATTTATTTTTCTTGGGTTCCATCTTTGTTATTGCAAAGGCCCACTGCAAAATCGGTATCTATATATACTTATATGTAACTCTGTCTGTGCATACATAAATACACATATAAAGCAAATTATTAGTTTCTAGTTTTATTACGGTAGTGTCATTTGACTTTACCAGGGATTCTTTTCCATTTATATCAGATATATATCTGAAATTGTCATTCAGATAATAAAACTGTATTTTCTGAAAAAGAAAAATGCTAATTCTTCTTCCACGGAAGTAGAACTCTGTGGCTTCTCTGCAAGCTAATCAATGTCTGCACCTTCTGCCTTAAGCAAGGGTTACAGATTAAATATATTAACTGTTCGTAGTAAGAGTTCCCCTTGTCTGAACAAGAAATATCTCTAGTTTGATGCTTACCTTTATTCTTAAACACTACTCTCAGTCAGAAATTGATTAAATATATTTAAATTACTTTATATCTGTGTGAGGTAAGGGGAATCAAGTAGGACTGATACTGATTTGAGGGAAGAGATATTGAAAATTAATCTCAGATTAGTTGGCATTTTAGGTGAGTTGAAATTCAATTCAAAAGGTATTTTTAATTTCTCATAGATTGATAGATTTCAAGGTCAGAAAGAACAGATATGATCATATACTATTTACAAAACCATAATCCATGGGATTTTACATAGGGATTCCTGCACCTGCTCTTCAAAGTTGTGTCTATCTAATAAAAAAAAAAAGTAAAATATTGTGATCTTGATTTACCCAATTCTGTTAATTTAGAATCTCTTACATTGTTTACTCATCTGCTCTGTTTCTTAAATGGACTCACAACTAAGATTTTAGGTGTTTTCTGTTTGAACTTTGCTGTCTCCAATTTCTAGCCAATGTATCTTTCTAACACGATTATTTCAGTAATTAATAAGTGCCGTATTATCAGAAAACTGTCTTTGGTGGCCCTTAGCATGAGGAAATTTACCCTATTCAGCAAGCTATATAGACCAGGAGTAGCACCATAAAATAACAGAAAGATCTAAAATGAGACATAATTGCATAATATAGGGGCCTATCTCCCAGCCTTGACACTCTTGCCCAGCTTGGCTGGCACTTAACTGTACAATAGTGCTGTTTGCTGTGCTCCTTCTGTTTGGCTTTTGCCTGTGAATTAGAAGCTCTTCCAACCTGCTCTGCAGAAATTTAAAATCCAGTACTCATCTGCAGAGTAAGCCTTCCTTCATCTGCCTCCTGTGAAGAGGTGCTAAAATCTGCTAGATGTTTTCTATCAGCATACCAAAGGAGCAGTCACTGGATCTACAGGAGGAAGACCCACTGCCTTT
The DNA here is from genome assembly GCA_013400335.1 of Eurystomus gularis. NCBI lineage: Eukaryota > Metazoa > Chordata > Aves > Coraciiformes > Coraciidae > Eurystomus > Eurystomus gularis. The sequence goes on along the minus strand of VZZY01007168.1, from coordinate 6,806 downwards.
TCCTTTGTATGTTTTCTAGTGGATAAGGCATCCATCCAGGCAGTGCTTTCAAAGTCTTTCTGATCTCACGCTTTTCAGAAACGTCCCTTACCACAGGCTGTTTTGGTCAGTGTTAGTCTCTTCCTCTCCTGTTGAATTGGCACCATTGCTCGGAAAAAAGTTGAGGTGTCCCGGCATAAGAAAGAGAAAGCAAGGACCCGGCCCTTGTCACCAGGATACCCATCATCTCTGACAAGACAAGAAGTACTTGTGCATTTTTACTAGTCACGCAGTGGCTAGGCATCTTTCCACACAGCCTACACATGGCTGAGTTCCCTCCTGAGGCATCTACTCTCCACCCGCTTTTCACACTACAAAATAACTGGGGGACCTAACTCAGCTACAGCTCCCACTTTAGCTACATGTAGTGATGCTCAAGTGTGCAGCACTTACATCTGTTTCTCAACCTACCCCACAGCCTTTTACGTCATGAAGGGCAAATTATAGTTTTTGAGTGTTAAATATGGTGTTTTCAAACGACTGGTGTCTCTATGACACTACTGAGACAAGAGATATTAATAATTTACTAACTCCTGCTGGCAACTGAGAAGTTGAGATTTCCCTATATGAAGTTAGTTATAAAGGTAAGTCTTGCCAGTTCAAACTTTTAATAACCCATTTTTACAGTATACCACCAGTTTGTCTTCATAATCTCCACAGTCTTTAAAATGGAGTATTTTTCCACATTATATACATTTCCTTCCTTCTTTCACTGTTAATGAAATATGAATAATATCAGGATTTTTAAAGTTGCTACCTTGTGTTCTTGTTGGCCTTAATTAGTTACGTAGCTAGGGCAATATGGAGGAATAAAAGATAGAAGTAAACCAAACAAACACAACAAAACAAAGCAACAAAAAACGAAAGGCAGGAGTATAGCTCTTAGAGTAGAACCTTTCTGAATATGCCAGAAAGGTTTAGGTACCGAGACAAGGCTCGTTACTTTGTATGGTTCTCATCTTTCAGAATGACAATGAGATATGAATACAGATAAGGATTCAAGTTACTAGATTTGCACGAAAGTTATTCCAGAGCTATTTCGACATTTCTTACCAGACATGGTGAATAAGGAAGCAGCCTCCCTCACCACCCCCACCACACGCACACAGAGCTAAATATTAAGTTCACTGTAAGAAACAATTGATGTAACAGCTTTCGTTTTGTTTTTCAAAAGCAAACCCAAACAAACCAGATGAAATCTTCTTAATTCATTTTACCTTATTCTTGAGAAAAATATCCAGTGCTGTAAGATACTAAAGAAAAACTTATCTGGCAAATGATGCTGTCCCAATCCATTTTATTCTTCTTAATTGATATTCACTTGCTATTACTGGAAAAAACTTCCAGTAAAAGTAATTAAAGATTTCCAGAGGCTCCAGCAGAAACTGAAAAAGTAATTCTGTGGGTTTTTTTCAGAACAGAAAATTGATTCAGGCTAATCTTTTCCCTATAAAATTGGATAATTTGGGGAGCATCTTTAGTCAAGCTGTTAGCTTCCTTTCTTCGTGAAAATGTTAGTTATATTCTTAAATTTAAGAAAAACGATATCTAAAAATACTTGCTTGTTTTGCTTATATTCATGTTATAATGTGTACTCAATACTTTTTTATGCAACGTAAATATATCTTCTATTTAAAAATGTAACAAGATAAAGAATCTATAATATTGCTTTTGAAGTGCATTGATAAATATATGTTTTACTGGATCAGTCTCAGATAAAAGGAGTTCACTTCCACCATCCAAAAAAACAGTAAAGAAAAAACGAAAGCTGCAGCTTTGAGAAACAGAACAGCTGTCCTCAGTTTTCTTGGTAATACACATTTGTAAGTGCAGTGGAAAAATCTGTAGCCTGAAAACCATTAGTTATATTGGAGACATAAAATGGTTAAGTTTTGCAAATTCACAGTCCAGAAATGGTAGCTATGTGCTGAGAGACTTTGGTTCTGCTGACTAATAGAGAAACTGGGGAAGCTCTGTAGCTCCTAACACTGGTTCCCATCCGTTAAGTTATTTAGTGTGATTGCCTGCAAGGCCATAAGATACCCTGCAATAGTTTTACCTGATTGTTTAGATGTTCATACTGTATTGCAAAAAAAAAAAGAATTATCGAACAGAAACATTGTATGGGGTCAAAAGGCTGTAATTTCATACATGGTTTGCATATACTCAGATTTACTCCTGGAGTTGTAATCCTGATTCAATCTTGAGTTCTTACACGTGATTTATCACTGTGTTCTTCTAGTTGAATGAATCTCATTATAGCCAAACACTCAAATCTTTAAATGTTGTTCCAGCTACTACAGATACATCTTTAGCTTTATTCCTTTTTTTCTGGCAATAGCTATAATAGAGTCAATTCCTTTTATCTGAGAATGATTCATGCCCAAACCACATAAAGCTCTAATCTTTTCCTAGCCGCCTCTCCATCTTGTCTCCATCCTGTCCACTGGATGGACTCCAGTACAGTCAATCAAGACATCTCTGTTAGAATGAGCAAGCTGCTGATGCTTCGACCCTCTTCCTGGATATGCACCATATGTGCAAAATAGCATAGACAGCATGCTTCCGATGGAGTGTCCCTGTGTTCAGTGCTTGTTTTCCCATAGATGGTGGCTGAGAGAGTTGCCAGTGTTCATCAATTTTGATCACGCTATTATGCATTACTGTAAAAATGACACAATCTGTCAAAAAAGCATCTTATCTGGAGATCTTATTTAGCACATAGTAGCTAAGCTTCCCAAACTACTTAGCATTCCTGAAGACTCTGAATTTTTGTTTACCGGTTATCCAGGAAAAGTTGGTAATGCAATGACTTCGTCTACAGTCCTGCCTCACTCTATGTATTGTGGTATAAGGTGCCAGAGCAGCTGTTAAGAGCAAGTTAAATTCATTTTTAAGATGCTTCTTTCTAGTATAGCATTCTTGCAACTCCGTGTGATATTGCAGGCTCCTTGGACCATGTGGACAATTTGCATCCTTTGTGTGGTTTAAACGCGTCTTTTCTGGGATACCAGCATAAAGGGAGGTGCTGAGTTACAGATTAGCCCAGCAAAAACATGCTATTGAAAATGCCACTAAACACCCAGACAAACTTTTCAGAGATTTTGGAAATCTTTGCCCCTGTTATTTTTCTCCTGAAAAGGAGTAGGTTCAGAAAGTCCAAAGTTTAGCAAGGCAGGGTTTTTCTTGTCTCACCAAGCTCTTTTGGTCACTTCCTTCATCTTGAGTTTGTATAAACGGAAACAATTGTGGCAGAGTTTTTCTCTTTCTTTTTTTAATGTTGACACCAAGTAATGGATAGTATGAAGGTTTTAAATGAGTGTGAAATGTCTACAGCATTATTACTTCATATCACATATCCAAATTTAGTCTTACTTCACATCTGGATAGCTGCCTTTTCACATGCATTAATTGGAGGTCCTTCTACAAGAGATCTAGTGCATTGCATCCTTATATCTCTGCAGTCAGTTTTCCTACTCTGAAAATATTTTCAGCTGCAGGCTGAACTTATATTTGCTTCCCCTTTTTATTTCTAAGTCTAGGGCACATCCTGCCTTTGTGGACCTGCTTCAAATCATATTACCTTTGTCTTGCAACCTATGTGCATGCCACCTTTTTCCTAGTGTCAGTACTCAATTCAGTGATCTATGAGGATGGTAAAAAAAATGTCAGTGTGGCTTGGCTGACTTGTAACCTCTCAGGAAGTCTCACTCTTGTACCTTACTTGTGACTCTGGCTCATGCTGTGTGTACTTTTTCTTGCTGACTACCACAGTTGTGGATGACTAGAAGGGTATGTGCCTCCTGCAGTTCTGGAGCAGTATAGTTATTTCCTTGTGAATGCAGATTTTTAAGAGATTATTTTTCTTTTCTACAATTCAGTCACCTTTCCTTAGAGATCTTGCACTACCTGCTCCCAAAGTCATTTTCTAGAGACGAAAGGGGAGCACAGGAGGAAGAGAGAGGGTGAGAGTTATCCCAGCCATCACCATCACTTTACATGGTTGGTCAAAGCGTAGAGATTCAGATTAAGTACTCCCCATCCTGCTTGGTTTGGTTAGCACACATCAGCAGCATGCTGCACTTTTCGCTGTCCTAACTTCCTACTATGAACTAGAATTCATTAGCTGTAAAGCAACAGTCCTCAGTCATTTACAATGGAACCACCACACTTTGTTGAGTGACTCTCACAAGAATAATACAAAAAAAGACTATGATGCTTTCTCATGCGTCTAGTGAGACACCTGGTAAGCTGTCATTGGTGGCTTTTCCACAGCATCACTGAGGGAGTGACATAGCCACTAAGACAGTGGTGAGAGCTACTTAGGCAGTTCTTGAGTCTTGAGTAGGTCCTAAGTGGACATAAAAATATGTGCTTATGAAAACTTAAGCTGCATAAATCACTCAGGCAAAGTCAAATCACAGTACCCAGACTGTTAATGTTCTCATTTCACTGACAGGTACCAATTAGCTAGCAACACTGATAAATAGTAACTCTAGATCTTCCTATTTTCCTAAAATTATTTGTGCTTTGGAGACAAAGCAGAAACCAGCTAATAGCCAAAACAAAAGTTGTTTTAACAAGAAAACTCTGTTGCATTGTATTGCTTTCATTATATCATAATTTTATGTTTAAATGTAGATAGTACGTAAATGATTGTTTTCTCTCATCTTCCCTCCCTGCTTAGTGACAAGAAAACAAATTCAAATTGTGCTTGGGAGGAATAACTTAACAAAGCCAATTTTATTATGCAGATGAATTGTAGGTGTTGCATATCTGAAATTTCTGAAATTGTTAGTAAGCTTTTTCTCAAAGCTTGCTCTCTTTCTAGGTGTGTATATAACACATTCTATTTAGAGAACCAACCAGCCTTAAGAAACTCAGTGGTTTTAAATAAAAGTTGTCATGACTATACAGTTTGCTCAGGAAGTGCTTCATTTTTTTAAATTCAAATTTAAGGTTTAGTGGGTAAGTTTTTCTACAGTTGAGCAAATCACGTCCTTAACAACTGTCTAATGGAATTACGCTTTTTCTAAGAACATCCTGATGAGTTCAGCAATGGGAGGTGAAAAGTCCTGGCTTTGGTGTGAGAAAAGTTGCTTCTGAGGTAAAGAAGCAAATGCCCGTAATCAGCACCAGTAAATGATTACTTGAATGTGTAAGCCTTGGTAGCATCCTGGGATTCAGATATCCCAGTTTAATAATGCTTGCCATCAAGTCAGGAAAAAAAGGAAAAAAAGATTGGACAGATTTTCAAGATCTATCTTTTATACAGACTACTACGTACACGTCTGGAGTGGCAAATATGCAGGCTGTAGCACACTGTAAGTTATAAAACTAGAGAATATTTTAATTCTCAGTCTCAAACCTCACAGTCCCACCAAGAATTTGTCACACTTCACCTGTTTCAGTTTTTCAGTTTATTTTTTAGCAATTTTTATACAAGTTATTTCGGTTGCTGACTTAAACAATTTGTTCCATATCTCAACCTCCATTTTGTGTAAAGAAATCATAAAAGTTAGGTACCTGAAAATTGGATTTTTCTTTTGAGCAGCTGCTGTCCACAAATATGGAAAGATTGTTAAAAGTGAATAGCATCACTTTCTAACAAACTGTAGGCAGGTTTGATGACTGAATCTCGTCTTTCTATTACTGTGCTGTCACCAAGCATTATTCTGTGAGCACTCATAGATAGAGGGAAGAAAAAGAGAAGCTCTTTTGGGGTTTAAAGATTTATTTGTAAAACCATGGATGTCAATGGTCCTTCTTCATTGTTGACCTACCCATGTTCAATTACATTTATTATTAAACACTACTTTATTGCTTAAAAAGTAATCTATAATTTTTTGCAGAATACATTCTTGTACTTTTACAGAGCACTGGGTAAATGAGAGCAAAGGATATTACATGCACAAGAACAGAAGTATTTATTAAAAAAAACCCAACAAAATCCTTTTAGTGTAGCTCACTGCCTAAGTCTTTGTACCTGTGCTTTTGGTGACTGAGTGCGGACTAGATAGATTTCCATTTAATTCATTTTGAAAATCCTTTCACAGTAACTTTTATTTCTGTATTACCCAGTTTTACAGAGCACATTCATTTCAGTGTGGTGACATTCTGAATCAGAGGCATCTGGTCTTTTGCATCTGCTGTGCCTCCGCCAGGTGCCACTATTAATGAGTTTTTCTTCCCATGGCTGTAGGAACCCCTTCTAATAGTTTCCACTTAGTTTTCTGTTGAGAATACACCTTTACAATGTTAAATATTTGGCTGAATTTGTAGAAGTTTTAAAAAGTATCTCTGCATATGAATTGCCTCTGATTTTGGGTTTGGGGTTTTGTTTGTTTTAAGTAATTTCAGTGAATGTTTTAAAGCTATTATTATTTTTTTTCCAAAATCATATTTAGTGGTGTTTTAATTTGTATTCATCAAAGCACTTATCTTCCTAGCATAACTGTGTCTTTGTTATCCACAAAATCAATTAGTATGATTAGTTTGTCCAGTCACAGAATATTTTTCTGAATTTGATAATACTTTAAATGGACCTCAAGAGTCACTATTTACTTTCATGCTACAGGATCACAGGAAAGCTCAGGAAAGATGTATTTTAGTAGCTACTTTTATCCAAGTTTCTATCAGGGTTTGTATGTGTACATGCAATGTAAGTTCCATGTAGAACATATATTTACCAAGTCTTTAAGTTTTTACTGATTAGTAAATTTGTACCGATAAACATTGAAATGATCGTTTAGATGTGGTGTTGAGGG
>VZZY01007166.1:385-81849 GCA_013400335.1 Eurystomus gularis | reverse complement strand
CATAATGATTCTGTGATTCTGGCATAGGAGATATTCAAAAGCTTTCTGAATATCATCTTGGACTATTGGCTCTAGGTCGTCCTTTTTGAGCAGGGGGGATGGACCAGACAATCTCCATAGGTAGCTTCCAAACTCAATTCTTCTGTGATACAACAAAAACCAGTTGTCCAAATCTTTGCTTTACAGTTAATATTTACTCCTCTCCGGCACAAAATTTTAGATCTTTGATTTCCAAATAGAATCCGATTCATATCTGCAGAAACATGAAAGGCAATATCAGAATCTCCAGTAAGAGAATGTTGAGATACTAGAGTCTCCTAGCATTTAACTTTAAGGAGGCAGCAGTGAAGAGTTTGCTCAGCATCACTTTTTGAAACAAGCTGCAGATCCAGTGTGGGAGGAAAAGAACAACTGTATTCATGCACAAGAGGAAAGAAAACAAGACGATTCAAATGTATTCAAGATTTAAAAGCTCATAACACTGATGTTTCCATAGTAACTAATACACTTCAAAGCAGGGAAAAAACAGGGTCAGGATTTTAAAGGACAGCACCATGTACAGATTAAAAGCAGATACTGCCTACCAACTCATGATCTGAGGTTTGGACTGATGAACTTACACAGTTTATCATAAGAAGTGTCACTTGTTAAGGAGTCAAGATCCAATGAAACTACCCTATTAACAAAATAATAATGAAAGTAAAAACAGCACAGTAAAATACCTCTGATACTTGATAGCCTGTCTCCCAACTTATGAGCAGGCTAAACCCAAGATGAACAGTACACTACCAGTTGATGTGGTAGTGCCTCTGCACTCACCACTCAATGTCAAAAGGCAGTATCTAATGTTATCTCCCGCCTTGGTCAAGATAAATGACCAGTGTGACCCCAAGAAAAGACAGTATACAGCAGATAGGAAGCGGCATGCATTTCACTAAGCTGAATCAGATGATTCAATCTGTTTGCAGTGTTTACCTTTTTATAACTTCCTTGTCCATGCAGCTGAGAGAGTTGATATAATTTGCCATTCCATAAAAAATACAGGCAAAGGAGAGAATTGATGGTTATTGAACTTAAGAAAGACAAAGGAAGACAATATCAGTTCTAGAAGGAGTATTCACCATTGGAAAAATGCTTGGTACAGAGAAGATTGAACTGTAATTCTGCTGGATCAAGGCCTTAATCAGTGTCTTCCACAGTAAGTGGTGACAGGCATATGACCCCAACTGTTTTAATATCCAGTTGAACCCCTCTCCCTGAAAAACTGGACCTCTGTATACAATTCTATTTATCACCATTTATCAGAAATGAAACAACATAAGCTTGTAATTTAAGTGCTACCCAGACTCAATGTTTTTTCACCAAAGGCAGAAAAATGTTATGAACTGTAGATTTCTACACTACATCAGGCTACATCCAATGCACAGTAAAACTTCAGAATTTCCAACCACATAAAAGTTACTTGGGAGGCAAAATCCATTTTCAAGTTATTTAGCCGCTTAGTACAGTTGTATGCATCCAGTTTCATCTTCACACATGGCAAGGGACATGGCCAAAGCAATTTAGAATCACAAGAGCCAGACTTCTACCCTTTGCAGCTGACTTTTTCAAGAATAGGATCACAAAGACTTTCTTGCTTATTATGAAAAGGAAGCATCATGGAAAGATCAGTCTAAAGCTAAGATTCAGAACAGTGTTAACAACACTCTCGGGATCTTCAGAGATACTCAGTTAATGTCTATGAAGTGAAATAAGTTCAGTATACTGTTTTCAAATACTTGGTTTGGTGTAATTGTCATTTTCCAGTGGTGTGCCAATAATCAACAGGAAAGTCAATATCTACCAACAGACCACTTCTGTTGATTCGTTCCTCATCTGGAATTTCTTTCAAGTACCTTTTCCTTTAGAAATCAGTATCCTAACATTCACGAAAGAGGTAGAATACTTAAACCCCAAAATCTACAGTAGCTTCCCAGCTGATAAAATTTCATACTAAAATTAAATTTCAAAATTCTGGCACTGGGCTGCTGATTTTACTTATGTCACCAGAATAAAATAAGGAAAAGCATAATGTTGGCTTATTTTTTCCCCACAGTGAAGAAAAGGATGTAGGTGGGGAGTATAATTGACACTAATTATTTGTAGGAAAGGTCAGGGTTACCTTTTACCAACTGCATGAGGCAGCTGATTATCTGTCACATCTCTGGAGCACAGTCACGAAACCATCAGTGACTAAAGGACAAACAGGCCTTGGCTAGCAATTAGACTTGGCAGCATTCAACAACAGCACAGCAGATGTCTTTTAAAAATAGGTAAATTGTAAGACATTAGATAGTGTAACACTAGATATCTGCAATGCTGAAAAAACCTTCAATAAAGACTACTGTTTAAGTACCTAATAGGTGACTTGGTAGTATGATCTTCTCTGCACCTACATCACAGAATTCCAGCTCAGTTTTGAACTCCCTCAGAGAGTCTTCAGTTTCTACAGGGCATGTATTTTAAATTTTTAAATACCACAAACCTCATTTTGAGCAAAAACTGCATATAGAAAGTATAAGAAACACAGCTGTGTCAAAACATCAGGATAACAGAGAACAGATTGTGTCTTTAAAAAACTACAGCACCTCAAAAATTTGGGAATTTGCTTGCCAGAGTCTCAGGAAAGACCCCTTTAAAATGTTAAAACTGTCATATCATATTATAATCATTATTGTTGCTGAAAACCCCAAACTGATATCTGATACATCTTGTTTGATAACTGATTTGTTACCAAGATACCCAGTGTTTCAAGAATAAATAAATAAATAAATTGTTATTTAATATATCCCTTGAGAAGTTTGCCTTGCATTAAGTGAAATTAAAATTCCACTCCTGAGATCCACTTACTGGATTTCCAGAAAGTGGAAATTACAGGGACAAGGCCACTCAATTCCAGATAGCACTGACTTCAAATTTAATCTCAGAACTATAAGAATGGAAGAGATCTATATGCCCACGTACCTCTACTACCTCAAAAAGTTGGCTTTTTTCTAACAAAATCCTTAAATGAAACAGTATAAGTAATTAAATGGGATTTCTCTTTATGTAATTTTGGACAGACACTATAATCACTGCAAAACCAGTGTGGTTTCTGCAGTTTTCTAGTCATTTATTAAGGTACTGTGGAAAGATTATGTATGGAACTTCATTTTGTTTTGGAGCACAAACAGTTAATTTGCAGTTATGCTAGGCAGTTCGTCAGCAGTCAGTTTAAATGTTATCAGCTCCAGCTTTTGCCTACACATACATTCAGTGCTCAAACAATACTGAAAGACTGCAGTGGAGAATCCCGACACCACCAGTCTTCGATGCTGAGAAGCGGTGTAGCCAGGAGATCACAGCAGCCATCAGGGCATTCCCATTTGCTGAAATTCTTTAAGTAATACCCTAAAAGTTTCCCTAGAACTGCTGTGCTGGTATGAAAATTTCTGGTTTCCTCAAATGTTTCACGGTCATATTTCTAAAAAAGTATTTTGCTAGGGAAAAACCAAAGGCTTGGGCCCTCCAGATAATGAAGTCAAATTTTATTAGTGAGACTTCAGGGTAGCAAAACAGGGAGAAAAATAAATATGCAGGCTAGTAGTCCTGGTGCATTACGGTTGTCCGTTTTCCTTCCTTGCCCAGGTACACTGCATAATTGCGCTGTTCAAGCTTCACAAAGCACATTGAACTCTGGCTCCTGTTTCTTGCAGAAGTTAGTAAGCAGTAGTTTGCAAAATGATACTACTGAAAGGAAACATACATTTCTTCTTAGTTCTCAGGAGAGGTTCAAAGATATTTGTGAATCAATCCACAAGTATTTTCAAGTGCAAGTCACAATAACCGCAACAATGAAACTGAAAAAAAAAAAAAAGCTACTTTTAATTTATAACTGACCACCTTTGACTACAGCATTTTCATTGCTTATTAAGTAGAGTAACTACTTTTAATCCCAGCATAACAATGTTAAATGTTGAAAAGCAGAGAAGTTAATTTTTTCTTGCTCTGACTATAGGATAGTGGCACAGCATACACTACTGGGTTTTTTTTACAGGCCTGTAGGTTTACCCAGAAAAACAGGAAACTGGCAATGAGATATCTGGTCTCTACTAAATTTATCTGAACAAGCAGGAAGATGTTACATCTCTTCACAGGGGGTCACGAAACAGGATGAGGAAGATAAAAATCTTGGTATCTTCACTAAATAACTTCTCTTTCATTAAGGAACAGAGAGAAAGAGATGTCTCAGTGCCAAAAATGAACAGAAAAGCTTGACCATGAATTTCATGGCAAGAGATGACAATCAGGTTGAAGGTACAAGGTTTGTATAATGTTTCTTAAATTGCAAAGCCAGCTGTTAAGTATGCAATTTACCAGAGCCAGGCTAAACTTAGTAGCTCTCAATTTACCTGTTCTATGTAAGGATTTCACTAGATGTGAAAATATATGCTGTATGATGGTATCTACAACATACTTCTACCTTAAGATATCATTTTCAGACTAGCTATCAGTACCTGGGACTCAATTTTTACATGCAGTCAGTCTGATTTTGTAGCTAGCTAGCATTAATGCCACTCAAGATTTCTAGAGCTAGGGATTTTCAGTAGCTTCAAAATACCTGAAGATGAGAAAGATTTGAACAGTATTAGCACAATGGAGAAGCACTTCACAGACAACAAATGCTGCCATTTCTGAGGTGGGTAAGCAAGCACAGACAAGCAATTTGCCCCAAATCATCTTACAGGTCAATGAGTGCCACATTGGGAAATCTCAGCTTCCTGCATTTTTCACCAATTTTACGTCCACCTCCCCAGACAGTCCCTCTGATCTATTACTAGTGCCCTCCATCAGTCTATGTGGCAAGATACACAACTGGCACTCTTACCTCTTTTAGTCAGCAGACCTCTCCATCCTCGTCAAGGCCTTAATCAGTAGTCTTAGTTGCTTTCCTCTAAAACCATCACTGCTTCCAGCAGCTTTTTGCATTTTAACCTTCTACCTGAAACTCTGATGTACAGTCAATAAACCTGACTTTATATTCTACATGACTAAAGTAAGCAAGCAACAGACAGGAGAAATGTTATTACATTTTAATCTGGAGGAGAATTCAGAATATTTTCCTCCCTTTTAATTATTTATTGAGTTATCAGAAAGCTTGATGACTTATCTCTTTTCCTCCTTCTCCCAATGGTGTTTTTTTTTAAATAGAGAAACTCTGAATACACTATCACTTTTATGAGTACCAAGGTTTTTTTAATTGGCCAAGGTCAAAACTGAGTAAATATTAAAGCTTCTAAATGAAAACAAGAGCTTAGAGTTCTGAAAATGTGCGAGTAGGTAAACTATAGTATTTTCAGCATACCAATCCCAACTGAAACAGAATTGTTTCCCAGTTTGGAGCACATAGCCAGTTTGCCTTTATACAGTTAACTGTAGGCTGCACTCCCAGCTCCCACTCCAATGTGCAAATCCTCAAGCTACTAGATTCTGACTCTAAATTCCAGGATAGAGAAGGAAAATACAGGGTACATTATCTCTGTCCATTTCTAACCTGTAAATGTCCTTTTCCCATGCACAGAAAAGAGGAACCACCTATTTTCTCGACCCCTTCTCAGCATTCCAGAAGGGGGAAGGAGAAGGGCATTGTCCAGTCACTGCTCACCTTGCATTTGGCAGCAGGGTGCAAACCCAAATACTGACTCTGTTAATGTCAGCTACAAAGCACATTACGCTACTCCATCACACTGCCACTTTTTCCCTGCAAAGGCAGAAGTAATTACCAAGTTAATAGTAGGTCAGCCGTATTACAGCTTAAGGACTTGAACCACAGCTGTGTGGTTCCAGGCACACAGTGCCAGGAAGCCCTCAAGTTTGGGGACCACAGACAGAGCCACTCCTGAAGAGAGCAGCCTAGCATTCAGGATGCACATGTTCTACCCAGATGTATTCATCTCTTCCCACTTATTAAACACTGCTCTATCAAATTGTTCCAAGCCAGGCTAGATCATGTGATTCAAGTGCATCTACAGAACAGTAATACTGTTACACCTAAGGCCTGTAAGATCATCTTATTTCTCTGACTTAATCCAGAATTTAGTTGCAAATTAAAAGATCTAGTTACAACCATGTGAAACAAGGTATAACAGTTCAGAAAAAACTAAAACACTCCTTCACTTCTACAAAACATTTTGTGACCTTGTTAGTTCAGAGTGGCCACAGCTTTGTCAGAATAAAAAGTGGTGGAAGCTAAACTTTCCCCCAACATCTAATATTCCTAACTAGAATAATCTAATACACAATTGGAAAAGTCAGACTTCATAATTAGGGCTATGAAGAATGACAAATGCAAATATATATGAAAATAAAAGTCAAGGAGAACGAAAAATTTCTTGCCTATGGAATGACTCATGGGCTATGAATAAAGACAAATCTCAGCCGCCTGTTTACACAGTTTCTTGTCAGACAATTTACTTTTAATAATTGTGGTATCAAGAAAATAAGCAGCAGTGAGTCAGTCTTAAGAAAACACACAAAAAATTCAGTTTCATCCATTGTTCAGTGTATTTTTCTAGACTGTAACAAAAAAACACATTCCACAGCCAATTCTTTTCAGTACTTCTGCACTAGAAGTTCACTTACAGCTAACAGAGTTTATTTTTAACAAGTATTTGAGGTATACCTAGAAGTACACTTGGTTTTTCTTCTGATTGTAATTATGGAGTCCCCAAAGGAAACGTAGGTGAATACTTTTTTTTTTTACTGAAAATAATTTCTTTTTAATCAGAGAATGTGAAAAGCATGATTCACAGCATAGAGAAGAATCTTAAAAGTGATAGTATGGTGATGATTTTTTTTTTGCCCATGAGAAAAACATTTTCCAAGAGCCTGTGGGAGGTAAATTTTCACTGTATAAAGCTGAAAATTTCCTTTCAGATTAAGAATTTAAGTAGAAGTTAGAAATTTGAAGAAAAAAATAATTTGAAAGCTGTGCACTGCCATCAGGTCTTTAATTTAAGTCTTTCTACTGAAATAATTTAAAACAGCAGAGGTTTAAAGGGACCTTGTTAAATAATCAGACAGACTTAGTTTTGGCTTTTTTGGTTTTCTGTTTCCAAAACTTTTCATTAAATCCCTTAAGTTCTGATCATTTGATCTCCTGAACAAAAATAAAATTAATTTCCAAAGTGCCAAGAAACCTCAGGACAACATCCAGTAATCACAAAGCTAAGTTTTAAACAGCAAAGCCTTTTTACTACTGCATAGATATTTATTTTCAAAAGAAGTAGCTATAGTTAGTAAATGAACAGGTAAACATATGTCATGCTATAAAGTGGTATGTGAAAAAAAAAACAACACCTAAGTGATGTAGAAAAGGCCATGATTTTCAGGATTCTTCTTAATTCTTTTTTATATTTTGCTTTACACTTCATATACTTTATTAATGAGAGCTGGTAGCAGAAACAGCTGAAGTGATAGAGACAGAAGCTATAGTCATATGTGATGCATGTATTAAAATAAAGGTCAAGATCTTACGAATTACAGGTGTTTTCAAAAGGCATCAGGATTCATGTTCCAAGAGTACTACAAGCACAACCTTTCTTCAACTAGAGTAGCTGTGTGAACTTTCACAGCTCATGATAAAAAACTTCTAATCATAATTACCAGCTACAATTGAATTACTGATAACAACAGTGAACAGAGCAGTTACTCTGATTCTGGACAGGTAACACCTTTCAAAGGAACAGCAGGTGGGTATACATGTATTCCCAGGCTCCAGATAAAACTTGGTCTAGCATTCCATACTGATGGTAGGATAATTTTCAAAATGCTGAGAACCTGCACTTACCTCTTGTGCAGTAATTGAAAACCTAAGTTTATAGAATGCTGACTGTCTCTGAGGGAGTTGAAAGCATTTTGCCAGACAATTGCACCACAGTTATGACGACTCTTTCACTACTACTCTGAAGTATGTAAAATGTCATGGATAAAGCCACATCAAAATGGTTTGTGGTCTATGGATTAGCCCCACCCTATCACATAGGACAGGTAAATGAATGATCATGTACCAAACAACTAGGTTAAGTTGAAGATACATTCTTGTGGAGAGAGATAAAGCTTTTTGTCTCAGATGCACTCATAGGAAGGCCAAGGAAATCACTGCCTTTCCTAACATGAGCTCTTTGCTCATTTCCTGAAAAAGAACAGCTAGCATCAGACACTGCACAAAGCATATGGACCGAGAATATAGCCATTCCATCTCTACTATTTCATATTCTACCCATAATACAATAGTGCCCTAGCTTCCACCAGCAGGACTCCAGTGACCAAGCCTGCCTATAAGCATATGCTTTGAGAACTTGGAGATTTACACTGCAGTAACATATACGCTTTGAGAACACTGTTGAGAGTCAAAATCTTGCTGCCCTTCTAACACTTCCAGTTGGAGGTAGAAAATATTCAGAGCTAATCTTTTGGCTTAAGGACCCCAACAGGCATTCCACAATGAGGGAATAAAGTTTGAGTGGTAATGTATGCCCTCCTCGTGAGGAACTCTGAATCTGTTACTGTGGTCCTTGAACAAATGGAAAGCTCTAGTGTTTAGAGGGTTAAATTATAGCAGCATGAAATTTAGTAATAAACACAAGGAATTTTCCATGGAATCCTACTCTATCAAATAAAATTCTGAGCTTTTGAAGGGCTAGCTTTACTGAATAATTTATTTTCTTATCACTTCCTGTAGCTTGTCCCACACTGATGCTCTTTTAGAACAGTAGCTGTTTAAGCATCCATGCATTCATTACTAGCCACATCCTGAGGAACATTTGTCCATTACATCAACTGAGATAAAAGATGACACTGCTCTCAAACAGTGACTCTGGTGAATAGCTACTTCTTTGAATTTTTTTCTATCTTTTCTTCTTGAAATTTTTCTGCAGTCAGAACTTGGTTTCAAAACTTTATAGAACTTTTTTCTGCCAGAACCAGAAGCATTCAAAAGCATTAAGGCAGTTTATGTTGATAATATTACCATAAAACCACTATGCCAAATATATAGTCTCATCTCTGATATTTTGATTACTACAAAGAGAAATCATAGTTAAGAAGTGTAGTTTTTGTCACCTGTTTAGCAAGTTATATAATCACATATTGTACATTCCAAACGAATGAGCAGACTCCCAGGTTTTTTTAGATGGAAAGTTACAATTTCACACTTTGTCAATGATTTAGCATTCATTGAAGGTCTATAAACGAAGTGATATGTACATTTCTGAGACTCATCAGCTTAATTTATATATAGTCTGTTGAAAGACTGGCTTGCTAAGAGCATACTTGTGAAGAGAACAGAAAAACAGCTCAGCCTCTTCTACTGCTAGGGCTCCCACCTACAGGGGATACCAGAATTAGAGCTAACATTTGGTTAGCTAGGTAGGTAGGACCCCTAACTATGTAAGTAGCTAGATCAATGATAGAAAACTATGATGAGAAGTCAGTGTTTGATGTGATAAACTGAAAAGGACAGATTCTGAATTTCTGCAAAAGCCTTGCACTAGTTATAGTATCTTAGTTTCACACACCTCAGAATTGGGTTAATGTTTATCATTAACCTCTCACAAAATTCCTCTCAGCACCATTTCAGCAAGAGAAATCAGCATCTCATTTCACACTTACCTGTAAGTTTTTCAGTTACTGTAAAAGAGTACCAGTACCATCACATTTTCCTTTCATAATTTCATGCTGATTTACATATCACTGTAAAGATGCTCAGGCTAAATAGCTGATGATGCAGTTAAGATCCCTTCTGCCAGCTATTAGAAGCTAATGAAGAGTCTCTACTCTCCTTAATGGCATCTTGCTATAGTGAATTGATGGTCAAAAGTTAATTCAAGTGCAGAAAAGTATTTTAAAAAGAAGCTTAGCCATAACAAAATCTTCTCACAGTGCCTCATCTGTTTTAACAAGAAACGGGTATCATTCTAATAAACTGTCTATAAAGTTATTTTCTCACACTTAAATTTTTAACATCTCAAAGCTTGCAGCAAATACAGAAATATAACTATATATCTTACCAATTTGACAATTCTTGCCTGTTGTTTTTTTTTTTTTCTGATTGGGGAGGGGCACAAAACAGGACAGGAAGGACTTCAGAGTAGTAGTCAACCTGAAGAAGTGGTAACAGCACGATAACCTTTCCCCATCTGTGTCAACTTAAACTAAGCTAACAGTAGTCAGCCAAAGAGACAGTACTTCTAAGATATCTAAAGCCATTTACCTGCTTTAAAGGAGTTATCCAGATCTCAGCGTACCAATTCTAAAATTTCCCTTTATAAACAAATTAGTCCAGTCTTCTCCCTCCCAGGGGAGCTCTGCTATCCTTGAAAGCAGTAGTGCTTCTTTTGCCTGCACTATATATGGTCTGTGGAGAGAAGTCAAAATACTGGTGGTATTTTTGGTCATGTCAGTATTGGATCTGTCTCACTTATTTTTAAAATGTTCTGAAAAGTAAAGAGTGTAGGGTTTGTTTTTTTTTCTAAAGATGTTGTACACAGCCTTATTATGACACTCTTCAACGATTTTTTTAAAAAAATCAGATTATCTTCCTATTCTAGTTATTTAGTTGTATGAGGTAAGACAAAGCACAGGGTGGCAACTTCTTGCACTGCTGTTAATTTTAACCACCATATCAATTATGAGCTGCCATTCAAGCTAATCAAGGGATTCTATTATTATTATCAGGTTAAGAGAATGAGATCATTAGCACTAGTCAAGCTATAAAAAGCTGTGGCATAACTGAAAGCTGATGCGATCCTAAAACATATTTAGAAATAAGTTTGTCTTTTCCCAAACAGATAATTTAATTCCCTTAAATATATCATTACATGCACACTTGAAACAGATACAGTTCCATTAAAAAAATCTGGATTATTAATATAATGAAATGCATTCACTGGGTACCCAGAATTCATAATAGTAATGTTCTACAGGTGTAAGTTACGAAAAATACTTTAAAAAAAAGGAAAACAATATTGTTCCATTTTTATTTTGGATCACTTCCACCACATTTTACCAGTACATGTGTTTTCTAAAATGCCATGTCTCATGCTGTAATGAGATTGAAAGCTACAGCTACATTCAAACAGATTTGCATGATCACAGAAAACATCCTACAGGTCAAATATCTCAGCTCCTATTTGTACAAAATCACTGGCCTCAGCCAATGCAAGCACTTATCCTTTTTCTCAATAGTATATAATGAGAGGTAGAATTTAAAGTAGTGGGGTTGGCCTAGGTATTACTGCAGTGAAAAACATCAATTTATTTGAGATGTCAAGGTTTAGGGCTGGGCCAGCCACTAAATGAATGACAGATGATCTCTATTTGCAGAAAAATATACACTCCCTTACAATAGTCGTAGCTCAAGAAAGCTGTAAATAGAGAGAGTATTTCATCTCTATAACAATTATATCTTAAGTCTTTGTTGGAAAAAAAGGATGCAGTCGGTAGTGTATTAATATATTAGACTATCCAGAAGAACTCAATCTAAATGTATTAATAAAGCAATTATATGACTGAAACATCACAAAACCAGACTAAATCAATCAATTTAAATCATTGAGTGAATTTGAATTTGTATTTTTCATCACTTACCTGCTGCATAAGGAACCACCACCTCATTTTTGGGAGAGCTTGTACACTCAGAATGAGTGAAAATGAACATTAAAATTCAGCTCTGAATTTAATTCTTCTCTATAAAAGCAATTAATTCATTTTCTTGCTCCCCTGATCTTCTCAAGCCTTAACAGAAGACAAGTATGTTTATCTGTAAGAAATTACTGATAATTTGAATAATTTCTTTTTTTCAGGTAGTACAGTAGCTGTTAAGGGTCAGAAAACTATGATGCTACAAAGCTTTTACTATTATGATTTCTAGTACCCGAATGGTTTTGTTGAGCATCACTAATGCATAACATTTCTCTTATATGCAGTGTACCTTTCCGTGATTCAGGGAACAGAACATGTTTGGGAAAGACTCACTAAAAAAAAAAAAAAATATCTTTGATGTTTGAACAATTTTCAGCACAAAGGTAAGTCACTTCCTCACTGATTATTTCAACCTAGACAGTCTTGAATCAGAGTTAAAATATTTTAATCTGAAAGTTAAAATATGTGTAAAACCTCACTAGCAAGACCATGAAGTGTGTAGTTAAACTTAGTCCTGCTTATCAAGGACTCCCCTTAGGAGTTCTATATAGCCAGTGTAAAGTAATAAAGCAATAACATGTTCCCTCCCATGAGAAGAAAGCTCCATCTTCTACAGACTTGAGGCAACAGGATTCCCAGTATTACGATTAGTGATACAGCCACACTGGTACAATCCATCAGAAAGATGTCTACTCAGGATTTTTCATTAATAAATTTTAGTTGCAAAAGCCATAAAAATTGGAAGAGCCTTTCCTCAGCTAAAAACTGCCATGACCATGGATTCTTATCTCCACTGATGTAATTGGATTACTAAAGTCATAGTTTTTGATGGGTAGCTCTAACCAGCGATCATCATTAAGTCATAGCTATGACCACCCTCTGTCTATGGCTTGGCATTGTAAACCTGAATACTGACACAGCAGGTGCTTCACAGTTTCCTCAGTCAAGACAGATCATTGTAGCTGTCCTCCAATCACATGAACATTCAAGAATTTTACTATGAAGCATTTTCTAGTCAACCATAGCTGCTACTTCTAAGTTAACCTCATCTGAGGTACATTTACAAACAAGCTTCAGCCCTCAGCAAGGTTCCAGTGCTGACAGATGCACGCAGAAATTAAACAATCCTGAGGGTTTTCAATAATCACTACCACACAATGACATGATGCCATTCAAAACATCTTTTAAAAAGCCTATGTACATTTCAGAACACTGAAATACAAATATTAAGTGCACTAAAACCTGTGTTTTTTTATGCTCAAGTGAGGACACATATGAACACAGATAGCCTGAGGCTATATAAGGCAAAATAGGCATGAATAGGATGTTCAAGTTAGGACAAATATCCTTTATACTTAGTGAGTTTTACATGGATTGAAGGAAGTCAGCATGCATACAGAAATATCAACAACTTTGTAGGATTGACATTTTTGTAGGCTGAAAAGGTCCATAATCATGTCAGGCCTTTTTACACACCAGCTTCTTTTCACTTCCCACTGTTTTATTTTGACTATGCAAAGTGTGTGTGATTTTTGTGCCATAAATACTTAAGTGACTGATAATTGCTATTAGATGGCTTACTATAAATTCTTACCTGTGTTAATCTGCATCCCCTAAGCACAGAGGCAGCTTTTCTAGGGAGTATATCACTATGCTGGGCAAATCAGCATTCCTGGCTGAGCAGCTCATTCCTGCCGTTCTCAGAAGCACAGCTTTTACAGAAGCTGTTCCAAGAATGAAGGCAAACACATGCCAGGTTTCACAGCAGGTAGTCACTGGCATAGCAGCAACTCCACTTCTCTGCTCCTGATCCTGAAAACACCACCCACGTCTGAAAAACTGGGTGTGTTTCTATGTGCAGTTGCCTCAGTGATAATGTGAGAAATCCAAGTAAGTTAGTTTGAATAATAGAAGATGAAGTGGAGTGTATTTTTCAGAAGGACAAACTGCATTTTTTTTTTCAGCTTTCATGCATATTAAAACAATTCTCTTTACTTAGTTATTGGATATGATATACAACATCCACTTGTGCCAAAACAGCAAGTTAGATTTCAGGGACAAAATACATCAATAGACCAACCAGCACATCCATTTTACAGCCTGCTAGGTCCATCTCTAAGGTTTCCTGTGGTGATACAATGTTGCTGTTTGCTTCTAGGTTTTGGCTGTTATTTTTATACAGCGCATAATCTCAAGAAGTACAACATGAAATTTGCAGTCTCTATCTTGAAAGTCATTAGAAAATAATGTAACTGCCTACCAGCTCTACCATAACCTAATATATCTAATATATCTAATATTCTTGCTAATGCAATTTGAGATCAGTTTACTAAATGCAGTTTTTCAATTTTAAATGAACTTTCTTAATAGCATTTTTTAGTCCACTTAGACTTCTGTTCTACTGTTGATTCTTAATATGCTGAAGCCAATTAGATGTTAGCCACATGTTAAAATGAACATACTGCACACAGATATAAACTAGTATCTGTTGGTTTTAGCGTACTCATTACTGTAGAAAATTTTAAGGTTAGAAATTCACTGTAATTTTTCACCATTTACTTCCTTTATTTGGGTACAAATGTTCTCTTCCAGATTGAAAGTTGCAGGCTACAGGATCCAGCCAAAACCTGCATAAAAGCCTACTTTACATATTGTTCCCATAGGCAACTAGACATGAACATTCCAATCTTGCTAACTGTAAAGAATTCTACGGTTCAGAACCCTACCATGAGAACACAGATTCATGACATTCAAAAGTATCTACATCCTAGATTCTGCACTAGAAAATGTGGTAACTGTCTTTGCTATGATGGTGGATGAAAGAATTCATCTGCATTACAGTAAGGGCATTGCTCTTCATGAAAACCTGAAGATAGTTACCAGATTTAAGCAGGTATTTCATCATAAAGATGAAGCCTATCACTGGAATAAAATGGTCAGCTGAGTCGACAAGACAAAGTACTGCACTGGAAGTATTTAAGACATTAAAAATAGCTTTTGTAAATTACCATTAAAATACATAAATGTAACAAGCATGGTTTTGAAAAATAACAAGGCTAACCTAAGTATATAGTTGCAGAGAATATAGCTACGCAAAGCACAGGAGTTGAAAGTCATCTCAGTTTCCCCCTTGTCTTCTCAGTGGTACACAGTGAAAGAACGATAAAGCAGTAAGTGCTAATTGAAACACAGGAAATTCCATTTAAACAAAACAATACTATACTGTGACTGAACACTGGAGGAGGAGTGCCCAAAGAAGTTGTGGAATTTCCAACCTTGCAGATGCTCAAAATCTGTCTGAATGTGGTTCTGAGCAGCCTGCTTTGAGCAGGGTGAGGTAGACTAGACAGAGTTCAGAGGGCCTTTTAAACATCAGTTATGTTGCAATCTTATGATTCTTCAGTTTGGGTTATTGGAGCACTGAAAAAACAAACAGAAATTACTTTGGCATTTGCTGTACTAATCAACTTGTGTAGAACGTTCACTGCCCTGGAAAACCTGAAATGACTGGTATCCCAACAACAGCCTTAATGGACTGCCATTTTGTAAGGGCTTACAAGAGGGTTCATGGGGCCTCACAAGAAGCAGAGCGACTATGTTGTTGACAGTAAAACAATTCTTCATTTGCTTTTAGAAGTAATCAACCAAGCAAGTCCAGCTAGTCAATAAGAAAGTAAATGACCTCTGTTCTATGCAGAAGAAAAAAATACCAAAAAACCCAAAGAAACAGAACTTACTAAACACTCAAGAAGCACTCCTGATTTTCCAAAACATGAATACCAACTGTCTCCTTATTTAGTGTTAAGCATTCTAAGACAGTTGTTTTGAGAAGTAGAGGGGTGGAGGGAGAAGAAATACACTTGTATTTAAAGAAGCAGACAACAGTTTAACCAAACTGATAAAGAAAGATAAAAACTAAATTTACTACACCTATGGCAAACATTTGTGATCTGCAGGTGGTTATCTTAGTTATGAAAGAAAGCATATACTCCAAAGAAGTAATCTAGAAAAAGTAAGATTGCCTTTAATATTCCACAGCAGTCCTAATCAGATTTTCCTTTTGTGTAACCGCTTAATGTAGTATTAAGTAGTAAAAACTGGTTTTGTGAAGCTAACACTTTACACCTCTATTTTTGTTTACATTATGCAGAAAATAAAAGATAGGGCTCTTTCAGAGAATGAAATGTTTGTCAAGATTGACTATAGGTCAAATACATTTAGGGAAAGTTTCAGACAATGGTTCTCTTCACTTTCTACTAAACCAGAAACCCTAGTATCAATCAATTGTGCCACTAACTTTTTTGTATCAAATTCAGGTTTAAAATGTTTCTTATGTGCACAAGTCTGTTAAAAGCCTTTTAAAAAGGAAAAAAAAATTGCAGTTCCTAGCATAGTAAATAGGATGTGCCTAAGGAAAAAAACAACACTTAAGTGGTCATCTGATGTTGAAGCACTGCCTTTACCTTTTTCTTTTTTTTGTATTATGAACCTGAAGTACTAAAAAAAGTTAGTTAAAAATTTGTGATCACATACATAGGATGAAGCTTGATATGCAAACATTTTTGCCCTTCAGAGTTTTAAAAATACAAATTAAGTAATTTCACATGAGATAGTGGGATACCTCAAGACACAGTACAAGCAGTAGGGCCCCATCCCACTTCCTTGTTCAGGAGGAAGGCATTCCAAGTAATTTAGAATAAAAGTGGAATTTGTGCTGTATGTTCAGAGAACAGTTTCTAGCTCAACCTTTACTGAAATCTTCACTTGGATTACTAAAAAGTGGTTTCTGAATTGTGACAATGCACAGGACACAAATTAGACAACTCTACCAGAAAGCTGCTGCTAAATGTCACCAGGAAGACTGATGGATTGTACTAAGTTTTAAGTGCAGGCACAGGAAGAGATGTTCAATGCATTTGAGCAACCACAGTTAAGATCATCCATCTCTTCAATGCATTTGAGCAACCACAGTTAAGATCATCCTTCAGGCTAATGGAGACTTAGTATAATTACAGAAAACATCGGTATTTCATCAGTAGAAGGATTCTTCATTGTAGGGATATATTCCAGTACAGAGATAAACAGTTCATTAAGTATTATAACCCCTGTGACTCGAAGAGCACAACCCTTAAAACAAAGTATTCTTTTCTTCATGCTCATATAGTATGCTCAAATGCTACTGGAAACTAGTAAAATGCCAGTTACTACTCTCCAGGAATCCACATGAATATTAAAGTCCCCATGATAAGTAACTCCTGAGTGTGGGAATAAAACACTTAGAGCATCTTCATCATTTACACTCTTCCTGTATTGTCATAATAGAGATAAACTACTCAGCTCAACAAAAGATTTCATCTGATTACCTTAGCCCAATTTATGGAAGAAAAAACAGAGAGAAAACCATGACAATGTCTGAATTCTAGAAACCAGAAACAGGAGTTTTTTTACTAATGGAGCTTGCATGATTTGTTTCACTATGTTGATGCTCTACAGAACTTTAGAATATGACTGAAAAGCAAAAGATTTTAATAACAGGATTTTTTTTTCCTTGCTTTTTTCTCTCCCATGTCCTAGACCCAAGCAAATATTTGGAAATTTCAAAAGGTTCCTAATGTTCTAGAATCAGTTGGCTTATAAAATATGTGCCAGATAAGGCACCTTAAAACAGGGTTCACAAAAACAGAGTACTTGAGCACCAGAGATGTTCCTTACCCTTAGAGATCCTGATATTCTTTGTTGCTATCAATTGCCACTGGCCCTTAGTCCAAACAGAACTTGGATTCATACTGCAAACCAGCACAAATTTCAGATGTTCTCTAAGGAATCCCTACCAAAAGTAGCATAAAGATCACTCCAGCCTGTGATCTATGTATTAGAGTGACCCAGTGAATTCACTTAAGACCAAACAACTGTTCTCCACATAGAATTACAAGTTTTAAAGTAGTTCAAAGGCTTCAGTACATCTCTGATATCTCATAATATCCTGTTCTTTTTAATCAAAACAAAATACAACAAAAAAGTATAACCTTGGAACTAGTTATACTACCAATAATTCTAGCTGCAGTGTTCAAAAAATTGAGTTTTACAAAGTAACTTTCTTAGACTCGTAAGCTAAGGCTTTTGTTGGTCTCTTTTAAGCTTCACCACAAAAAAAAGAAAGGAAAAAATTTAATTTCTTTTCTAAATGAACACTGGCATTCTTACAAACACCACACAAAAACCCCAAACTTTTTTAAAAAAGGGGAAATAAGAATCTAAACACTAAGTTTTAGAAAAAAATCAGAATTAGAACTAAACTAGGAAACTTAGAAAGTTTCCTATAGAGATCCTATAAAAAATAAAGAATTCTTCATAGAACATAATGAACAAAATTAATAAAACTGCATCATACAACGGAATTGTCTCCAGAGGTTGAGCATTTGTAGAATTCAGGCACATCATACTTAAAAAGAACAACGCTTCAGAAGTCTTTATAGTTACATAAATAATACATAAATCACAAGTTTATTGTGTTTATCAAAACAGCTGTAAAAGTCTCTGATACTCAAAATTGCCTCCACAAAAGCAACAACATCTGCCAACAGCTTGTTATAAACAAGCAACTTACTTTTTTGATCTAAATGCTGAATGTAACCCTTCTCAGAGATACAAGTTTTAATATCTAGGGTTTGAAAATGAGTATATATTGACTTCCACATTAATTGGTTTTAAAACAAGATACTTATCTTTACAAGTAAAACCAGGTAGTTGCTGCATTACAAGAAAATCATCATGATAACTCGGTTGAAAACATTTCTCCCCCTCTTCTCTTTCTGCTGTTACTCCTTAGCTTTTATAACAGGGTGCCGTTGAGCCCTACATAAAATACTCAAGGATGATTAACTCAGATGGCAATATTTGCATTTAGACCTTGCCCAAGTATATGGAGATTGACTATCTGAATCCTTTCCATTTATTTTGAAATCCACAAACAGAAACAGCATTTTAAGCTGAAGAAAAATAACAGAATGCTATGATTAGTGTGTGTACGCACAGTTTACCACATTAACACCTGACTCTACTTTGTACATAGAACAGACTCAAGAATCCCTGTACTCAACTGCTCAATCTTACAATACTTGCTAAGCTTCTAGTGGTCATTATTGTAAACTCCAAAGAGCTGACAAGTATCTGTTTCTGGGTTTAATGATTTAAGTCTCTGTTACCTGGTTATTTTTAAAACTTAAAAATAAGGAGTTAAAATAATCAATAAGAAATGGTGTTCTTGAGCATATTGATGAGGCAGATGCATTTTCAAAAAGCATTGCTTACTACAGAAGCTTTAGGGCTTTTGAGTTCATAACTAAAAACACCAAGTTGACATAAGTGATTAATGAACTGAGGAAAGAAATCAATTTTTTGTGTGTGTGTGGAAAATATGCTCAAGTCGCAAATAGGGATTCCAATTGTCTACACTAATCAGCATGAATAGTAGAAATGAAAAATTCTCCGAACTATGGAAAAAAGCTACTACTTCAGACAAACCTCCATAATGATGTGCCTCAGAGAAAGTACCATCCAAGTGTGAGCAAGCACCTGCCTACTCACTGACTATCAAGAGCAGTGCATATACACCCAGTATTCTCTTGTATCCCTGTGCAAGCGTACGCAATAGCTTATATATAATCTGTACTGGAATATGAGCAAACACAATGGCACTAGCTGCCTCACTTGGGAACCACTGCAGCCATACTCAAGCAGAAAACATACTTGACGATTACATTTTTAAAGCATGTTACATGCTCACTGAAGGACTTAAGCTTTATGAACTTTATGAAGGCAGAGACTTCCTGGAAGGAACATACATGGTACTGGTGGATTCTTCAATCTCCAAGATTTTCGGTGCAGAAAATACCATTTCTGGTAATCCCTGAAAAACTGATTTTATTTCATTAGGAGCAGGAATATAATTGACATGTGGTGTATTTCCATTTTGTTAAGTCTTGCAAGAATTTTCACAGTTATACTGAACCTAGTTTTTATATTTTTGAAGTTGTCACAACCAAGCAATATAATCAGACTTCATACATTAGCAGATGCCAGCCCAAGAGAAGAAAGTGATGCCAAAAAAAACCCCTGCAAAGTATGAGAGTACTTATGTCTCTCCATAATTCATGCACCAGTATTTCTTTCCTAGCTGTTTCAGAAGCCTCAGAATCCATACAGGAATTACTGCTTGTGTAGGCTGTTACACTTCAACTTTTCAGAACTGAGAAATACTTATTCTTTTAAGCACAGCCTAGTCAAAAGCAACAGTTAGGAGTAAAAATAATTTTGCATAATTACACAGTGGCAAAAATGAGAAATCTAGACTGTCTTTCCTGGAAAATAAATGGGAGCTCAACTCCAGTGGAGAAACAGCTTAATAACTGAGTAAAGACACACTGTAATCAATAAACAAAAAACTAAACAGCAATTTTAGTGAAACTATAGACTGGTCACATCAGAAACAGTACATGTCCAGAATCTTGCCTACAGAAATATGTCATGAAGAAAGGAGTACCAGCACTTTCAAAGTGAGAAAACCAACTGTAGAACTTATTTTTTCTGAATGATAGTATAGACAGTGATTATAGCTTACTATAAAAACATAGTGCTAGAGAACTAATCAGTAAATCAGCGTCCAGTGGCTAGGAATGAAAAAACAGAATTCATAAAAACATATTATACTTGACTAGAGCAGGAAGGAGTGAAGTAGCATGTCTTTAGTAATTAGTCTGATTCACATTACTATCAGGAAAAAAAAAAGTTTTCAAACTCCTGAAAGACTTGAGTATAAATTTTGCACAAAAACTTAATACCTTAATATAATAATGTCCTACCTCTATATGGATGCAAGGTGTCCCAAAACAACACGTGCATCATGAATGCAGATCTCATTTGTATTTAAAGATGTCAATGGAAAAAATCTCCAAACAAGAAGGGAAATAAAGCAGTGAGCAAGACATATGCAATGCAAAGATGTAAAATTTCAGACAGAAGTCCACCTTTCTTTTGGAAAATGGAATTAATTCCCTTGTCTCCACTAGTCTTTTCCTTTAAATGGCTGCTTTAGGCTGAGATTCTGATGGTTTAGTGTATTTAAGAAACAGTAATAGCTTTGAAACCTATTCTAAATGGTAAAGGTAAAATTGACTGGGACCACAGAAGGACAAACAACTGCCAGGTGAGCTTTTATGTTTACAAACTCAAACACATACCAAATCAAAATCAAGAAGTGGGTACAGAGTCATGTCAAGGTGCAATCTTTTATATTGAGTTCTATGAAAACATATAATGACATTTAACCTATCCCAAGGAATGCCCAACTAAGTCCCAGAAATGTAGTAAATGAAAGCAACATCAAAGTGCCAAGTAGTTGGCAGTGTACAATGGCTGCTGAGTACTATTGCTCTGAGTTGTTCAAGGTCTTGAAGTATTTTTGCTGACTCAAATGTTTGTTCTCAGGATTCTTTTGGACTGATAAATAGTATATACAGCATGAATTACCCGAACATAAGATGCAATCATTGAAGCTACCGCTTTTAAGTGGAGACATTTTTTTCATTTTGTTTAAGAATTGAGTCTTAAGTGTTCTTTTTATCTGCAAATACACTGTTATAGCTCTAGGACTGAAAGAACTTCAATGCTTAAAAAGACAGGCACTTGATAAAATTAGTAAGTCAGAACCTTAATCAATATATGCACTTGTGAAAGCTGTAGAGAAATAGGTTTCTCATGAAGTCCTGCTTAAACAGGCTAAACTTTGCTCTAGTCATTTAGATGCTAAAAATTAAGTTTAAATAAAAATCATGTTGGTTCTGTTTTAATCAATCTCAATTAAAATTAAAACAACAAGTTTTGTAATGATTTATTTAGCATGTATATAGAAGACTGATTTTAAGACAACTAGAAATTAAAATAACTTGGTTTAGTATGTTAATGCTCTCCCATAAATATGCTTTCACACACCCCCCAAAGAAATAGCTATAATCACAGTATTTCACTAGTCCGAATCCTATTTGTATACTGCAAAATAGCTACAAAAAGCAAGATGACATGATTAAAAAATATGAGCTCAAAGGAGTAGAAAACTGAGGAGTGGTTTAAATTCATTTCCTATGCAACAATTTCACTATTGAATATTCCCTCCAGCAAGTACACAGCTTGTTTAAGCTGGAAAAAATTATCCTGGAGCACACTTTCCTACTAAAATTCAAAAAGTACATTGCATCCCCTAAGGTTTTAAGGATTATCTTAGATACATTTAAGTTATAAAATTCCAATGTAATACACAAAGTCAGTGTAGAAATTTTCCTGAAATTCCTAAGAGTGTTGTAGGTACAGTGGTGTTTTGTGGTCACAAGTTTTAAAGCTGTTATTCCTGATGTTTAATATTGTTGTCTTCACAGGAAAAAAAGAAAAAAAAAAAATCAGTATCTGGAAGATCATATGCTGTACTTCTGTGTCAAACATGCAATTTATCCCCAGATAAAGATACTGCAGTATTTGCTTTATTCCCACATAAGCAGTACTCATTTTGTTTCTGAAATGACTAAGGTTTTGAGCAAGAGCAACTACAGTAGCAACAAGATGAAAGAAATGCATTTCTTTGAGGCACTATATTCTTCTGCTCCTTCAACCCTGAAGATCCCAACAATGTATTAATGGAATCACAGCAATAAAGAGGTTGGAAGGGACTTCTGGAGCTCACCTAGAGCAACACCCTGCTCAAGTAGGGTCAGCTAGAGCTGGTTGCCTTGGACTGTGCCCAGTTGGGTCTAGCAGCTACAAGGATGTAGATTTTACAGCCTCTCTTTTCCAGTGTTTAATCTAATCCCTCCCATTAAAAACTTTTTTTTTTGGTTCAGACAGATTTCTACATATATAAGCTTGTGCCCACTGTCTTGTCCTGTCAATGAGCACTACCAAGAAGAATCTTTACTTACTCCATTAGTTATTTATACATATTGGTAAGATCCCCCAACATTAGCATTATCTTCTCCTGGCTAAGCAGTCCCAGCTCTCTCAGCCCCTCCTTCAATGAAAAATGCTCCAGTTCCTTACTCTTCATGGACTAGCTCTAGCAAGTCCATAACTTTCATGTAACTGACGGGCCCAGAACCAGACCCACTACTCCAGGTGTGGCCTCTGCAGTGCTGAGTGGAAGGATCGCCTCCCTCCATCTGCCAACAAAACTCCTGAATGCAGCCAAGGATGCTGTTGGCTTGCCTTGTTGTAAGTGCACACTTCTGGCTCATGGTCAGCTTGCTGACCACCAGTATACAAACGTCTTTCTCTGAAGAGCTTCTCTCCAGCTGTTTGGCCTCCAGTGCATGGAGGTATTCCTCCACAGTTGCAGGACTTGGCATTTTTCCTGTGTTGAACTTCATGAGTTTTCTTCTCTACCTGTCCTAACAGGATCTCCCTTTTAGCTCTCTCCACGGCCAGCTCTTGTTCTAGACTGTTTCTTAAACTGTTGTAATAGAATAGTTTGACATGACATGTAATACTGAAGTAAACTTGCTTGTTGTTAGCTATACCAGTGCTGGGGGTCCAGTATGCATATGACAGCTTAAATGACTTGACTCAAAGCAAAGTGTGGGCAAAATCTAATTGTGACAGAACTACCATCCTCACTTGTCATCTGAGCCTGAAAGAATCTAAGTTATCTAATAATCTTAGTTTTTCCAGTTAAACTCACAGGCATGTAATAGACCTCTGGAACTGATCAGAAATTTTGGCAGCTGAACTACATAGCATTTATTTCACAACAGAGTTCAGTCATGAATTAGTAACTAAAGATTTCTGTTTATTGCCTGTGAGGCTAGAGACAGAATACTGGGAAACATTTATAACAGCTAGCTGAGGCCCAAAGTACAGGCCAATAGCACAGTCTGAGGTGTCAGCCTTTTATAGGACAGCTCAACGGTTAGACACAGGCTATGGGAGACTCGTACTTAGTATCTTCATTTACAGAAGTATTAAAGGCTACAGAATTTATGTAGCCCTTCAAGCAGGCTGAAACCTGGGACTGGTCCTCTCAGGTAAGTGACCTTGCTCTTGTTCCTTCACCAGCCCATGGAAATGTGAAAGGCCATCTTAAGAAACAGAAATGCACACTTATCTTGCAGCAGTCAAAATCCAGTCATTGGAGCATTCTGTAAGACAAAACACTGAACTAAAACCCATGGCAAGGGCAGATTGAATGCAGTTCTTTAATTTCCTGATATTTTAACATGCTGCTATACATGAAGGAAAAGTTGTATAATTTAACTCCATTTAGTTAAACACCCACTACTAGAAGAGCCTCAGTTACAAGCTTTCAATATGTCCCAGCCCAGAACTGCAGGGAAGCAAGCATGGTCCTGTCCTAAGCATCTTCCATTGGGAAAACCTCCCTCATTGAAGAAAACTATAACCAATTATTTAGGTTGGAATAAGTATCTATTCTAGCACATACTGTATAATTTACTTTTGTACATATTTAGAAATCAAATTGTTTCAAGTATCACTGTGTGTTTGGCCTTAAATATCTGTCTTACTTTACATACCCTGCTGATTCCCCTCAGTCACATTACAAGGAAAAGGGTTGCTTTTCCAAAGGCCTAAATAGAACAAGGACACAGCAAATACTTCTGTTATAGCTCTGTTGAGAAAAAAACTGAACCAGAAAGGCTATTTCTCCTTGAGTAGATTATCATATTGATCTGTATACAGCAGACAGAACTTGCATTAATAATCCAGTTTATCCCATGGTTCAAGAACTGCTGTGTTTAAATGCTGTAAAAAGTCCACGACCAAGAGGTTTGGCAAGTGATTCTTTACAGCAGGGTAGAAAAAGCAGTGCTTGTTTAGACATATCATGGCTTCAAGAAAAAGCCTGATTTACATCCTTCTTCAGGATATAGCCTTATGTATTCAGTATTCGTGGACAAACAGACACTGAACTACAAAATTTGTAATAAAATTTGAACAACGGCTGTAACAGTGATGGCACTTCTGAAGTGACAGTATTGATAAGTCAAAGACATCTTTGAGTGAACACTGTATATAAAAATTATTGTGTATAAACAATAATAAAATAATTTTATAACCTGATCTTCTCACATGGAAGACACCTTATGGATTGCTGTACTTTTATATAAAGTCTCCCAGTTACATAGCACATTATATCAAATAGATTGATCATATAGAAGAGGACATAAAAAGCAATGAGATCTGTGCAGGTTTGTGCCTGTTAAGCATTTATCTGATAAAATTCATTAGATAACCAAACACATAGATGCTTATACAATAACGATTTCCCCCAGTTATGGGTTTTACACAAAAGTAAATGGAAGCATATATTTGAAAATCATACCCTTTGAGCTTCATTATGTTTGACACAAGGTTACATTTCCAGTAACTGCAAAGGAAGGATTAACACAGCCCCACAGCTTGTCTGTTTCACTTACAATTCTATGTCAGAAGAAAGGAAACAGAGGTGCTTGCTGCTGAAATACTTGAAAAGGGGAATTTAACCTTCAGTTCACTGAATTTGTGCATCATCCTGTTATACATGTGATATAAAACAAGAATGGTTGCTATGAAATGAATTTGTGTTTATTTAAGTAAAACCATAATCATTTAGTCTGTTCTTCAGTTTAAGTTTTCACATACCAGCAGCTTCTGCATAAGCAACTGGCCCACAGCTGCTAATAAAGACATCTGAACTCAGCTTAACGCTTTTCTCATGGCAGAGTATTTGCTATTTGCATGTTTGTGTAGACCACTCAAGTATTGCTATAATTTTAGTATGTATATAGAATCATAGAATTATTTAGGCTGGAAAAGACCTTAAAATCAAGTCCAGCCGTTAATCCAGTACAGTCACATCCACCATTAAACCATGTCACTAAGCACCATGTCTACAAGTCTTTTAAATACCTCCAGGGATGTGGTCTCCACCACTTCCTTGGGCAGCCTCTTCCAGTGCTCAGCAATATTCGGTGAAAAAATTTTTCCCAATATCCAACCAATACATCCTGTGGCATGACTTGATGTCATTTCTTCTTGTTCTATCACTTGTTACTTGGGAGAACAGACTGATCTTTTCAGGCAGTAAAGAATGATAAGGTCTCCACAACCTTCCTTTTCTCCAGACTGAACAACCCCAGTTCCCTCAGCTACTCCTCAGAACACTTTTACCCTAGATGCTTGAACAGCTTTGTTGCCCTTCTTTGGACCTGCTCCAGCACCTTGATGTCCTTCTTGTAGTGAAGGGCTCAAAACCAAATGCAGTATTCAAGATGTGGCCTCACCAGTGCTGAGTACATGCGGAGAGTCACTTCCTTGTCCTCCAGGACACACTATTTCTGATATAAACCAAGATGCTATTGGCCTTCTTGGCCACCTGGGCACACTGCTGGCTCATTCAGCTGGCTGTTAACAAACATCTCCAGGTCTTTTTCCACCAGGCAGCTTTCCAGCCACTCTTCACAAGCCTGTAGTGTTGCATGGGGTTGCTGTGATATAAGTGCAGGACCCAGCACTTGGCCTTCTTGAGGCCTTCTTGAACCTCATACTATTGGCCTTGGTCTATCAATCCAGCCCTCCCAGATCCTTTTGTGGAACCTCCCTTCCTTCAAGCAGATCAACACTCCCACCCAGCTTGGTATAGTGATATATGTTCAGGTCCAATACATACATACATACATACACTCTGACTCTATGTATACAAGCTCTGAGCAAGACACAGCTTCATCTTATTTCCCAATATTGCAGTGTGCTGAAAAATCCTCTTGGAGGGAAAACCAGACAGTTTTGTCTTAAAATTTCACTTCCTTTAGAAAACTTAAGCACAACACGTAGACCGTTCCATGGTCTTTGCAATACACAGAAGTAATCCCATCTACTGTTACCAGAACCTAAATGGAGATGAAGATTTTAACAACAACATTACCCATGGAGTTCAAGTACAGGTTATTATTAATCAAAAGCTCAGGTCCAGTTTATAATCAACCTGTTAAGTAAATTATACACACCATACAAAAATGAAAAACTCATCTCCTACATTAAAGCATCACTGAATTCACCTTCATTTTATGAAGGGATGTGGATTTTCTTGGAGTACTCAAGATGAGATCACTTCTATCAATATAAGATTTAAATTAATTGAATTCTTAGATTCAATATACAAAAGTGTTTGTTCTTCCCTGTATACTTAGAAGCTGTGATGTCTGTAAAATACATGTGCAGTAGTTAGCATATATTTAATATTTGGGTTTCAGACTAGTGTTAAGTGTACAGAAAGTAGCACACAAGTATCTTGTAACTCTGATGGTGTATCCAAACAAACATTATATAATTATGGGCAACATGATTACCAAAAGGGTAAGGAAAATTATGTAGTTCCATTTTGGAGACAGAGTGAAAACTTTAAAATAGAGAAGAAAAGCCCGAAGGAAAGCCCAAAATATCTAAGAAAGGTAACTGACAAAACCATAAGCAAGACAAACAGTATTGAAGTAGGTGAGATCCTCCTTCTTGGAAGGGTAATGAGAAATATAAAACTAAGAATGAAGAGGATAAAAAGAAATTCACTTTAGTTTTACATTTTCTTAGTTAAAGCCTGATAACATTGACCTCCCTGATTCAGATACTGTATACTCACAGCTAGCATAAGACATGATTAAAGACCAGTTTGGTAGTGAATACATAGAATTACAGGCAAGAACTAACCTTATGCCATTTTGTTAATACTTGAGTTTAGTAAAGTTTTGTTCTAAAGTTTGAAGCTGGTCTCACTAAACAGTTTCTAAACTCTAACCACAGCAATCCCAGTTCCTACAACTGCACACACATTTCAGTTCTAACACTAAATTTTACACTTTGTAAATAAAAAACAGGCTCTCTCTGGTGCCCAACTGTATGCATAAAAAAGGATAATCTGTAAAGAGGGATGCTAGTTTATTTTAGAGAACCTGATTTACATCTCATCCAGAGATCCTCTTGATTTCTCCTCACTACTTTGTACTTTCCTGTCAGTATCATTAACACAAGAATCTGAACTGGTCAAATATTGCATATACACAGACTTCTCTCTCAAGGCCAGGGCCTTTGCTTGTTTTTCCATCACAAAACTACGTTAAAGCAGAGGACAAGACTACTGCGAATCAGTCTAATATGCCATATTGTCTTAATCTCTAGCAAAAGGAAGAAGTTCAATGCTACGTTATGAAGCCTATCCCCTTGGTGCTAATGGAGAAGTTGAAAGGCTATTTTATATTTGTAAGTGGTGTAAAGAGATTGATTTTGCATATGTTTTACACTTTTTTTTAGCTTTCTTTTAGCTTTTAAATTTTTTTTTTATATGACTGTGAGCTTTCTGCTGTGACTTTTGGTTACCTTTGCTTGTGTATTTGCTACACTTTGGACAGTACACTCAGATCGATTTTACAACAGTGGTCCCCATTGTTTTCTAGGATTATTTCAAAGCTGAACTACTAAAAAATGTCAGCCCTCATCAAGAAACAATAAATCTGAGTTCACCACATGACCTCCAGTCTTGAGCCACACAGAAGGCTGTGCCACACATTTGAGGCAAAAGACTTTTTTCACTACAGTTTATATTGTATCTTTTCTAGAATCTGTCCATTCTAGTTTAACAGAAATATGAAATAGTTTGAGACTGCCCTTGGAAAGTCACCTGAAGTATGATTAGATAAAAATAACTCAGTCCATGTGTTCACACTTAAAATAGTTAGAGATCAAAGTTCACCTCCTAAGTTTTTCAGAAACTAATCTTCATTTTTGATGTTCTGAATCATTCTACTATTCTGTTGTGACAACTTCATCATTCTATGCCACTATAGATCTACATATGATGCAAGGCATTGTCATGCTATTGTTGGAGACTATTCCAACTGTATATACACCAGAAGTTTTACTGGCTTTTCTTGGATAGTAACTTGTGGTTTTTAAACATGTTTTTCAGAAGCTACAGAAAGTTTTACAGTTCAGAAAGTCTTCACCACCACAGAAGTCATCAGCAACTCAGATTTCCGTGCTGACCACTGATACTACCTTTAAAACATTGATACGAACTATACAGTTTATGAAACAAAACCAGCACCAGCAAGAACAGTGAGCAAACATTTTACTTAAATATTATTAGTACAGCTTTCATATTGCTTTCCCAGAGATTTTGGGATAAATAAGAACAAATTAGTGACTGCCAAAGCACTGGTTGGTAAAAATTTAGCCTTATAAAGTTAATTTAAAAAAGCCAAAGGAAATATTATAGTAGTGTAGAAACCACAGAAGAAAAGAGAGTTCTCCCATTTATTTAAATAAATTTATTTAAATAAATGGGAGGAGAGAGAGTGTGGAATAGACAGACTGTTCAGGCTGGAATAAAAGAGCTACACAGTGCCAGAAGCAGAGATGTTTGATTTATGATAAAGAACAAAGTGTAACTTTGCAGAGTTTAGTAAATACAATGAATTAGTCCTTTAGAATGAAAATTGGGACAAACTATGAAGTCAAAGCTTTTAACACAACTAGCTTGAAAGCTATTAATTGAAATTCAGGGTAGTCAAGCGTAAGGCATGAAAAAAAGAACAAGTCATGCTTAATATAATAATTTCTGAAGATTTCATGTATGAATACTTTAATCAATTGTTCTACATTCCAGTACATTTTCCAGTTAGCGATGCAGTGAACATTCTCCTGTGTTTGTTATATTAACCAGTTATACTTAATCATAAATATTAACTCAACCAGTACTGTCCTATCCCTCAAAGCATCATTCCATATTAATCACAGAACTCAGTGAAGGTATTTTGTACTGTTCTGAATGTCAAGATCCATGAGCTATTTTGGATCAAGACAGCAACAACATCCAAAATTGCTCTTTATGAAATAGCCTTTTAGAAGAATTTTGCCAGGTTAGAATCAGCTCAGTGTTTATCATACAGAGATCCACAGCTTGAAAAATGCAATGCAATAAAAAAGTATTTCCCTGTTTAATCTTCCAGCCACTTTCCTCAATCCTTCAGCCAGTAAACCCTCCTAGACAGTCAATAAATCCGGTACAAAATTGAGATAGTCATTAAGCAAATGGTACAATGCTGCAGTACAGTAGTGTTTGAGTGCATAGCAGAAAGAGCACTTGTACTTGCCTCATTTATTTTTTTGAGCATTTATAACTTCACACCAGGTCTTATTTCTGTAATAAGCAATCCCTCTGCTCAAGCTTGCATCTGCTAAGATTAAGGGGATAGGAAGATAAAAGAGGACATAAGTTAGAGGAAAAATGAATGCATGTAGCAACAAGGTATTGAGGGTTAGAGGCTTGAAGGGGAGCTCAATACCTCCAGAAAGCTTCCAAGTTACCCAGTGTTGCTGCACCCAGAAACATGCCAATGAGGGAAGGAAATAGGTGCTGTACTCCACAATAAGTTTGCACCTTTTCATAGTGCGAATGCAGGTTGGTGGGAACATCTTGTGACTGCACACAGGCTTCAGACAAAGGCCTGCCACAGAAGAAGCTGAATACCAGACTAGGTACATTTTCAGTTTGATAAGTATGCCTTAATATGTGCCTTAATATGTGGATGTGTTAAAGGCACAGGAATATAAAAGCACATAGCACACAGAAAACATTTAAAGTATAAAAACACAAGCATATATAATCAACTGGTTGCAAGTGTACCTTCCAGGACAGTGAACATTTTCCCAGAGCAACTCTCCATCTTTGATTTACTTGCTTTAGTTAACCACAAACAGCTGAAAAGCCTGTGTGAAGGGCAGTAAGAGAACATGAGAAGCTTTGTAGTGTAGTGATCTTTTTTGTACTGAGTTTAGCAAAGAACACTTTGGAACTGCTTGCCCATCCCCAGAATCCCTTTCTACCAAGGTTGCAAAAGTAGACAGAAGGGTACACATGTTTGTGTGTGCTATATAGAGAACCTTCTCAACTGCTTCCTGCTCCATAAAAGCAGCAGCCTTT
The DNA here is from genome assembly GCA_013400335.1 of Eurystomus gularis. NCBI lineage: Eukaryota > Metazoa > Chordata > Aves > Coraciiformes > Coraciidae > Eurystomus > Eurystomus gularis. The sequence goes on along the minus strand of VZZY01007166.1, from coordinate 51,116 downwards.
CCAGGACAGTATCAACAGCTTCACATTTCCTACATTTATACTTTTCATCAGCTGAAGAAGGTTGTCTAAGTCTTGAATATTAATTCCTAGTTGGGCAAAGGTTTCATGTTAGTCTGACCTGGATAATGATGACATTACAGCACAAAGTTAGCTAAAATGTTCTGACTCCAGACTAGGTAAAATATTTTCCTGTAGCAGGTGAGTAATATTGCACAAAACCAGCAAAGTCCTACATCAGATTTTGTAGCTGTAGAATAGCAATTTCAGATAATTTTAGTGAAGCAAGTACATCTGCAAAAATGCATTTCTTTATAATGGTACTCATATTGCATCTTAATTAACTTATTGCATGTTCAGAGAGCTGAATTGGCATGAGTTTGTCTACTAGGGTTTTATACTGCAGTTAAAATGACCATAGCTTTATGGTGTGAAAACACATTTATACTGTTAAATATCCATTGTCAGAATTTGCTAATATTACTAGTCTTTTAGTATATCAAGACAAAGTCCACTTAGAAATAAGTATACTTTTCATAAAGTACAAAGTTAACTACCGAGGGAACCCATTGTTTTGAATAAAAACATCGAGAGCAAATTTCAGGGAAACTCAGCGGCTATAAATTTTAAAGGAGTCATTTTAATTTCCTTCTCATTACGCCTCATGAGCTCAAGTACTGTTTTTACAAAGTGACTTTTGGAATACTCCCCAAATAAAAATCCTTTATCATTATGACACTGTCCTCAAAAAACCTACACCTATGTATCCCCTGTACAAGCCTGTCCTACACACACAATGATGGCAGCTTCTTGGTGAGCTCATCTTGCCCTATCAAACAAAACATTCAAGGAACAAGAGTCATCTTATTACACCTTGTGCATCCGTATCTCTTACAAGCACTTGGGCTCAGTAAAACTGTCTATTCTATTTAAACAGAACAGCAACCTTAAATAAAACTAGAACCACACAGTGGGCATGCAGTACAATGGTAATTGCATAAGATTGTTCAGCCCACATCTGTATAATCAGACACTTGACTAAATATTTACATCTAAAAACATTTGAGTACCTGCTTGAATAAAATCTCCATAGAAGAGCTTTGAGACAAGAACAATTTGTATTTCCCTTAGTTGTTTCATTTGGAATAACAGTCACAGGCCTTTAATAATGTCCTGTATGTAAGTTAGAATGATCGGTAGTTTGCTATATTTTCTTGTTAAAAAGGCTGTTGAAGAAACAAAAAGGCTGACAGACAAATACAAATATGAGTGGTGCCTAGATATATACCATTAGACTTTTCCTCATATGTAACCATTGGACAATTCATTTTTTAGCATTGAAAAAGTCAATGCTCAACAGGCCAAAATGGAAAGGACTACCATTAAGTGCACTTAAAATTTAAATACTTAAACGAAATCTGTGCTGGGAGTTTCCCTGAAGTTTTCTGACTTGATTAAGCAAAAGTAGTTGGCAGAAATGCTACATGTCTTCCAGCTTTCAAGTACCAGGCTCCAACACACATGCATCCAAATAAAACCCAACATAGACAGCGAGCAGAACTCCTTAAGTCTCTAGGAAAGGCTCATTTTGGTTTTGTGCCTGAAGTATTGCACAGCCTTCCATCTTAAGCATAAAAGCTCCAGGAAAACCAGTTAACTGAAATGCCACAGAATTCTTTAGTATCCAAAACCCAAGGCTTAAGTATTAAGAATTTTTGTCTGCAGGAGCACTGCAAGCTTAGTGTATAGGTTTTAAGTATTACAGCATTTATGCTATGTACTCTAAGATACTCTTTTATAAAGCCATATATAGTTATGCCATAGGATACATTTCTGAATATTTTGCACACTGGACACAGATCTTTATTTGCTGTTTAAATTCAACATTGATTTTGTTAGCGATTTTAACCCTATGGTGACTCTTACAGCCTTCCCAAATTACTCACTCAGCAATAATCAACTGAAAGTATTGTTCAGGCTGTGTAGTTATTTCTCTGTCCTGCTAAGTTTTCCATGTAACAGAAGCATTAGTGAACTTTTTCATCCACATTTTTTGCATCCTTTAACACAGCAATAAAAGAACTACAAGAAAAATCAGTGAAATTCTCATTGGGATGTACCTCTGGAGGTCATCTGATCACATCTATAGATAAGTATAGCAAGATTTTCAAGTTTTGGAAAGGGAAGATGTGTATGAATGACTAAAAGGCTATAAAATACCAGTAGTAAGAATATTTGACAAGCTTCTTCACAACAGAACTTCAACTGGGTCTTTGAGGAGTTTCAAGGTACACTAGCAGGTAAGTAGATTATATAAAGACATTCCCACTGTTTGTGGAGAACTGTACTCATATTAGCCTTGCTAGTGTGAAGCCTTGTTGCAGGTAGGATAATATTTAAGCTATCTTACAAAAGAAGGTATACACACTTATAGAATACATGTAAACACTAAGGTTTCTTGATAATTTATATAGACACTAGCAAAAGCTCTGATAGTCCAGGACAGTCAAGCAACATGCAGATTTAAAAGCCTTATAGAATAAAACAGCTGAACCATAATAACAACTGGGAAAGCAGGAAAAGTAAGCAAAAGATCACCAAAATGTGTGTCCATGCAAGGGACTCAGATTTTTCAAATGTAACAATAGGCAGTATAAAAAAAAAAAATAAAAAATTTAGAGGTCTGATTGTGGAGCAAAATCAAAGCATTTATTCAGTGAATTTCTCTTTGCTGATACCCCAATGCCACTGCTTTTTAAATGTTTTAAGGTAAACATTTTGCAAATTCCTGGCTTGTTACTTTGCTTTTTATCATCTATATCATTTGCCAGCCATTTCTCATGTTCTCTCCTACTCATCCTGGTAAGCATAAAAATAGCTGTTTAAACAAAAGCTTACTTAACATTGCTTCCTACATTCTCTTGAAAAATAGTACAGCTAACAGTACAATGTATGTCATTACAAAACCACTATGTCATTACAAATCACACTGAAAGCAAAAATAAGTAGTTTCTGCCTGCCTTTATTTTCTACAGCAAAAGTGAAAAGACTCTATAGCAAATAATCCCCTCACAGGATTAGTATGACTGTGACAAACATGAGTCACTTAGAGGGAAAACATATTTCAAAGCATGGAGTGAAAGTAACTAGCTGATTTCATTACTGGGTTAAAGCCAACAAAGTTACAGAAAAGGAAAGCATAGGTTTGAATTTTCACTGCTAGACATTAACATTCAGTTCCTTCATGAGACTAATGTTACTTAAGTTACAAATGTATTCACCAGAACTCCAGCTATTTCTAACGGGAATTTAAACTTTACTCATTCTACAGAAAAGGTAGATTCCTCCCCATATAGCTGTGAAACCCAGCAAACATTAATCCAACATGAACAATAACATCATCGTTTTTTTATCCCTGGATCTTACACAGCCTAAATATATTCACACAGGATCACTTCACACTATGTACACAACTCAGACTAGTACAGTTCAGACAGCAATATGGTTGACAGTATCTTTTTAAAAATCACAGGAAACCTTCAAGGAATCTAACTCCTACCTTCAAACTTTATCTAAAGTGTCTTAGCTTCTTTGCTTTCCAATCATATTAAGAATAATGTAACTTGAAATAGTCAGCATTGATTTATGAGGGGGGGAATCATGCTTAAACTGATAGCCATCTACAATGAAATGACTGGCTCTGGGGATGAAGGGAGAACAGTAGTTACTCTCTTGGCTTCATCAAGTCTTTCAGTCTCCTATAAAATCCTCACACTGGTGAAATGCAGACTGCGCAAGTGATTAGTGAGATCAGTGAGATGGACTAAATTTGCTGAACTGCCAGGCTCAGGGTTATGATCAGCAGCATGATCACACCAGGTCAGCAGTGGGGTACCCTACGGCCAGTCTTCACTAAGTCTGGACAATGCAACAAAGTGCACCTTCAGCTACTTTGCAGGCAATACAAATCTGGGAAAGTGGTTGATGTTACTAATTGGTTGTGCTGCCATTCAATAAGCTAGACCTCAATAAGCTAGACAGATAGGCTAAGAAGCAGTTAATGGAGTTTAAAGGGAAGTGTAAGATCCTGCACCTGGGGAGGTCTAGCTTCTTGCACTAGTACACACTGGGGACCAAACAGCCAGAAAGCAGCTCTGCAGAGAACCACCTCGCGATCATAGCAGAAAATAGGCTGAACAGAAACCAACAAGTCATCTTTGCAAATAAGGCCAACAGCATCCATGACTGCATCAGAAAGGGAGTGCCAATAGGCTAAGGAAAACCATCTTTTCCCTCAGCACTTGTCAGGCCACAGCTGGGAGTACTGGGTCCAGTTCTGGGCTGCATAGTTACATAAAAGTTATGGATTTACTAGAGCAAGTCCAGCAAAGGGCCATGGAAGTGATTAAGGAACTGAAGCATCTATCACATGAGAGTAAACTAGGGCTGTTCAGCCTGCAGACAAGGCTCATGTTGAGGAATCTTATGTGTATAAGTATCTAATGGGGTAAGTAAAGACTAACCCAGACTCTTCAGTAGTACCCAGTGATAGAGCAAAGGGCACAAACTGAAACATAGGAAATTCAATTTGAATGTAAGAAGATGCCTCCCCACACGCATACTTTATTCTAAGAATAATCAGAAACTGTTACAGGATGCTCAGAAAAGTCATGGAGTCTCTATAGTCTTAGAGATATTTGAAACCCATCTCAACACAGTCCTGGACAACTTGCAGTGGTTGTACGTGCTTTGAAAGCAGGAAAGTTGGACCAGAAGATCTCCAGCTATCCCTTCTAACATCAGTCATTCTGTAATTCTATCTCATACTCAGCTTCTGGATTAAAAAAGACACCAAAACCACCCCCACAACCGATCCCCTCCCCCCGCCATAACTTTGGAAATAAAAATGCCAGCCACTGAAGATTCTAGAGTGCTTTTCCTGTTAAAATTGTGGATCTCATTCTGCAATAGACTAAGCTACACAATAATGACTTGGGTATTTATTGCATCCAATAAGGTAAATGAGAGATAAGGATAAGGAAGAATGGCAGCATTCACAGACATGGGGTGCTACTGAGTAGAGACAATATTGTCTATAATACTATGGGATGTTTTGTAGTTCTGTTTTGCTGTAAAGTATCTTTGGGGATCAGCTACTATTGCAATCCATTGTTTTCTTGTAACCGTAGAAAATACAAACCAATGAACTCATAATACATTGAGTCCACTCCTATGACAAAAGTTACCATGATTTAGATTCTTTTCTTGACTCAGTTTCACAGGTTTGTAATTCAGATCTATGAATTTCAGACTTTGCTGCATGAGAATAAAAACTAACACGAGAACACTGTAAAGTTACTTAGAAGTACAACAGAAAAGTTTTATCACTATTGAACTAGACTGTGTAGTAACCCTACTAGCATGTCATGGAGCTGTTTTTAATGTATGTCCTCACTTAATTCAGTATTCGGATGCAGGAAGGGCAAACGCATCAAGCTGGCAATCTGGTTAACCAGCCACTATTCCACATGAAAGTCCTTGCCTACCCTGCAATTTTTAAATTAGTCTTAGCAATCCTTTCCTCCTCCCAGATTCCAAAAGGCTCTTTTTACCAAATCCCTGCATCAACACTTGGTGAACAGGCCAAGACCAGAGTAACTGCTTCCTTGACATGTTTTTATTTAGGAATTACTTTCATTAACCAGACCACTGCTCTTAAGTGAGCAAAACCGCTTTCTTCATTTATTATTAAGCAAAACAATTCCTCAAGTATACTGAAAATAAAATCACTTACCATATGCTTCAGAACGAGCTAACTGCTCAGAAGAAGAATCCAGGCAATTAGCAATGGTAGTCATAGCGGACATCTATGCCTCTCAGCAGCAATTTTCCTCTTGTATGGTCCGCTTCTTCTGCCCACACAAAGAGCTTTGATCTACCCGGTAAAGAAGTACGCATTGGCAGGTTAGTCATCTTGCTTGAAGTGAACTGTTTCTGTAAGCTGTGTGTAATAGGATTATTTTCTTCCTTCAAATTTGCACACAAGCTGTAACAGTACACAGCTGGGTCAACATAGCCAAGAACATACTTTGACCAACTGATTGTAAGAACAGCTGCCAAGTTCAGTGCCTATGTATATAGCAATTTAACCAAAGCTGGCAAGCTGTTCTTTCAGCTTCATACTTTAGGTTGAAGTAACTGTGCCCTAAAACCCCAGTTACTGAAAGCTGCTACTGTTTCTATGTTACAATTCTGCAGTAACAAATTTACAACTCTGTATCAAAACTTTACTGCAGTTATTAAGTTCTCCCTAATAATAAGTAATCCATGGTTTAATAAAAGCATTTTCAAAAGTTCTACAAAAAGCCCTGAGCTTTTACATCAATGCAAGAGTTACAGTAAAGTGTCATAGAAGTTTACCTACGCATATATAATGACCACTTGAGGGGTGGGTGGAGAATAAAAATAAATAAAATAATCAAGTGGACTATCACAGCAGTTGCTACATTTTGGATTGTTTTGACTGTCAAACCTGCCTTTTCCATACTATGAACTCTGTATTGTCAGGTAGCTTTCATAATTTATAATGAAAGCATATATTACGTTGCCATTTGTGGGTAATATTTGCTTATATGAACTCATGTGATAGCGCAGGCAGTAATAACTTATTGTGAGACTTCATTTCACACAAAGCCACCAAGTCCTTATGATTAACATGCCTCACTTCTTAGAGCAATATAGGAAAAATATTAAGGCTTTTGTCAAAATGCAACTAAGTTTAATTTCAGATACTTCCTGCTGTGCTGAAATTAAGATAATTTGAGTAATTACTTAAAACTATAATCAGAATCTGATCTTCAAAGCAGCAAATTGAGTTACAGTAAAAATTTGGCATGATTATAAACACAAAACTAAGTTGATGTTTTAGAAATTGTCCAGAAGAGTCACTGCAAAAGCTGTACAATAAACAGAACATGAGAAATACTTGTTTTGAATTAATTGTTATACTAGCAATGAACTACTTCAGGAAGATGAGCAATTACCAGTCATCCAACAGTTATCCAACTCAAATAGCTTCACAGAATAAGAAGTACTACATAAAGCAACGTGCAAACTCACAGAAATACAAATACCAGACAGTAAATACAACACACTAGCACTCAAGAATCCCTCCCAGATACCTGCTCGTGAACAGGCTGTATGAAACTAGACTGGCTGAAAGTTTTCCAAAGTAATTAGTTTCTTATTTGAAAAAGTAGATTTGACAATATTTTGATGAGCTTCCCCAAATCAGAGGAGGATCCCAGCAGAAATCTGCCTAGTTCCCTGCCAGGATCTGTGGTGAAACGGGACAACCCTCTGTGGCCAGCTCTCCACAGTCAATTGTCCACCGGCCAACTCCCCATGGGTCTGTCAGGAGACAGAGGAGGGACCACCCACAAGCCCATTCCTGCTGTGCCTTGGAGGGTTCCCCCCCTCCTCCTCTATTTTGGGCAAGGTGAGGGGGGCGGGTGAGGGGGGCGTGTTGTGGGTTTTCTTTTTTTTTTTAAATTGGGGGCCTTACAGGCATGGCATCCCACCAGCTGGGAAGCCAGCAGTCCCTGCTGCCAGGACACTTCTTCCCCATCTACACAACATGTATACAATAGCAGTACCAGTGCTGCCCACAGGGGCTCAGCAGGTGGTGGGAGGCAGCCAGGCAGCTGCCTACTCCCCAGCTTCCCCAGCAAAACCCTCCCGTAGTTCTCCCCATTTTGCAGGATGCCTTGCATTAGCTGGCCATGCTTATGCCAGCCAAACTTTTTTTTTTCCCACGTTAGATTTTGTTGCCTTTATCTCAGCCTTACCTTTATCGCATCATTAATTAAAATATTACTTTATTAATTAGTCACCAAAAACACTTGCAGAGCAAGGTGGACACCTATGATGGCTCAACACAGTGAAGGCACGTGATTAATCAGCTAGCACATTACAAATTGTGTGACTTATTTCTTACATTTTAACTTCTTTAAATATGCAATTTCCTTTCCCTTGGCTTCTGGAACTGTACCTGGACCTGTTTCCCTCAGTACTTCCCCTTTTCCTCCCCCACTGCAGGACAGATGTTTCTCCTAAACATATACTGATGCTGGCAGGAAAATTTACAGATGAGTTAGCAATAACAAAATCAACTGATTTTTCTTTATAAGAGTTGAGCAAAAATGCAGCAGAAAAATATTTCAGACAAAACTAAGATAAGGTCAAAGAAAATTGATAGACATAAAAAGACATGCTCACTGTTATGTGCAACCAGGTCATAAACATTAAGTTCATCCAAGTATAACCAAGGTCACAGAGGACAAATAGAAAAGATGGAACAGAGTACTAAAAGCATTAGTACCAACTGTGACTGAAGTTGATGATATATTTGAAGACTCAAGAGAAGGATATCTGTTTAGCACTACGTATCAGTTAGTAGCTGAAGCAATTTTCTTTTATGACTATTTATGGATCCCAGTTTGCTCACTGCTATGTAAGATAGACAGGAAATAACAAATTTGTTGAAAAAGTGCAAGCTATATAAGAAAATAAAACCCCTTCTCTCATAACATTTTCATTCAAATCTATGATTATTACAACCCTCCCTGCCTTTTAACTTCTGGGACTTGTTCACGCTAGGAAAAAGGAATAGGTTCCAACTAATTAGGAAAGGTCTGACCTTGGGATCTGACTTCCAACCATCTACCTGCCAACTGTTAAAATTACAAGTTGTCCAATTTCCACTAGGAATTTACCTTATATTGGAATCATTGCATGAAAATTACCTGAGAGGGGAAAACCTCATACATGTGGCTGCCGCTATTTTCACAGTTTCTGCTGTATTCTCATTACCATCAATAGCAGAATCCAACATAATGCTGATCCTAAATTAAGTTACTAAATGACACTAAAAGTCCCTCTATCTTTAACAGATACATTTTCCATTTAGTATATTTTAAAGGTCATCATCAATCAAGTAACCCTTCTAGAGAGAACACCCAGGGGAAATAAGCCTCATGACACCACTGATCTCAGCTTCCTTTAAAGCCCATTCCCCATAATTAGTGCTGTAGAATTTTGAATTTGATTCTGCTACGCTCATCTTTTGCATGTAATTATGAAGGTACAAACACCCTCTTGAAGTAGAAAGGTAGAAATAGTAGAAAAATAGAAAGTGTATTTGTATGTAGATTTTATGCCCTTTGCAGGGAAAGGAACCCTCAGCATGAATGACATGCTCAGGGTTGCAGGTGAGTTTGTCGTGGATTTGGGCTTTTTTGTGGGGGATTTTTGTTTGTTTTGTTTTCTGGGGGTTTTCTCTGTTTTGTTTTAAATCAACTCCTTTAAGAATGTTGGGATTTATGAAGAAAATCTAAAACATACATTAGATCTCAGCACAAACTGTTTTGAAAAAACACATCCAACTTAGAATTGCAACTTCCTTGGTCACATCTCTGATGTTGAAATTCTGTAAAGATTTACAGTATTGTAACTTGTATCAACACAGGCTCTGTTCCTCTGTGGTCTAAAGATTAACAGCTTTAGAGATACTGCTGCCTTTTTGAACATTAAAGCTTATGTGAGAATTTATTGTAGAAAAGAAATGAGGTGTACTGTATCTTGACACTGAGGTCTGTTACTGCACTTAGCACAGTGATGTTCAGGAACTAGGAAGCACATGGCTGCTACAATGTGCAGCTAATTAATATTGCTGGAATTAAGCTAAGAAGAAGCTATAGAACAGTCATGTCAGGTGCATTACATATCAGATTACAAAATCAACACTCCTAACACATGACTTGCAACAATAAGTCTCATAGTAAAAAATAGATTTCCTAGAATAATACTCCAATTCTCAAAAATTTCCCATTATTTCTCGTGTCAAAATTCTAAATAGTCACATTGATACAGTGAAAGGAAAATAATATGGCTTAATGTTTCTAGCTAGAGACAATTCCGAAGATTTCTTCCTTGCAGAAAAATGACTCATTAAAACAAATCCATTGGATGTAAATACAAAGTCTGCTTAAAACAGCAGACTGAGTATTATACCTACCCCTTCGATTTTACATACTTGGTTTAAATAATTAATGAATTCACACAAGTATATTATGAAACAATTTATATTGCTTTATTTGCATGACAAAATTGCTCGCTTAAAGTATCTGAAAGTTGTTTATGCTCCAAACTTAAAGACTATTAGTCAGCTACAATGACTACTTTTAGTAGCTGTCAGCAAGGAAAACCTCAGATTATTTCCCACTTTAAGTAGAAGGAAAATAGTTGGGTTTGATCTGATTAATGTTGGATCTTAAAGGCAAACAGCAAATAATTGAAAAAGCGTATCCCCACGTTACTCCTTCAAAATATTCACATATCTCCTAACAGATACTCCAGTCTGAGAGAGGGATGCTTGATATCCCTGATATACATCCCAAGCAGCGTATTAAGCTAAAACTCTCTTGAAGCCTGCCATGCTGCTTGAACAGATAGTCGTACCTACCATCTTCTGCAGTTTCCCTGTATTTTATTGAAGAAATAAATGTCAAAGTTAGGCAGACTGATTCACTTTGAAGACTACAAAGTTCTAACAATAGCAAAGTCAATAGCAAAGACAAGTACCATAGTTGGGCAGGCGACCTACAGGTCTCTGTAGCTCTTGCCTTTTAAGTAGCGTATCATGAACACAGGACTTTCTCAAGAGTGTAGATATTTAAGTTCCAGAAAGGCAGCTAAGTACAGAAGATTTAAATAGTGGCAAGAGCAGTGGGTGCAGAGACTCCTTCACAGGCTCACAGTCACATGTGAAGTCCATTCTTATCCACTTTGCACTATTCTTGTACAATAATTGTAGCATCTCCAGTTCCCATCAGTCATAGAATGAATCATAGAATGTTTTAGGCTGGAAGGGACCTCTAGAGGTCATCTGGTCCAACCTCCCTACACAAGTAGGGACATCTCTACCTAGGTCAGGTTGCTCAGAGCCCCATCAAGCCTGACCTTGAATGACTACATGGATGGGGCCTCCACCACATCTCTAGACAGCCCATTCCAGTGAGCCATCGCCCTCATGTTAAAGAACTTTTTCCTAATATTCAGCCTAAATTTATTCTTTCCTAGCTTAAAACCATTACTCCTTGTCCTATCACTACAAATCCTTTTAAACAGACCTTCCTCTGCCTTCCTGTAGGCCCCCTTCAGGTACTGGAAGGTCACTATAAGGTCTCTCCCGAGCCTTCTCTTCTCCAAGCTGAACAGCCCCAACTCTCTCAGCCTGTCTTCATACAAGAGATGCTTCATTCCCCTGATCATTTTGGTGGCCCTCCTTTTGACATGCTCCAATATGTTTAGTTGCTCAGATGGCATGTGCTGTGCTCTGCATGAACTACATTTCAGCATACTGTTCAGTTTGAACCAAATCTTTAAATCCTTCCTGCTTTTCAGGCAGGCCTTTATCTAAAAGAACTCCTCATTTGGGTTCCTGATACCAGATGCAGGATTTCACATTAAACAGGCTGATTAAAAATATGTACACATCTATTTTCCTACATCTTATGATACTCAAACTGAAGTGATATCAATATAACTATTTCTGCAGTGCTTCTGACAATTTAATCAGTGTGACATACTGAACTCTTGGCTCACCTATCTGGATGCCTGTATTAAATACTTAAGTTATTGTACACAACTAAGCTTTCTATGCACAGCTTCAGTGGGCCAGGATTAAACACCAGGTATTTATACATCTTTACAAACTACAAAGCTGTTACATACCATCTAATATGATAATCTGAAGCCTGAAAAGCAGTTATTTCCATGGGCTAAAAATATCTTGCTCATCCAGCTCCATGAATAGCCTAGCAGTTAGGTCAAGCTATTTAATTGTTTGAATTAGCTTCTAAGCCTTACACATGTAACTGATATGCTGTTTCTGCCCAACCCTCCACACAGAGGCCGTGCTGCAAGATTACTGCGCTACAACTTTAACCTCTATGGAAAACCTTTTTTAAAAAAAACCCAAACAATTCTGTGTGCTCGAATAACAACCATAGTTGCAGTTGCACATGAAAGTCAGTACAATTGGAATACATCATTAAAGATCCCCTTCAGAAAACATACTGAGAGAAAATATTTTCCAACATTTATTTGTGGAGCAACATATTACATATGAGACAAAGGCAGAAATGCAAATATATTTGGTTTCTGTAGCAAGGTTTTACAACCCCTGTAGCAAGGGGGCTGCAGGGGTGGTTTTTATGAGCAGACACTAGAGGCTGCTCCCATATCAGAAAGAGCTAGTTCCAGCCTGCTCCAAAATTACACACCACTGGCCAAAGTGGAGCCCACCAGCAACACTGGTGGCACCTCTTTTATAATATATTTAATAAAAGGTAAAACTTGCTGTGTGCTAGCTGTGAGAGAGGAATGAGAAAGTGAGAGATGCAACTCTGCCTACACCAAGGTCTGTGAACAAGCATGGGGAGAAGATGCCCCAGGCACCATGATGAAGCAGGATGTAATCCTGCAGCCCGTGAAGGGCCATGCCAGAACATAAATGCACGCTGCAGACCATGGAGGATCCCACACCACAGCAGACAGACATGACTTGAAGATGCCCCCCATGGAGAGCCCACACTAACTCAGAAGGCAAAAGAGTCAAAAGTGAAGTTGAGCACGGGAAGATGGAGAGTCAGGGGGAAGATGTTTTCAGTTTTGTATTCATTTCTCTCTTATTAATTGGCAAGAAATTAATTTTCCCCAAGTCAAGTCTGGTTTACACATGACAATAGTTGGTGAGTAATCTTCTAGTCCTTATCTCAATCCATGAACTTTTCATCTTATTTTCTCCTCCATCTTGCAGAGGAGTGAGAGAGCAGCTTGGTGGGCATCTGGCAGCCACACAAGGTTAATTCATTACAGCAAAACACAAAGTCAGTCCTTTAAAAAGTAATCTCAGAAAGACCTGACAATAGAATTAGGGTTTTCCTGCTCCTGTTTTATCAGGGACATATCCATTAATGTGCCTGGATAACCATAAAGGGACACACATTTGCATGGATGTCAGCTGTACAGAAGGACCGTGCATTATGCTACATACTGTTTGTGGTCACAGCTATATACCAAAGATATATCAAACTCTAGAAAGAAGAAAGAAGTTCCAAATGAGAAAATCGCTTTCGAGTTCATTTCAGTCGACTTGAGTAACATATTCTTCCCCTTTGGGAGCATATTTAAGGTCCTAGGGTGACAAACAACAATTACAAAGATAACTTCAAAAAAATTGGTTTATGCTTCACAAAAAGCTGTCAGGATCAATAGCCCAACTAAAGTGCATCTACACCAATACATGCAGCATAGGAAATAAATGGGAGGAGCTGGAAGACACTGTGCAGCAGGAAAACTCTGACATAGTTGCCATTATGGAAGCATGGTGGGATGACTTGCACAATTAGAGTGCTGCAGTTGATAGCTATAAACTCTTCAGAATAGAAAGTCAACGCAGGAGAGACAGTGGGGTAGACCTGTATGTCAGGGAGTGTTTTGATTGTCTAGAGCTGAACGATGGTGACAATAGGGTTGAGTGTTTGTGAGTAAGAACCAGGGGGAAGGCCAACAAGGCAGATATCATGGTGGAAATCTGTTATAGACCACCCAACCAGGATCAAGAACAGACAGTTCTGTAAGCAGCTGAAAGTCTCAAAATCACTAGCCCTTGTTCTCATGGGGAACACCTTGTAAACATAGGGAACACTGGAAATACAATACAGCAGAGAGGAAACAGTCTAGGAGGTTCCTGGAGTGTGTAGATGATAGCTTCCTAACACAGCTGGTGAGTGAGCCAACTAAGGAAGGTGCCCCGCTGGACCTGCTGTTTATGTCAGAGAAGAACTTGTAGGTGATGTGATGGTTCGAAGCTGTGTTGGGCATAGCAATCACAAAATGATAGAGTTTTCTATTCTCAGAAGTAAGGAGAGAGGTCAGTAGAACTGTCACCTTGGACTTCCAGAGGGCAGGCTTGAGCCTGTTTAGGAGCCTGGTTGACAGAGTCCCATGGGACACAATTCTGAAGAGCAAACGAGTCCAGGGTGGCTGGACATTCTTTAAGGAGGAAATCCTAAGAGCACAGGAGCAGGGTGTCCCCATGTGCCAGACAAGCTGGTGAGGAAGAAGACCAGCCAAGCTGAATAGAGAGCTCTGGATGCAACTCAGGAAAAATGAGAGTTTATATTCCTTTGGAAAGAAGGGGCAGGCAACCCAGGAGGACTACAAGGATGTTGTGAAGTTATGCCAGGAGAAAATAGAAGGGCCAAAGCCCAACTAGAATTTAATCTAGCTACTGCTGTAAAACAAAAGTTTCTATAAATATACTAGCAACAAAAAGAGGGCTAAGGAGAACCTCCATCCTCTATTGGATGTGAGAAGAAACAGTGACGAAGGATGAGGAAGAGGCTGAGGTACTGAATGACTTCTTTGCCTCAGTCTTTAATAGTAAGACTCAGTAGCAGCCAAACTAGCTGATCATAAAAGTCTCAGCATGAAATAGAAACTCATATAACTGTACATCCAGGTTGTGACTATAAAGTGTCAATTGTTAATTCTGTTCAAAATAAGAAGAATCATTTTATTACTGTAAGTGAATTATTCTCACTATTAAAATAAGGACTTGTCCTAAGAATGCTGCATTGAAAAAGTGCGCTGAAGAAAAATATTAGAAACACCCAAAGCAAATTAAACTGGTTCTCAGAAGTCACACATTCAGGGACTGGATGGAATCTGATTGTGTCTGTAAAACCTACTGGTCTATCAGAAGTTCAGCATAAATTGTTTAAGTGCTTCTCATCCTGTGTTAGTATGTATGAAGCCAGGTCAGTTCTGAGTGTATCTGAACACTAACATAAGCCTAGAAGATGCTTATTACCATCAGTCTCAAAAGCATGTGTATCTTCAGTCATCTCAATTCAATAAATCTTTATTCATGTTTTCATAACTCCTTGGTAAGTCGTTACACTGTATATAAAAGAGTTTCTCTCAATCCATCCCTTTCACAAAATATGAATAGACCAGAACAAAACCATGAATGCAAGCCAGTTCCCACCATTTCTGATAGCTCAGGTCTTTTCAGGGGAATAGTTTAACAGAAGCTGCAGAATATCAGTTTACTTCAGCACACAGTATCTTCTGTCCTGGAATCTGTGTATTCATTAGCACTCCACCTTTGCAACATATTACATAGCTACTCAAAGTAATCTGAATCCAACAATTCACAATGCATTGAAAGCAGCAAATTCTTTTCAGCCTCAGCTTTCCAATACACCCTTTCTCATTTAATACGAGCCTGCAAAATATTATTTCCGTCTGGTCTTTTAAAGTGAAATAACCATAGGAAATTAGAACAGTTACCACTACCCTAATTCAAAACAGCAAGTGTGAAATTTTAGCAGCGTGCAAAAATCTGAGTGCAACAGCTATGTTAAAGCCTAAGTTGTAAAAAGAATACTTGCATTGTTACAAAGCAAATCTGAGCTACTAAGAACTGTTTAAAATACTAAGCATTAGAATCCAGTATGTACACATTAATGCACATTATTGGTGCTCCTAGTCACTGAAATACAAATGGCTGAAGCTTAAGGGTATTTCTACGTTCCTGGTCAAAAAATCCTTATCAGTTTTATGTATTTAGGATGTGTTTACATGACAAACACATTGACAGAATACCAAGGTTATTTTAACTTTTTTATTTAAAACCGTTTCTATTAGGCCTTCAGAAAACATTGTGTCCCCTCACCCACTCCCATAGTTCTCACAATTGTAAACCAGCTTTTTTGGAGCATGCCTTAGTTCATGGGTCAAGATACTTTCCTATCATCCTAGGAAATGCTTAACTAATAGTTCCAGGCAGCTCAATGTATTGTCTAATTTTAGATGTACTTCTAAGGCCTCAAAGTCTCCCTTATGCACTATGAAATAAGATTAAGCATAGACCACTAGATGTAATGGCATTAGAGTAAGTACTCTGGTGTTTAAAGTAACAAAGTCCTTTGTGGGACTTTAATCCTAAATGGCTTTAGGTCCAAAATTCTGTGGTGTAGGTGGAACTTAGCTCTATATTCTTCTACAGCATTATTCTAATCCAAACTATCATCTGACTTGATCTTACAGGATCCTTGAACAAGTAGTTTAGGGTCTTTGGTTAACATGTACTCTTTATCAGAAAAACTGAGCATTACATTCACATGCATTTGTTTACAAGTTTTTTTTAAACAAACCTATGAAATTCCAGATAAATCCACATACATATATGTAAGGGAAATATTCTATTTCCCTTACGTTCTGATGTAGCATCTTGGCCAAATTCTTCATTTAAGATACACCAGTATCATCCTGA
Source organism: Eurystomus gularis (assembly GCA_013400335.1). Lineage (NCBI taxonomy): Eukaryota > Metazoa > Chordata > Aves > Coraciiformes > Coraciidae > Eurystomus > Eurystomus gularis. Next base: position 34,714 of record VZZY01007166.1, on the reverse strand, counting down.
AATATGTAAGACACTGTCTATAGTGCAAGACCCCCTATACTAAAAGGCATTGTGATATTACGGAAGAGCAAGAACTTAAAACTTCAGTGCCTGAGTACAGCCTGCACATGGTAAATGCACACTACATAAAACATATATGCTGACTTCTATTATATGTGTACATATATGAACACCATATTAAATCACTTTGATGTTGGTATATCTAACAATGTGTCTGAGAAGACAAGACAATACTACTTAGTTTGTCTGCCCATACTTCACAGCAGCTGACAGAGCAGGATTTCTAGATTTTTGAACAACAACAACAAAAAATCTTCTGAGGAAACGCAAAATAAACAATAAACAACCTGATTAGGATACTGCAGAAAAGTTGCAGAAAAGCAACAAGATGTGATTATATTCAGTGTACAGCAAATGAACTATAAAATATATACATTGTATGGCACAGATGCAGTCTATTTTACTTTTCTCAGTGATACTGCAAGAATTACGACTATTTCAGTAAAACTCATTTCAGTTATTTCAACAGTCTGAACTAACAAAGCAAGCTAACTCAAACAATATGTCTTCATTTTAATGGAGATTGGTGAGAATTTCCTTGTTGCAAAGAAATGAGCTGTATATTGAAAGAAGATACACCTCCCCCATCCCCAATCTTTGCAATTCATTCTAAGGAGCAGCTTTTCTTTTTCACTAAGTTATGGCAACACCTTGTGTCACATTTGAATCCTTCTCCACATCACTTAGGGCTTGGGATAAAGTCATCAACTTTCACATGGGAAAATTGAAAGCACTGTTACACCATTCATCAAGAACACCATTCATTCATTGCTCCTCCTAAATATACTTTTACCTAACCACTCCAATAGAGCTAGTGAGCCAACAACTGAGAAATATTTTGAGAATCCCTAGACACAGGTCATTTTCTGACCAATACTGGCAAGCTTCCTTATGGTGTTATCTCAAGTAGGGCGCAGAACTTGCATAAACTATTAAAGCAGATTTTTCTTCTAGATTCTAGATTATCTCTAAATCTTCATGATGCATCTAAATTTTCATCTGTACAGTGGATAGTGATATTAATATTTGCACATTTTTCCTAATGGTTATTCCATAAAAAATAATCTTGATGATTAATTCCTTAGTATCTAAATACTGTTTCAACAGTCAAGTACTACAGAGTCACTAGTGCCAAATGCAAACAGGAATTTATGAACAGGCTCCCTGAAGCACTAGAACTTTAGGTCTATATAAATATTATTCCCATACTTCTGTGAATTATTTGGTGTGTTTCACAGACTTTCTGGCAAGAGCTACAAACCTCTGCTCTCCTATGTCTGTTGCCATGAAACACAGGGCCCAGTTTTCAAGCTTTTATAGCACAGTTATAAGCACTGCCTTCATAGAAAAACAGCTTGGCACATTTTGTATGCCTTACCAGTCTGACTTGCAAGCAATTGTGTTTCTACAGAAAGAGCATGTGTTCAATATCCAAGTAAGTATACCCAAAATGTGTATGTGTCTATAAAAACCACTTTCTGATTTAAGTCTAACAAGCATAGGAAATTAAAGTGAAAATTTTGTAAAAATTTGGCTTAATCCTAAGTGAGGCAATGTGTATATTTGATAGCCTTGATGCAGTTGTGATTATGTCAATCGATCCTTCACTGCTCTAGAAAATAATCTTCCCCTTCTGACATTATCCTTTCTAACTAGTAATAGTACAAATTAAAGACTGTATACTTTTCAAGCAAGGCATTTAATAGAAACATTATATGTGATAGTTGGCTATTCAAACAGCTAAAGTCCAGTAAATATGAAGAACTATCAGGTACAGCAGTTTTGTTCATTTATTTCTATATACCACCTCTTAGTATCTCCTCTCAAACAATATAGCTACCACAACTAAACAGAGATCATCATTCTATTTTTAATTTGATTACAGACTTGCCAGTATTTGTTTAGCTAGTATTCTAGTTTATTACTTTTAAGTAACTGGCATTATAAAGTGACTTTAATCTGATACATCATCTTATATGTGCAAATATAGATATGAGTAATAATAAATTTAGGGGTCTACACAAGCAAGAAAGCATACAGAAACCTAAAAAGCTTAACTTCTTCCCAGAACTATGATTGTCGTGTGTGTGATATACTCTGAAGTCTGAATTATTAGCTAATACTAATAAGTATCTCTCTAAAACACCGATTACACAATTAGCTGGGTAGATATATAACATCCTGGTTTATTTTTGCCTGAAAAACAGTTTTTTCCACTTATTAGGCAAAGATATAAATTGCTAACTTACCACTTGCAAAAGATGCAGGTGTATTATTGAATGCAAATCTAAGGTCTGAGTGTAATCTAAGTTTCATAAATTTCTAAGTAGGGAAATAAAGAATATAACAATTGCTAAGAAAATGGATTTTTAAACATATCCATGGGGATTTGATCCCATTGATCCTGGTGCACACCACCTTGGACTAGGCACAGGGTCACTAAAATACTGCACAGCCTTCATCATCACTCAGTTCAGGCTAGTTCTAGCCTGATTCTTTGAAGTATTTCCACTAAGTGCAGTGTGGATAACAGGTCCATGGCATTGTGTATTTTATTCTACAGATCCATCTTTTCAAGCTGCATTACTTGTTAATGGAAACATAGCAAAAGCCTCCCTACAAATTATTTTTTATGCACCATTGTCTCCATTTAGCCCATATCTGGAGCTAAAATTACAGCAGTTGCTCTGTCACCTGATGACCTCTCCTCAGTCAGGAAGGGGCACCAGGAAAAGGAGAGGACACTCATGGGTTGAAATGAAAATGCTTTTAATGAAACAACCAAACCAATCCCGATGCCAGTGTAAAGTAAACAAAGTTATATTCAACCCAGCAAATGTACCATTGTTGCCACAAATGGCAAGGCAGTCTTCAGAAGCAGGAAGAGGAGCAGGGTCAGAAGGACCCCAAACAAGAGACTCCCCTCATCTTCAGCAAACTTCTCCCTGTATACTGAGCATGATATTTATGGTATGGGATGCATCTGTAGCCAGCTGCAGGTCAGCTGCTCTGGCTGATACCAAACTGCTGATGGTCTGCAGACCATGGCAGGCCTAGGATTCTGTCCCAGCAAAATCAGGACAACCATTGATAGCAAGATCTTGAATATGTATTGATATTCACTAGAGCTATAAAGAAATATTGTTGTTCTTAGTATTTACTTTACAGATAATAGGAACAGCTGCTTCAACCTTCTTTTCTAATGGAGTCTGTTAATAGGGTTTTAATAAAGACGTTCACACACTTCCTGCCTCTCATTCCACAACTGGAGTACTATTGTTATCCATTTTCTTGTAGATCTATAGAAAAAACAGGTCCTTTTTGTGCTCAGTTATTCCATTAACTAAATATATATTCATGGCAGAATATTTGTGCCTTTTAAATGCAGTCATATGCTAGTATTGTCACAATTAATCATGTCAAGCATCAAGTATTAAAGATAGAAGGGTAAGACCATACTAAATGGGAAGGGTAGGGACAAGACAAATGAGAAATGGACACAAGTGATCAAAAATGGATACAGATGATACCTTCACCTAGTTCAATTTAAGAGATATATTAAAAGTAAAAAGTTATTAGCAATAAAATTAGTAGCTTACACATGAATACTTAAAAATATAAAGTTCAATTTAAGACCAAATCAAAACTGGAAAATAGAAATTGTATTTCAGTTTGTCTCAGTATTTCAGTGCAAGAAAACTTCCTTCTGGGTTTTCACCTTAAAAGGAATTTAATCCTATACCTTAAAAAACCCCACAGCAGTTGCTGAAGTTCCTGAAAAACAGAATATCTTTTTCATATTTAAATTTCTGAAATGGCACCACTTGTTGCCAGCCTCCAGTGAGATCATGACACATTAACCACTACCCTCTGAGCCAAGTTATGCAGGTTTGTTTGATATTTTTTAAACCTGTTCTAGCTGTTCACCCATCTAGATCACATCCTAACTTGGAGATGAGTGTACATACTGTACGAGACAGTGTCAAAGCCCTGGTAAAGCAAAGGTAAATTACTTTCACCCACCCTATCCATAATACAGTCACTTCAACCTAGGAGACAATCAGGTTGGTCAGTCAAGATAATTCTTGATAAATCCATACTGACTCTTCCCAATCACTGCTTTCATGGGCTCAGAAATGGGCTCCAAGAGGATTTGTTCCATGCCATTCCCAGGAGTTGGGATATCAAACTTAAGTTAATCAGTCTGTACTTCACAGGATTGAACTCTCATGTGTTTAAGAGGGGTACAAGATTTGCGCTTCCCTAGTTACGAGGAACTTCTCCTGATCTCCATAACCTTTCAAAGACCAAAAAGCAGCATCAAAAGTACAGCAAACAGTTGTCTCAGCACACTTACATACAGCCCATCAAGATCTCTGACCATGTTGAATTCTCTGAAGAAACCCCTGACAGCTCTCATCCAGTTAACTTCTGGAAGCTCTTCTTGAAACCTTTCACTAAGGAGAGAAGCCTGAGAGTCCTTGTTGGTGAAGCCTAAGTAGCAAGTACTTCAGCCTTACCCATGGTGGGTGACAGCACTGGAATAGGCTGCCCAGAAAGGTTGTCGGGTCTCCTCTGCAGATATTAAAAATCTGCCTGAATGTCATCCTGTGCAACCTGCTCTATGCCAACCTGCTTTAGCAGGGGGAAGGGACTAGATGATATTCAGAGATCCCTTCCAAACCATACCATTCTATGCTTATATGCATGTATACTATCACTTGATGCACACCACTCAGAAGCAGTTGCTTTACTCATGTTCAGCCTACTAGTGCAGTAGCAGCCTTTGTTGCACCTTTCAAGTTGCAATTCCAGTTGAGCTATGGTTTTCTTAACATGGTGCTTGTGTGGCCAGTATTTCCAAATTTCTCCTCTACAGTATGACCTCCTACCTCCACCAGTATTTTTTTTTACACTGGAATTTGTTTTGAATTCCCATTTAGCTAAATCAGTCTCCCAATGCATGTGTTTCCCTGATCATCAGGGTGGCCTGTTCCTGTGCTTACGCAATACTTAATTTGTCAGCTTTTCCAACGCCTTTGGTCTCCAGTTACCTCCCATGGTATCCCACCTACCAGTTTTCTGAATAAGCTGAAGCTTGCTGGCTGAACTATAGATTAATGCAAATTCCAGGATCAGGACTTCAGATAAGTCTAAAAAAGGTCTAAGCATTAATTTGAACTTATATAGTAAAGACCTGTATTTACAAGTTTGTCAGAGGAACTAAGCTGCTGAATCACTTATCTTAAAGGTGCTCAGATGGATGATCAACTGAAGTATCTCACCTGATTCCTCAAGGATGAAAAAAATCTTCACTGAATATTCTAAGCTGACAGCCTCTTCTATATCCAGATTTAGGCATACCAAGCAAGTGAGCATTTGAACTGCAGTGTAGCTTAACTCCTACTTCTGTGGATAGAGGCTTCAGATGAATTATCTTACAGGAACTCTACCATTCAACACAGAACTTGCATGTCTGCAACATTGTCTGGGGGTTCAGCTTCAGCAGTGAAGCCTAGAAACCCGTTTAAGGCATTAATAATCCTATAAATGACAAACTTATTTTAAAAAAATGTAAAGCAACCAGCATGTTGAGAAGAAAGCTGCCCAGAAGCAGCCAACTGTGAGAAGAGTTGCACTTTATGCCCATAAAATGGTGAATTTTAGCCATCTTTGAAGAGAAACAGAATTTTAGGAAATTTACATCCCCCCCTCTGAAATAAGTCAGTATGCCTCAGTACAAGTTATTTCTGCAGAATCTTTTACAATATATATGCACAGTCAGCCAAAGTACATAGTGTAATGAGAATGCCCATGGCATTACACTTAAAGTTGGTATTTTAAATCCAAAGAAAGCTTTGCTATACCAAACATCTAAAGAAAACCCGCTGTAGTACAATTAAGATCTGATCAGCAGCTTGCATATTTCTGTGAGACTTATTTCAGAAAACAGATATTTTACAAAGCTAGTCACTTTACAGCATGGGCAATAGGAAATGAATGAAGGATAAGTACACTAAGCTATCCCAAGAAAGTGATCCTTGTGGATTCAGGAAGAAGAAAGTATAAAAAATTAATCCCATTATTTCTTTACAGGCCCAGAAACAAGTGCCTGAAGTAATATAGGCAGGAAAAGTAGCTTAACAAGGCTCACTAGAATGAAAAGGGATTGTTGACTGATTAAGATGTTTCATTCTCACTCTAAGGGGCAGATTCAAAAAAATTTGGTTAAGACAATCATCCACAAAAGTACTTTGTGGAATCCCAGCCATAGTGCTTCAGTTCATAGGCTTTCATACCTAGAAAGACACATCCATGAGAAGTCTATGGAATGATCACTTCTTAGTTCTATGAAGTCTCCTTCGTTAACAAGGAGAGAGGTATGTCAAGCTCTTTGCCTATTCTCACCTACAGTCTATCATTCCGACTTTTCCAGGAAGTAACTCACTATGAAGTTTGTCCCCTTGCCAAGAAAAACCTTTGAAGACAAATACAATTACAAAATTAAGTGCATTAACTTTTCTAAATAGTATTGGTACTTTTATTTTTTCTGCTTAGTTCTTCTAAAGAACTCTTTACCCTTTTAGCACATCTACCCTGGAGAATCAGTTTTCAGGCTTATGCATAGCTTTGCTTAGTGTTTATTTAAGATCCAGCTCTCCATTTTGCACAGTGCCAAAGGCACTTGGCCCTGAGAAAAAGTTGAACACTCCTCTAAGAAAAGTATCAAGCATTTATTTAAAGAAAATGCATTTATTTCACATCCTCATGCAGTTAAAAGTTACTTAACCTCAAGAAATTCCCTCCAAGCACTGCTTTTGTGAACTGTAAATCACTGATAACTTTTGTTACTTTGGTACAAAAATAAAAGTAGAAAAGCTCAGTTTGACAACCTAGTTCTTAGAAATTAGTTATGCGATAACCTATCTCTCTCTCCCTACCTTTACTATCATCATGAGAAGTTCACTTTTTTCTGTGAAGAATTCACAAATTAAATATGTACAAAACACAAAGCATTCAAGCATGAGGAAATGAACATGTAGCCAAAGTAAAGCAAGGTAACAGGCGTGACCAGAGCATTAGTTGGGAAATAAATGGAATTGCTGTGTTTAGCAGTTCATCTGAGAACACATTATTTGTGGACTGCATGGCTAAGTTTTAGAGAGAAAGATTTGTTTGGAAGCCTTCAAAACAAAGTATGGCATCTGGAACTGGAAATCTATAATAATTATTGGTGATCTTCTGACATAAAAGGTGTTTTGACCAGTAACACAAAGTATAACCTGCATCCATTGAAAGTCACAGACAGCAGTGGTGTGGCAAGAATTTGGAGTAGTTACAGAATTACAGATGGAAGCAATTAACAAATTTATTCCTGCACATCATACCAGAATGCAAACTTAGATGAACTTAAAAGATGCAAGTGTAGCAATTTAGCAAATATCAGAACTGTTTTGCCCCTATCACTTCAGACTACGCCATCAATTTCCGTATTATACTTACGTTCACTACCGACAACCACATGCACTGACTCAACATCATTAACCACATACCACATTTTATTTATGAACACTTACATTAAATACAATTGGTATTGCTTTCCAGTATTGCAACAACAAAACTATCAGAACAAGAACTTCCAGCCTCAGTGCCTTAAACTACTGTATTTATCCAAATGCACTACACTATCTGTGCTGATAGATCTATGCTACACACCGAAGATAAAAGACAACATTCACTGAGAATAAAAACACCCTGTAGAAGTCCTGGTCAAATAAGTGTGGGGATCTGTAGCTTCAACTCATTGAATTGTCTTTTAGATTGTCCCAGAACAAACAGAAATATTCAATGCACTATAACCTGCTTGTTCATTATAATCCTTAACAACAGTACTATGACAGTCCTTATGTCCCCACTTAATGTTACCATTGTGCATAAAGCAGTCCACTTCCACAGAACTTCCGTTTACAATACTGTAATCCACTGCATAATTGTGATGATTCAACTCAGCCATTAGTCTGCACTTTGCAGTCCCCCTTTCACCATTCCTTAAATGCACTCATGTAGATCAGCAGTAAGATATGCCTTTTCACGCTAGCAGCAGTTTCTTTCTGATTCTTCTGCTGACGCATTTAAGTAAGCGCCACTTATCTCACAGCAATATGCAAATAACCAAGTTATAGAAGCAGCAGAAATGAGACTTCTGCAGTTAGCTAGCTCTTCCAGTCTTATTTTAAAATCTCAAGAGATAAAGTAGTCAATGAACAGTCAGCAATACCTGTAATGTAGCCCTTTAAAAACCCAACAGTTTACAAAACAGAAGTGCTTCTTTGAAATACATGACTTAAATGATGCATAAATACCATGGCAATCTCTGTAATTCTTTTATTTTTTGAATGAACTATTCATCTTTAATGAAACATGGATACCTTGAAATAACACTCCAGCACAGAAGTGTTGCAGTCTGCTTGCCAGATACTATACAGGGAAATACTACAGCATATACTTGTATCCCTTCAGTGTTGCCCTTTCTTCTCTGATCTGCATGGTAGCCTTTACCACCACACACGGCTTTTACAACAGGTGTGTTGCATTCATGCACAATGAAGAAGCATAATCAAATCTGTTGCTTGTTGGGAAGCATCAAACCTTTACCTTCTTGCAAATCTGACAGGGTGTCTGGTGAGCTCACTGCTCCCACCTTACCCTTCCAATGGGCTCAGTTATTTCCCAGGGGATACATTCAGAAAACTGACAGTTACAATAACAGCAGCAGGTGAGAAAGAGCTGGTCTGGGGGGAGGGGAAATTCCAAACCAAGAAAAGCTTCTCAAAAAAGGTTAATAGCTTTCCAGGCTTACACATAGACTAAACAAGGACAAGCCTAATAAAATTAATTGCTTCACAATAGCAAGCTTTGTGTTTATATTCTGAAAATACTAGAAGCTGCATCTGCTTAAAACAATATTGAATGGTCAGGTGGTTTCCAGTTTTAAGGCATGTTAGCATAATCAGCCTTAAATTAAAACAGATGGGAATGACAGATATGTTAAGGTTATTAAAGACCTCTAGAGGATAGAGTTAAATAAGGTTACCTAATCCATCTTAGAAGGGTATTATGAATTGCATCACTTAAACAAGAATAGTATTCTTGCATCTATTTTTGACTTTACAAGACCAAACAAAATTACTAACACAATGTAACTAATGGCATGCACATAACATGTCTCTACTAGTCAGTTTGATGTGTTTCCTGATGTTAACAGGCATTCATACAGGTTTTTTAACAATAAGGAGGATCATTCTCCTGATGTTGCAGTACATAGTGAATTATCACCAACGAGCACTATATATCAGCATATTACAAATCAGCATATTGTATCTATTTAGAGAGAATGAGGATTCTGCCACTAAAAGCCTTAAGTCTTCTCAGAGGTTCCTCTACACCAGACACCAGAAAACCCAAGCCTGTCAAAGTTAGCAACACATTGTTATTGGGCACCCACACAAGGCATAAACCAGTAAGTATTAACTTATTCTCATTTTCATACATGCAACAGTTGTCAGCACACCTTTTAAGGGCTTGTTCTTGACACAGTGGCTTTGTTAAAAACATTATGATAGCTATTATTTGAGGTATGCAGAAAGTGAGTAGAAATCAGGACTCAAGCTTCCACTCTTCTACTGATACTTTTCCTGCCTGTGAAAGATTTTTCAGCTCAGTAAAGAGTTCTCAACAAGCAGCCAAAACTGCTTATAGTCTACTAGAGCATAGAATCACAAGTGAAATGGAAAACATGGCTAAAAGCCTCCTCACAGTGGGTAAAAACCCTCAACCCAGATGCACTAGGTAAATTCTTAGCACCAGGCTATCTTGCAAATGCATCTTTATGCAGTTTTCCCTATAGAAGGCAACCGGATATTTAGAAACATAACTAGGTAGTAGCATTAAACATGCTTTCACAGCAGAAATGCCAGAAACAGCTTCCAGACAGAAATAATTTATAAATCTTGTTTGGTTTTTGGTGCATTGGCGCTAACGTGCTGAGCCTTGCCAAAGCTACAATGCTTTCTCAGTATGTACAAAAGCCATATGATATCCTTTTTTAACCCTTCCCCCCTCCACTTTATAATCCCTAAACTAACAAATCCCAGTTCTCAAGGTTAACTGAAGATCAAGTAACAACTGAGCTCTGGCTTCCAGAGTCACTTCCCTGAATTTAGATGGCTATACTCAAATCCTGTTTTGCAACCAGTGGAAATCACTTTCAAGGATTCCCAGCATCAAGGTGAAAGGTACATGGACAATTTTATCCAGTAGGAGGACCTAATATCTAAAGTACTGTGTTTGCAAACATCAGTTTGAAATTCTTCAACATCTCCATTTTTTGAAAGTAAATGACCCAACACCTACTTTTAATGTACATTTTATAAATAACTTCAATGTCTTTACTACATTTACTGTAGTAGAAAATGCAAAGTGAGCAGGGATCAATTGGTTTACTTTCTTGCCTTTTTAAGATTAAGCAAAACATTTTATTCAACAAGATAGATTCAACTAGTTAGAACAATCTACATAACTGAAGTTTTCTTTGTGCATTTATTTATAACAAAGCTGTCTTAGGTCACAGAACCATTACATATTTAAAACTTTGGCTACATTTGCCTAACTGCAGGGCAGTGACAATAGCTTCTAACCATCCAGTAAGATTAAAAGTAACTGAACTGAAATCTAACAGCAGTACAATTCACGAGGACTAAACTCAATCAGCACTCAGAGGGAAGGGGGATTAGAATTAACATTCTCAACTGATGTTTAGTATATTACATATACACTGTTTTTTATTTAGTAGAGAAAGTTGCAATGCAGAATACAAAGTGGAATCTTCCACAGTGGTAAAACACATAATGCCAAACCGAGTATGTTAAGTGAAATGAAAATGCATAGGTTAGATAACATCAGCATTTATAGAACCAGAAAAAAAAAGGACTCAGGTTCATTAGAGAGATCAAATATCAAGACAAAAGAAGACCTTTATCTATAAAGGCTTTAATACAGAAAGAGCTAGTACATTCCTCTCGGTACACTGGTACTTTCCATTATTCTAGTTAAAGGTGTTTTTCAAGTAGTTTCATATATGCTGGAAGTTTTGGCACAGTATTTTCTAGGCATGACAGATATACACCAGTTTACAAATAGCCTAAGCTGACTGATCAGTAACTTCCAACAAGCTATGCCAGTCTTCTTCATAAAGTTCCCTTAAACAAGAACACTATCTTTTTCTTAAACTTGCCTTGTAAAACAGGAATCTAAAGGGTTCCACAGAAAGCTATTTTTCTTCTAGAGCAATAGGTTGGAAGACAACATGAAGAGAAGAGGAGCTTGTAATCATATGAGATTCTGGAAGCACACAAGAAACATCTCTCAAGTCACAACAAATGTATAGCAGAAACAAGGAAGACCGTGTGCCACAATTAAATTTTCTTGCAATGTTAAATGAAAAGCTCAACATTAAAACCAAAGATCAGCTATTTCCCTTTTCCAGTAAGTCAAGTTAATAACTGGGGTGCGATAACACAAAGTCTTTGCACCACCTTTACAGCTCAATTTGGTTCATTTTTTCAGTGTAGCCATAGAACTAGAAACTCTTTTTTTAAGACAGAAACCAAGAGTGTCAAGTGTCATATGATCCTAGCAGCTCTGGTTGTTAAAAAAATAATTGCTTCCAGTTAAAGCAAGATTTATCATAATTTAGCAAGTTGCCGAGTTGAAACAAGCATTGATCAAGTAAATGTTACAAATATTTAACAGAGTACAAATGAGGGAGATCATTTTCCCCTTTACACCACTTTTGTGGGCTCTACTTTTTTCCCTTTAAAAATATTGATGTTATTTGAAGGGATCTTGAGAAAACACCAGCTAATGTGTTAACAGGCTAAAAGCTAGCAGCAGTATGTTGGTGCTGCTATCTGGAGCATCAGTCCTACAGCAGATAATTCTGCATAGGAACTAGCCCTGTTTGCAGATATGGAGCAATACTACAGCTAGGAGGGAAAGAGGGAGTTGGGCTTCAATAAAACAGCTATCTGCATTACATTTGTAGCAGATAATTAGTTGCCTCCTTTCTCTCTGTAGCCTTCTCTCGCAAGCTTAGTCCCACAAACAAGTTTGCTCTCCCATACCCTTAGACTACTAAATAACTGTGTAGTTATAGAATCACAGAATGCCTTGGGTTAGAAGGGACCTTAAAGATCCTCTAGTTTCAACTCTCCTGCCATGGACAGGGATACCTCCCACTAGACCATTTGCTCAAAGACCCATCCAATCTGGTCTCGAACACATTCAGCGATGGAGCATCCACAACTTCCCTGACAACCTGTTCCAGTGTCTCACTACCCTCACATCAAAGAACTTCTTCCTAATTTCTAATCTAAATCTACCCTTTTCCAGTTTGAAGCCATTAACCCTCATCCCATCACTACAAGCCCTTGTAAAAGGTCCCTCCTCTTCTGTAGCCCCAAGAATAGTCCCTACAATAAAGGGAGCTTTATTCTTGGAGCCTTTTCTTCTCCAGGCTGAACAACCCCAACTCTCTCAGCCTGTCCTCATAGGAGAGGTGTTCCAGCCCTCAGATTATCTGCAGCCTTCCTCCAGACCTGCTCCAACAGGTCCATGTCCTTGTCTTTGGGGTTTCAGAGCTGGTTCTTAACTGGCAAGCTCTTCTAAACAATTCTCACTTATTTTCATAGCATCAACCATTAAAAAAAAAATAAATTAAACAGCTACTGGAACCAGTACCCTAGTACTAAACAGTGTTTCTGTTTAGTACTAAGAAGTACTAAATATACATAGTATATGTATAGCCTAAAAGTACACAATATACATAGCAGCCAGATTTCAACACTGCTGGAATGCAAAGCCTTGAGCAGAGGTCTGTGTTAGTATCCTACATGTCAAAACAAAAAGTGTCAGAAAAAACAGCAGCTACTTCAATGAATGAATCAAAAGTACAAGTTTTAGATTAAAGAAAAACACTAAGAGGTGCTCTCATCCTCAAGGCACCGCCATTTTCCTCAGTGTGAGTGATTCTCATTAGCACATTCAAGTACAACATGGGCCTATGCAAGGCTACACTGTAGAAAGCAAATGTTGATGTAGACTTTAGTCTCCATTGAAAAAAAACCTTAAGAGCACAACATCCATTTATTTAATCTAATGGCAGAGTTTTACCAAGTCACAATAAAGAGTGCCTTCAGAGTGTACCAGCCAAGTTGGAAGGCTGCTAGGGAATTAAAATAGCATTAAATATAATTGAGTTTATATTGGCAATAGCACAGTGGTTTGAATAACATTATTGTGCAAACTTTCAGTTGCTCATGATATCCCACCACTTACTGTTAGTCACAGCTGAGTACTGTAAGGCACAAGGCAAATGTGTCTATGGTAGAAAAAGTACCAATATCTTCACTGCCTACTTCAAACTCAACAGCATCTTGGAAAGACTTGCAAGCAGTTGTTGCCTCAGAGGAAGAGGAGAAAAAGGTCTGTTACAGAGTTACACAAGAGTAAAACTTTGTCCTGGCTCAGAAGCATCTTTACCTCTTAATTCACTCGGCAGAAGCATCATGCCTGACATTTGGTTTCCTCCTGGCTTTGCTTCTGCTACATGAGTTTTTCCTAATCAGTAAAAAGCTTTGGGGTCACTCTAGATAAAAATGCTCTGGAATTAACGAATGTAACTGCAGAGCTACATTATTAAAGAGTGTAACAGCAGAAAGACTACTTGTAGCACTTTGTCCCAGTTAAGAACACCTTGGCACTAAGTCAGATGAGGCTTGTGGACAGTTGGGTTGAAATACCACTTATGCTACAACAGATGCTTGCCACTTCTTTCACCCAGAACTGTATTTCCTAAGTTAACAGCAGGAATATTCTTCTCTCCCCAAAAATGCTTTAAATGAGAAGTTCATAGGAGACAGGTGATGTTCAAAAGAAGGGATTAATGAAAGCAGTATATTAGAAAGAAGAGAAAAAAATAGTGGACTACCTGAGGCTACCAGGACTATAAAGTCTGCTTTTGTCTCTGTCTTTACCTATCAGCAGATTTCAAGACTTAACAGTAACTTTTTATCCTACCACTTCTAATTCGGAATTATTTTACCATTGTAGTTTTAATCCTTGCTGTTTCCAATCTGCATGGTGAATTGTAACAAGATAATTGTAACTCCAGGACTGTAGCCCCAAGAAGCGCAAAGCAGGCAGCTAATTAACTTTGTTGCAGCACTATAACTGAATCAGTATTCCCAGTGAAGAGTTAGAGAATCTTCAGTTAAGCCACATGCACCCAGAAGCATCTAAAAATACCTACTCTAAGTGCTACTACAGAGGCTTTTCACTTATCAGTTGGTTTCTGAAAGGCCACTTTTACATTTCTTGCAGTAGATGTGGTTGTAACTATAGTTTAGCTTGGCAACTAGTTGGTATTTGATTGGCTTGATATTTTTACATATACACTACCCTTCAAAAGTCTGCACAGAAACAGTTCATTGTTTCCTCAGAAATGAAAATATTGAAGATTTAAGACTTTCTCCAGAAATTTAAGTTCTGTACCCCTGCCAAAGTTGACACGGTTTCCATGAAAAGCAAACTCCCCTCTAGCCTTGTGCCAATAAGACTGTGCAAATAGCTCCAGCTCATTCTCCACTCCACTAGGATTTAGCTACTTCACAATAAATGGGCTACATACTAACTCTTGTGCTTTGCCAGGCAGCACTAGTTATAGGACTTATGCTGAGATCAGTCTGGATGTCCAAGTTCTACTTTAAGTGATGAGCCAAGCATAGCTCACATTTTCACTAACTTGCCACAGTAAAGGAGTTAATGCTCTGCTAGTTTTCCCCTCACTTTTGTTACAAGCACCACAAATGCATAAAATCTTCTCTTGCCTACTCAAGTAGACAGAGGTACTAAGAGCCCTTTACTAGCTATAATTAGCTAGTTTTCAAAACATGTTTGCCACAGAATATACAGCTAGCTCATAGTGGCAAAACTAAGCTCTGACTACAGATGCTTTATCCAGGGTCAGGTCAGCTGTAGCTCTTACTACAACACTGACTGTTTGACAGATTACAGTAATTTTATCTGTACTAAGTTCTTCTTAGTGTGAAGCCTAGTCTTGTTCCGTGAAACATTTTTTTTCTTCAGTATTTAGATTACTCTGTTTTGGTAAGCATTAAATTAGTGGTATTTTATTTGACTTTGCTGTCTTTAATCCAATATTATGACAGCAATAAAAAGGCTTGGAAAAACCTCTAGAAGAGATACTGAAGTAGTTCTTGTCCTCTGTAGTAAGCATAAAAGCAACACTTGTTTAGAAAAAAAAAAAAAAGACATCTTTACTGTGTTCTCAATCCAGCTCAAAGCTTCTATTACTAATTCAGTTCAGCACTGAAAACTTAGAAATAATTTCTTAATGATTGACTTCAGTAAAGTATTAGAAAGTTAAGTGGGTGACAAATCACCAGGGTAAGCAAGCAAGCAAAAAAAATACTATGGTATACATTTGACTTCTCATTCATAAGGCTTTTCTCCTTCTAAGGAAAAATAAAACTTTATCCAAGCTCATCAACAATATAATCTAGGAAGGTGTGGTAAAAAAAAAAAGTTAAAAATCACACAACTGCATAACTTGAAAAAAATCAGGAAATAGGAGGAAACTGGGCAGAAACAAGCTTGCCTCATTCACACTACAGAATTCACTTTTAGCAACAGCAAAAGTGACGTTTTCAATCACACCTAGTATTCAGTCATAAGGGCCAGAGTTTTTTTATTATTTGAAAACAAGCCTTCATAAGCTATTAGTGCTCTGGAACTTGGGCACTATTGGGCAGTTACTACAGTGAATAGTTGAACTCATTTCCACAAGGAACAAATATTGCCAAGTTAAATGCTCTGCTTTATAGTAGACTAGAACAGGTGCTCTGTTTTAATACTGCAGCAACACCTACTAAGTTCTCACTGAGAAATTCAGTTTCTCTAGGAGTTCAGAAATTTGACCTTTCCTCACAGGTAACAAAAGCTAACTTCCCTCATTTTGCAGGGAGTAAAGGACACAGCTAGATGTAGAAATTGGTGTGGCTCCTTTTCTCAAGCAATAGCTGCATGCTGTCTTTCTCCATAGTAATTTTCTCACAACCCTAGCCCCTCATATTAATGCTAGATTCAAACTTTTTAAAAAAGGATAAAAGGTTAGAAAATTAATGCTTTCTAACAGAAGTGAATGCTTTAGCCTTAGCACACAACTGCTAAAGAATCAAAAAGTTGACAAGAGAAAACTGTAAAGCTCTCTAAAGTAAAGCAATATTGGAATCTTTCTATGAAGACAAAACATTCTCCAAAACAAGCCTTTACTGTCTCTGCTGATTGCTTCCTTGTAGCTATTACCTAGCAAAACAGCTTAGTAACCATCATCAAGGAGCTACTCATTCCACTTTGAAGTCCTTAGGCCTATATTAAAAGTTTTTAAGGAGGAGGTGTGAAACATTAAGAATTAATCATTAGTACACCAAGAAGAGCAAAGCAAACACAGTTGCACCACTTCTTGTATTTTTTTTTTTAACTATGATTATTTTGCAGCTGCATACATAGAAAGAAACAACAAAAAACCCTAAGTAACTGTTTTGCATTCAAGCAGTTTCTCATTGTCTTCAACAGTTTGGGCATTAAGACTGGGAACCAAACATGAAAAAAAGCCATTACTTGTATTTATTCATTTAAGCCAGCTTAAACAAGACAGCTTGTTTTTTTAGTTATAACTTAAATTAGATCAGAGCCACAGTCACAGACTTTTAAGATTAAGGTAGCTATAAGAAGCATTTATCTAAAAAACATGATTCTTTTTTTTACCAGAAATAGTTGGTCAGCCTTTTCATATGATAGAAAAAACCCCCAAAACACAGAGGAGAAAATAAAAAAAGCCAACCCACGCTGTTTTGAAGTAAAACCACCACAGACTCCCATAGCCTTTACTGCCATACTACACTAGACATAAAATACCCTATACAATTAAAACCACACCACTTACCAGCAAAAGCTCCTGGGGGCTCAGGTAGCCATGAGGAAGCCCACTGGAAGGTGGGCAGGCAGGCACACACACTTTGCCCATAATGGCGGAGTGGGCAATAGTGGTGGTTAGCAGCAGTATAGGACAGCAGCAGCCAACACACACCTCAAAATGGCTGCTTCCACTAGCACTTAAGCTCACAAGAGAAGAACTCCATGAAGCGAGGAGCAGGAGGCCAGCTATAAAAGGCGATGGTTTGCACACTTGCTCCTGCAAGGGTGGGTTTTGCTGGAGAGTCAAGCCCCACACACAGGTGCTTGTTATAGAAGAGGAATTGGGGCCAAGTGGTGGGGCTGTTGTTTAGGGCTGGCCACAGTACTGTTGTCAATGACTGCTAAGGGTTGCAGTCTGTGAAGAGGGAGGCTTATTGTGGGGTGTGTGACTGAGGGAGGGAGTGAGGGTGTGATATGGAGCTGGAAGCATGTGATGCTGTTTACAACATAAATGCCTTCTGTGTGGTAACTGCCTGGGTCACTCAGAGCCTTCTGGAAAGTGTTGTAAGGCATGAGGAGCCTTCACAGAAGCAGTAGATGACTTTAAGAGTGGCGTTGGCAGAAAGAGCATGCAATAGGAGTGGTGTGCACGAGCAAAGGCTCTTGTGTGGGAGCTGCTGGTGTGGGTTTGTGGCTCTATGAAAAGTTATTCTTGATAGCGGTGGGCACCTATGCTTGATCCTCCTTGCTGGGCGGTGGTGGGAGAGTGTGAGGGTCTTGCTGAGCCAAATGAAGTAACTTCGGAAGGTTTTGTAGTACTGCTGAAAAGGTAACTTCTCGTGGAGGAGAGCAATGCCCTGGCTTGGTGGGTGCCTTTGAGCTCTTCCTCTGCTGAGGAAGTGGCAGATGTATTTAGATGAGCTTATAGTCATCACAGGATGGTGCAGCGTTGCTTGCTGTTGTGTTGATTCAGCCTTCATCATTTTATGCTGCCATCAATTTCCTGATCACGCAAGCCAACACTGAACTCAGCAACATCCCCTCAGAAGTCTTCTTTCAGACAGTCCTGCCATAGGTTCCTGTGGGCCCAGCTCCTCCACTGCCCACTGTGGTGCCAGCATCACCTGCTGGACACAACAGACAGAGATGGCTCCCTCAGCAGCCCTTCACTTGGAAGAACGCCACTGAGAGAGCTCAGCAAGATGCAACCAGCCCCNCAGGTGGGCCAGATTCTGCCTCTGGAACACGAAGCTAATAGGAAAAACAAAACATTCTACTGGGTTGTGACTCATTCACAGGTCAATTCCAACTTGGGGCACACAACTCAGGCCCCAGCACTTCACTTGCAAAGCCTGCAGTTTTTCTAATGGAAGGGACTAGATGTGGGATGATATGAGGGGAGGTCCCCTTGTGAAGGGGCAGGTACATGTGGGCATGTCCTGTATGCTGTGAAGCTGGTGGGATAGAGGAATTGTGCAGTGGGAGTGGTGTTCACAAACAGCATGCCTTATGTTTGGGAGGTGTTTTGGCAGCTAAGATCCTTGCAAAAAGGTCCCTGTGTTAGGGACCTGTGTGAAGTGCTGGGGCTTGAGGCATGAACCCTGAATTAAAGTTGACCTAAAGATGAATCGCAACCTAACAGAATGCTTTGTTTTTCCTACTGGCTTCGTGTTTCAGAGGCAGAACCTGGCTCACCTGTGTCTCAGTGGCTCCACCCTCACCCAGGTGGTTGTGATTGGGGTGGTGGGCGAGGTCAGGGCTACTTTAACCAGGAGCCAAGGTGTCTGGGGTTGGTTTCTGTTGGGGCTGAGTTCTTTTAATGTGAAGAGCTATAGAGGGAGTAATCTATGTCTATTGTGTCTAGCAGGCAATGGTGGGCAGTGGAGGAGCTGTGCCGGTCAGAACTTATAGCAGGATTGTTTGAAAGCAGACTTCTGAGGGGATGTTGCTGAGTACAGTGTTGACCCATGTGATCATGCAGTCAATGGCAGCATGAAATGCTGATGGCTGAACATGTACGACACTGTGTTAGCCTTTCCCAGGAATGGTAATCAACTTTGAGAGTGGTACTGGCAAGAAAGTGTGATGCAGAGCCTGTGTTCTTGAACTAAGACCCTCTTGTTGGGAGGTATTGGTGCGGTCATGTGTTAATGGAGAAGGGAACCCTAAGTTTGGAAGGTGTTACCTAGGGTGGAGACCTGTGTGTGCCCTGAGTTTGCTGTGGGGGTGGCAGAAGAGTGTGATGGCATTCACCATTGAAATAAACTATGGAGTTACAGAAATAAGAAAAAGTGCTAGGAGAAGGTTGGACTTGATGACCCTGGAGGTCCTTTCCAACCGTAACGATTCTGTGATGGAGAAAGGGAGTCTCGTATGGGAGTGGTGGGTGTATGGATGATTTAGGAAGTGAGAGTGCACAGTGGTGATAGCAGCTTGTAAAGTGTTGTGATTGTAGAAAGGAAGGTGGGGGAAATCTCTGTGAACAGTGGTGCACACCTGTCCTCAGCTCCTATGTGGTGTGGAAAGTGCAGGGTTATGCAATGGCATTCTAAATTAAGTGCTTTAAATCTGGTGAGACATACAGTCTGGTGAAAACAAGCTTGTCAGGTAACAGTGTCTTGCTGGACAGAAGTGGATACCCAATATGCAGCTTGTTTGCTGTAGAGGTGGCAGGAGTGTCTAAAACCCTTTTGTCCAAAAGGGTTTATGGCCTTTTAAAGAGGAACCCTCCTGGATATGGTGTAGTCTTCCAAGGGAGGGACAATGCATGTGTGCAGCTTTTGTATGCTGTGAAGATGCCATGAAAAGGAGGTGTGTGGAGACAGTGACCTTTATGAGCTTAAAAGCCTTATGTTTGAGGGGAGCTTACAGTCTAGGGAAAAGTCATGTGCAGTGAGGGTGGGAGAGAATCCTTCTTAAGGACTGGCAGATGCTTGTGTGGGTGTCACAGGTGGAAAGAGTGTATGGTGATATTCATAAGTTAAGAGACTAGTTTTTGGTCTGGCATGCACTCTTGTGAGAATTGAACTGCTAGTGAGGAATGTAGCCTTGCCCAAGAGCGGCACGTGCCTGTGAGCAGTTTCCAGTTGCTGTGGGACCATTAGGAGTATGGCTGTAGTAGTGTTCAGCATCTGAGTGTCTTCTGTTTAAAGTAGGCTTGTGGATTTGTGGAGAAAGTATCCACTGGAGGATGGTGGCAAAGCTTTGCAGAGGAAAGCTGCACACTGGTATATGCACTCCTTTGAGGGGAGGGAGGGTTGTGAGGTGCAGGGTATAATGGTGTTTCCAAATGAGAGGCTTTTGGATGGGTTTAGCCTCCAAAGACAGGAACTACTTGGTGGATGGGGAAAGTCTTGCCTGGGAATGGCAGATGCCTGTGTGGCTCCCATGTGCTTTGAGGGTGATGGGGTCAGCAGAAGCATGCAATTTCTCTTGCAGGCTGAATATCTCATGTTTGCTTGGTCTCATGTCACTGGAAGGGGTTGAAGCCTTAACTGGGATGGGGGGCAGAAGCCTATGTGCTGCTGCCCTTTGTGGTAGTGGCAGGAGTTTGGCTGCAATCTCGTTTGTGAACCAAAGACTGTTTTTTATGGGCTTGTTTGAGAAAATCTCCACTGCAGAAACAATTAGCCTCCCCAAGGAGGGGCAGATGCATGTGTGAGGTTTATGTTGTCTGTGAGGACAGCAGAGGTGGCAGGAACGTGCAGTGGTGGTGCTGTTTACTAGCAGAGTGCCTTCCATAAGAGGCATTTGGGTGGACTTGCAGTCTCTGGGAAAGGGATCTTGGGGGGAAGGGGGAGATTTGCTTAGAAGGAGCAGATGCCTTTGAGGGTGGCAAGGTGAAGTGTGTTGCAGTAACACAGGTTCATGGGCTGAGATATTCAGGCAGGCTTGCAGTCTTGTGAGAAAGGAGTTGTTGAGGGGAGGGCAGCCTTCTGTAAGACTTGCACATGCATGTGTGCAGCTTCCATATGGTGTGTGGGTGGTGGGGGTGGCCAGAGAATGCAGTGATTCAAGAGCTAAGTGCCTCACGTTTGGGTGGGCTTGTCTTCCTAGAGAGGAGCTGTTTTGTGGGGGACCTTACCCGTGAGCTAAGTGCCTCATATTTGAGCAGGCTTGTAGTCTTGTGAAAAGCAGCCCTTTGGAGGGGGGTAGCCACCCCTAGGTGGGGCAGAAGCCTGTATATAGCTTCCATGTTCTGTGAAGATGATGTGGGTGGCAGGAATGTGTGACAGCATTGGCACTGTGCAAAGGAAGCTGTGTTTATGGAAGCTTATACTTTCATTTGTCCCTCTGTCAGGGCCAAATCTTTCTGTAGGTACTGTAGATCTGAGGGAGAGGAGGAAATATAGAGCATGCAGTGGCAATGGTGTTCACAAAGTGCTTCACGTCCAGTTGTGTTTGAAGTTTTCTGTGAGAAGGGGACTAATGGGGGAGAGCCTTGTCTAGCTGTGAATGCCAGTGCATAGCTTGCACTTGCTGTGGCCATGGTGTGGTGGCAACAGTGTTCATAAGCTAGAATGCTTTTTCTTTGAGAAGGCTTCATGAGCAAAGTGAAGCCTGTTTGGGCAGGCTTGTAGCTATACAAAAAGGCATGTTCTGTAGAATAAGGAGAAAGCCTTGTCCTGGAGTGACCACTGCCTTTGGGCAACTTCCATTTGCTGTGTGGACTTTGTAGGCAGCAGGAGTGTGATGAGATTAGTGCAGTGATTTATGTTTGTTTGTTTTTCATAGTTTTGGTTTGTTTTTGTTTAGGTTTGGTTTTTTTTTTTTTTTGGGGGGGGGAGTGGGGGAAGGGGTGTAATCTTGAAAACAAGGCCATTCCAGCAAGTGGGAATGGCTGGTGAATGAACCCTAGCCTGTGACTGGAAGATGCCTGCAATGATGGCATTAGCTGCACGAAGGATGTCTTGAACCTCTGTGCTTGACCTTCTTACTCAGGGGTAGTTAATTTCCCACTTGCCTTTCTCACATTTTAGGTTTATTTACACGGAGAAGTAAGCAACAACCTTAGCAACAATTAACATTCTGTGTTATCTTTCCCTCTATGTGCTTTTTCAGTGCTGCTTTTCTTAGCTGCATCTTAGGCTGAGGCAGCTTTCTCTGGAGTCTTCCACCCACCTGAGCACCTCTTCAAAACGAGTTCACAGAAAACTACTGTAGCCCACCTCAGACTTTAGCTTCTACCCTGACAATTTTTTTCAGACTCCCTGCTTTATAACACCTGGTTTTAGGACTACTACACTTTGGTTTGTCATTTCTCTTTCCCATCCTTCTCTACTTTTACTGCCCAGCAGAGGCATAAGCTCCACGTTGTCCAGCTATCTCACATCCCCTCTCAGCACGTACCTGTTTCCAGTCTCTTCAGTTCAGGGACTTCTGTTCACTGTTGCCTTTGTGCCACATCCAGATGAAACCAGGAGGATGAACAGCTAGGCTTTTGCAAACTGATTCTCTGAAGCTGCAAGTCCTTGTGGTGTCTGGGAGGCTCTACCGCTGTACTATGGCTTCCTGTAATTCCCAGTTTAGGAATCCCTGACTTTGTTCTGTCTAATAATAGTGGTCATTTTAGAATTTGGACTGAGGTTAGTTTGGGTTATAATTTAACTTTGTTGGTATGAAACTACTTTCATTCCAAATATTGCCCACTGTGCCAAGCACACTGTTATACTTGGGTTATTCACAGTCAGGGCAAAGGTGGCTGATTAATGTCCAAATCTTTATTTGCTGTAGAGGAAAGAGGTGGTGGGCAAAAGCTGAAATTAAGAGAAGGGGAGAAATCTGATGAGTGTGATATTCTAACACCTAAATCCTCTTTGCTTGGCGTGAAGGTTATAGGTTTATCCTTCTGAAAACCTACTAACAATAATACTGTTGGAGGAATTGTTACAAAGTATCTTTATGCTGAAAGCTGCAATTTGTAATTGTATAGATTCAATGGGTTTGAAAGATGTGTATGCTGTTGTAACAGTTACTTTAAAAGATAATAGTGGTTTAAGGTATTTTTCATGGCTGTTTAGAATTCTCTTAGAGGTAATTACAGAAGTATGCTGCAGCAAGAGGTAAGGATGTGATCTGTCAACTGTTACAATCACGATTTTTAAGAAATTAGTTTCAGTGTTCTTGTCTTAACAGTACTATGACTTCTCTCGGCTATGCTAGATTCTGAATTGCGGGTCCTGAGCCAGTTTATTGAAGGACAGAACTGTCCTGTGAGATGCTAGGCTTGATTCAGTCTCGTGTTGTGCACTCTGGACTACTGTGATGTTGGCATGCGCTGATTTGGTGGCATGCGCCACCAAAACCAGGTTTATCTTTAGTGTAGGGGAGCTGTAATTGCTATGGTAGTTTTGTTCATTCTGTAGGTCTGTGGATACATCTACACTTCTACTTGGGCAACTTTTGTGGTTGCAGATACAGTTCATGATACAGCAATCAGTAGGAAGATATACAATAGTTTTAACTGAGAAATATTTTATGGAACAGGTTTCTTTCCTCATCCAGAGTTTTATATCTGAAAAGGAGCAGAGTGAATAATGTGTTGCCTTCATTATACTCTTAAGGGTTTCACTAAGTTGGGTAGAAAGCTGTGAGCCATCTGTTGAGATTCTACCCTTGCCTGTTAGGAAGATAATGGTCCGTGAAGGAGTCAATTGGAACCACAGCAAAGAGTAGGTTATGAAAAGGAGATGTTGCTGCCATCAGTGGTCCTGTCTTGGTGAACAGTTCCAAAGAGGTAAATATGTAGTGCTGAAGATGACCAAATGCCCTTTTAATCTGTTCCTAAATAGTATTCAATGATTTGCAACAAATACACCATCTCCCTGCCCCAGCACAAAAACGTAGGAGCTTTTGTTTTTACAATGGCTAGGGTGAAATGTAAGATGTGGAGGGCACCTTTTAAACCTCTTTGAGGCAATTTAGGAATCTATGCCATCTCTTAAAGGAGTCTTTCCTTCCTAAAGCAGCACATTTTCTTGTTTTTCTTGTGCTACCCTTTGCTTTGTATGGAAGTAGGCTCTGTTTTGTATTCAAAGCTGTTTTGGTTTTGTTGATACCAAGTAAGATTAAAAGAATCCTTTCTGAGTTGGGTAATGTAGACTCTGAAATTTGTTACATATGCAGTAATGTAACTTCCATAGAAAGCTGCATTTCGGCATCTCTATAACTGAAGAGTCTCCCGTGTTCTGTCCTGCTTAATCTTTTAGCAGTATTTGGATGAAAAGGATGATCATCCTCAAATGCATTATGTATTATTTTCAGCTTCACCTTTTTGTGCCACAATCAGTGACTTGTCTAAAGAGCAATGATGGATTGTATTGCACTGTGACAGTTTTTGCTAACCTGATCTTTTAGTGAGTACTGTGCCTTATACACAGGATTTCAGGAGTTAATAGAATCAACAATGTGTTCTATGGTGTTCATAGTTACAAGTCTTTAATTAAAGATCTTTGCACTGCAATTAAATATTTTTGTATGAGTTTATAACAGAAAGGAAGGATGCAGCAATATTTTAAAATTACAGATATAATCTGTAGACTGTATTTAGCTACATGTGTAGAAAGCAGCGGAAACTTTTCCTACAATTTTTGATTACTTTTCTTGCTTTTGCTAGTAACTGCCGCCTAGTGTGAGCTGTAATAGGAGAGATAACAAAAGTACACAAATGGGGAAAGGTGAATAAAGCACACACTGATTCAACCTTTATGTTGCTATGCATTTTTTTACCAGGACGTTGTTGTACATTGCCACTGAAATACAGGATAAACTCTAAAACAGACACAATGTTTGCTTAACAGTTGGAGTGCTATGTTGTGCTGAGGTAAATCTAAAAATGTGGTACTTGGCAACAAGGTTCAGGGGTGTTTAGAGTAATAATATGAGTGACTGGTTGTGATGTATTTGAAGACAATTGACCTTCTCACTGTGAAAGATAAAGGTGACTGCTATAAGTGCTTGTCTCAGTAAAGCCTTTCTATTGATGATGAAAATCTTGAATGGAGGCTTGCAGATGTCCCACTGGAGAGTAAAAGGACACTTTCACTTTTTTTTGTGATGAGTTACACTATAATTTTTACCTCTTGTCCATCTTGACCAAATTTAGCAGCTTCATTTGCTTTCTTTAGAAAACCTAGTGGGGCTTCCATATTTAACTCCTTCAGTGCTGTAAAGTGTGCTCTTAGGCATGATTCACAATATCATTTGAGAACAATATCTTAAATTATTATGAAATACACAGGTGAACATATATTCTCCACAAAGAGTATTGGCATAGAATAAAACCAGATTAAATGTTGTTCACAATGTGTTGTTTCAATGCTGGTTCAACTTCTTCAAAGTGTTTTGCCTTATTTTTAAAGTAAAGCCATTTACCTAATGAGAACTGAGATGAATTTAACTAAATAAAACGGTTCTTCAGACTTGCTTCCGGAGGTACTTGAATACCCTGAGGCTTAGAGCAAATATGTAAAGTTCTGGTAGGGTAAGGTACCCTGTAATGTTTATCTTTATACATGGGCACCATGAAACACTTATTGGGCAAGATTTGATTTGACATCAAGAACTCTGAATGAAATTCTGAAAGAAATGTCATAATCTTTGAAGATAGAAGTAGCAGGTGAATTTTATGTTCATATGGGTTGGATAGGAAATTTTTTTTTGCACAACAGTTTGGTAGATGCAAAATAAGTGCCTTTAGATCAATGGCAAGCAGAAGATTTTTTCATAAGCTGTAATACTAAAATCTAGGGAGTTGTAAATAGTTTGGGTAATGGAAAAATACAAAAGCTCTGAGTACAGCAAAAATGAAAGATCTTGTTAGCTTTTACCAGGCTTTATTTATGCACAGATGTTTGCTTGCACTCACTGCATAACATTACACTTGCATAAATATAGTGATATAACAGTCAGGCTGCCAAGGCAATTTACCTGGCCTGCACCCTGCTTTTGACCATCCAAGAATTTTTGGCCTACAAAAGGAGCCACAGGCCAAATCAATATTCTGATGGTAGCTGCTTATTTTTAACTGCCATTTTGAGAGAGCGTTGGTCTCCTCTCCCTGCCAAAGACCAAAAGGAAGTTAGGAAGAGTTTTATGATCTGTGCAGTAAGTGCATTGCTTCTGAAAACTATTATGCCTACTGTACCTACTGAGTAGTTTGTGTCATGGTGGGAGATAAACGGAGGTATATTACATGGCAAATTTAGCAGGAAGTTGGGTGCCTTTTTACCACATTAAAACTGTGTTCACAATTAGGGAATGTAACTACACAGTACTTGGAGACGGGGGAGTTATACACACCTGGCAGTGAAATAATTGACATCAAAACTCTCTCTTTAGACTACAGTGTTATTCTGAACCAGATTTTTAATCTGCTTCTAACCCAAAAGAAATCCATTTGAGTGTCAGTGTCTGAATTGCACCATAAACTAGAACTGAAATTCTTAATCAGGACTACAAACAGATAGATGCTGGGGAAAACTGTTACAGTAATGAAGATGAGAAGAAGCTTTAAGGCAAAGGAAGCTGCTACTGCCTTTCACCTAAATCCATGAGCCAAGCATGTTTTGTTGGACTTATGAAGAGGCTGCAAGCCTGACAGCAAGGAGCACTAAACCACAGGGGTGGTGTGAAATTTAGCCTGGGTGACATTGTTCACATACTGGAGTGACTGGAGAAACTGTGCTGAAAAACAAACTTCATCTGGTACCTTGTAGCAGTATTTTTCCTTGTGGCATGGAAGCCTGTATTTAAAGCATGCAGCAGATGGGGTGTTCTATGAGAATCTTCAGCAGAAAATGCTAACTTTAAAAAATTGAAAGGCCTCTTGCAACAATTTTTCTTCAGGAAGTGTTTGAGTGGCAAGGAAGGAAGCCTGAGAGCCAAGATAGCACTGCAATCTGAAATAAAATTATGGTTGAGGATATTAATCTAATTTCAAGCTGTGTCCAGGGTCATAGGATGTTTGGAGTCAAGTCACTCCTGCTGGAAACATTTGGTAATTTGTACAGGGAAGAACAGTTCCAGGAAAAGACATGGGGACAAACCCTAGACAAGTGTGGTACATAGGATTGTCATCCTTTGTGGAAGGCACAGGTTGTTGTCCTAGGTGATTCAAAAATTGAAGGAAGGCTGCTTCTCTGTCCATTGCTTCTGCTTTAAACCTCCTTTCGCAAAAGACTGAAACTCCAATTTGTGCTTAATGAGAAGTTTTGGAATATCAAATACATAGATATGACCTTGAGAGTTAATGTTTGACAGCATCGCTAGTTACTGTGAGGATTAGCATGAAAAATTACTGCAGAAGATTTCAGTAGAAGTATTGTTTTTAAACAAACTTGTCAGTTTTCGAGACATACTTTTCATATCCATGTGGCTTGTAATATTGTACTTGATAACACATACCAAAACAGGCTTATTATGATCTTGGTTGGTTTCAAACCAATACAACTAAATACTTATAATCCTTCTTGCAGATAAAAAGCAAATGGAGTAAATGATGCAGCATGTGCACCATAATACCGTAGCTGCATTGTTGGCTATCAGCTCTTTCTGTGATTGGAAGTATGTGCATGTCTTGAACATGCTGTAACTCATTGCTATTCTATATTGGTCCAAATTCCTGAAAGTCAAGCAAGCGTGTTTTTTAAACAGAATCCTTGGCAACAAGAAGAAAGGGAAAAAAAATCCAAAGGACTTTTTTTTTTCTGAAGATTGACAGAGGCTACAAGTTGAGAGGTGAATCAAGTAAGCTGGATAATGTCCAGAAAGTGAGATTAAAAAGAAAGGAAAGAATCTTAGGCTCAGGCAGCAGAATGATAGAGTAATTTTCTAGGACTTAATAGTGTGACACCAGTGAGCCTTTTAGTCCTGCCTGCCAGTGTATTTATTTCCTTTCTAACTTAAGTTCAGTTTGCTTTACTTTTAAGGCTGTCCCCAGCAAAAGAATGAGTCACCTCTTGCAAGTAGATCCATGTTCCAGAACAATACAAGTTTTTATACATGAACTGAACAGTTTTCAAAGTCAGGAGAATGTAAAACAAACAGTTTCTTTAGAATATACTTGAACTGCCGTTGATCACTAAATAGTTGCAGCCAGATCCTTTGCTGACGCAAATAGGCGTAACTTCTATTGATTCCAATAGGGTCGTGTTGAGCCTTTACAATACAAGAAGATACTGGGTAAGGAGCTGTTACCACCCTATTTTTCAGGTTTCATTGTAAAAGAGTCTTGCAATATTTTCTCTTGAGTGGTTGTCATGTAATTGCTTGCAACAGGCTTTAGATGCTGAATAAATGAAACTGTTTTAATTTTCCACTGCTCAGTAAGTACTGTCAGCCAGGTCAATGCTGCCAGTCATTTGAAATGAGTTTCTTCATTTGCTGGAGCATCCATTAAGTTCTAGATCACCAGAGCCCCAAGGCAAGCTTATTTCCTGTATTTTATCCTCAGGTCCCGCATATAGTCGGTAGCAGCTCAGAAAAGGAACCAGAGATGTCCCAGCTCTAGGACTGAAGCAAAACCAAAATATTAGATTTCTCATGCTCATGCTAGTTGCTTAGTCCTGTATGGTAGACTGGTCAGAGTTAAAAACTTCCTGTTGAGAAAGAAGGCACCGTGTTATGGTTGCCTATAAAGGAATTACTCTGTCACTTTATAATAAGCAGTATCTAACAATATAAATAATAAAAACATTTGGAAGTAAGGGAAAGTTTATAGTAAATATTGTTACTTCTATTGAAAATCAGGAGTCTAAAGTTAATTAATTTTTTTGGGCTTTGCAAATATAAAGAATTTTATTCCATCACATGATCATATCCTACTTTTCCCATGTATGCATCATTCAGGATATACAGTAAGAAGAGTTTCAAAATAAAAGGTATGGCTCATAATTTATTTGAATACATTTGCAGTATAAAAATATTCTAAGTTTTATTTTCGCCTACATAAAAGTAGTAGAAATACAAGAGTCTTCTAATTCTATAATGTGGATTTACATATACTAATTTTATGGTTTTACTTATATATAGTATAACTTTCCCTGTATTTTTGTTGTAAGCTAAAATGATGAGAAAAATGACAGTGGAGGAAACTCTCTTGCCTCCTCACCTTTTTCTAGTGCAAAAGCATTTAAAGCAAGAAAATGACAGTAGTTATTTTCTTTTAGTGATGTTAACTTGTATGTTTTTAAAACATTTAATTGAATTTCTTTATTGATGAGTTTGAAAACCTCTACATCTTGGACACTAGAAGGAAAAGAATGTTAGGGAGTTTAGGCATTTGTAGTCAGCAATGTCCACTAATCAGAAGCTGTTCTAGGCAAAGTAATCTTGGACCCAGCACTTCTGACAAAGAGAATAGTCAACAGAAACCCTCATTGCAGCATTTGGGCTTGCCAAAGATGACTGCATGCATTCCCTACCACTTGTGGGTACTAGAAAGGTTCACTGCTCCTGGTGCTTGGAGGCCAGCACAGTGAAGCAGCACTGAATGCCTGCAGGGCCTCTTTGATACTGTTGTATACTGATGTGTCCTGAACCTTCTTTCCATTAGGCATGCTCAGTTGCTTCTTAGCAAAGGAGCCTATCTTTCACTCTTTCCAAAGAATTCTGCTTTGGTGTGTGTAAGGGGTACAAATACAACAGGCTCACATAAGAAGTAAAAAGATATGTCAAAAGAAAAAAAAAATCCCTTTAAAATGTCAAACTCTGGAAGAAGATACCTCTGAATGTGTACATTGCAGTTAAAAATTAGTTTTATCTAACTATGTCTTTAGTGCCTAGCTTGTTTGCTTGTCTCTTTTAATGAACCTTAATAGCCAGTGCATTGCATTAGCTTTCCCATTCAGTATCGCTTGACTTGATCCAAGTGAACACCTCTGTTATGATTTATGTGCGTTCCTTAAACTAGCATTTGAAAGTCATTTCATATGGATGAGTGATTTAAGTGGACAGCTTAGTGACTTGCCATGGTTAAATTAATGAATTTGTTATGCAGTGAAATAAAGAACATAATATGAATACTGAAGTGTCACAATCAAATTCCATTTTTGCTCAGTTTCAGCTGCAAGAGCAGGCTTTGTACTAGAGTACTGAATAACAAATGTGTGCTGGGGAATGCCCAGGGCTGCCCTGCATTCTGTGCAGTGTCATCACTATTTCCTATTTCACAGCTATAAAGTCTTCCTTTTATCTTGGCAGATAAACATTTGGCTGGCTTTCATTACTTACGTTTATCACAGCCCTTATGCTTTTGCATAAATCATTAAGATTAATTTTTAATGTAACCTAGATAAACAGAATCTCATTGTACATTGTAAGAAATTTCAAGTTAAATCACTGTTTCACAAATACCTGTATTCATAAGCTACACGAGTATAGCACTGATGCTTGTCACACTCATTGCTCTCATGTTCTCAAAGACAAGTTTGGAAAGGTATGCGTGAGAAACCTACTGCTGAGACCTGGGGTAGCAAGTTTCCCATAGCATTCCTGGAATAACAGAGGAAGAAATATGCAAATCACTTCAAACCCAGACACTTTGGGCACAGCTTACAAATTAGTCTTTTCGGCATAAATCCTAGTTCAATAGCTTAATTATTCAACTGTAGTTTTGCACTCCTGCTACAAAAGGAAGGAATTTCAAGCACATTGTTTGGGAGCTGCTTACAAGCCCTCCCCTATGAACCTTGGACCTTTTTCTTAACTGCAGCAAAGCAGGCTGAGAACATACCACAGAGCAGTACGCTGGAATAGTTTTTAGATGTTAATGAATAATATGATCACTTTATTAGAGAACCCTTCTGTGATGTGCTTCCAGGCACAGTACAGGAATGTACTTGTGCACACAATGTTTTATTTGCTTAAGAGAACAAATCACTTTTTTGATATCCTTTGACCTTCTTTTTTTCCTCTTTTCAACTTTTGAAGTTGTTGATGTAAAACTTCTGTGAAACAGGGCAGGGTAACTGGCAGAGAAGAGTGTTCCAGTGTCTATTATAAGTATTTTTAAAGAACCATGGTCTACTCTGTATCAAAATAGTTAAGGACACCCTTTCTGTGCAACAGTATTAATCATTCTTTCGTTTATGTCCATGAACTGCTTTCAGAGCTCTGGTATTTTATTTCTTCATCTCATATTACATGTGACAGGAATGAAAAGTGGCTGTAATTATACAAAGTGGGCACTACATCCTATTTTGGTTCATGGGATACAATCCTATTTGTATCTGGCATTAAAAATATGGGTAACATTATTACTTATGGACAGGATACAACAAAATTGATGGGAATAATGCAGGTGTTTTTCCTTAAAGCAGGCTGGTAACTTGAAAGAATGTGCTGTAAATTAAAACTTCTCATCCAAGCAGCTGTAAATTGCATGATTAGCACTTAGTCAGCAAATGACTTCCTGTGGACCTCACTAACCTTGTCAATATTGTGAGAAGCATGGCTTCAGTCCGAGAGAAATTGCTTTTGAGTAGTTGCTCTGAGAATGTACAAACAGGCATTTCTGTAATGGGAGGCATAAGAGAATTTTAAAATATATGAGAATTTTTAGAACAGGAAACATACAGAAATTTTTTGTATATTTAGTGTTCCTCATTCATGGCTTTCTTGCTTGTCTCTCTTTTGTGTTTAAGGCTATAGCTCTAAGAATTAGTTTTCTTTAAAAAACAATCTCAGCTTTTTTTGGAGGGTAGGTCATTAGCTGTCATATTTATTTACAAGCTTCCAGTTGTCAGCTTTAATTGGACTAACATTCAAACATAAGTTTTATTCTTGGTATAAGGTCAAATTAAAGCCAAGTTCAGGGTTTCTGGGAATCCAAATCATGTGTGCTTAATGGATACAATTGACAATACTGATGAAATGTGCTTCTCTGCAGCAGCTTCTTTCTTGTAATTTTTTAACTTATAGTAAGAGTTACCTGTCAAAAGACATTATTTCAAGGCATAAGATTCATTTTAGATTTAACGTTTTATCGTTTTTATCTGATAACTATCTGCAGTAAAAATCATCCCGGTATCTTAATAGGAAATTAAAAGAAGATTTGAACTCATGTATTTTGAATTTTGTAAAGAGTATGCCTCCCTAATTTTGGGGTTTTTTTTTTGTAATTAATCTGACTTGAGCTACAAGGTAGACAAGTTACAGAGCTTGTATTGTAAATTGTCCTACTTCTTAATAGAAGTTATTTTATTTACAATTTGAAGGATTTGTTGTCTCTTCCTTATTGTTTCCTGAGTATTTACAGTAATGGTCTTGGTAGCTGAAGTGATTTGGAGGTTAGCTTTGAGTGTAGCTCAGAGACGCATCATTTTCTCTAGACATTTTTGCTGTGTGCTTAGATACATCCAACTGTTCTAACTGGGGTAAACCAGCGCAGTGCTCTTGCACACCTTGAAGTATTCTTGGACTCAAGGACTATAGAACTTGCCTCTGGATCTTTTGCAGATTTTTTAAAATTTTGCCTTTGAATCTTTCAGCCAGCACTAACACTATGGTAATGCCCAGAGTTTCAAGTTGTCAGATGCCATATAAATTCAGATACTGTCAGTGCTAAAAGACTTAAAACTTAATTCCCACAATACCCAACTGCCTGTAACAGCCATTTCAAGGGAACAAGAGAGAATGGATGAAATAGCAATACAATAATCTCCTTAGGGAAGCTGTTAAGGATACAAATTTTGTGGTTGGGTCATTTTCAATACAGGTAGCAAACATCTCATAGAAAGAAATGATCTGAAAAACTAGTGAGATTCTAGGCTGTTGATTTGTGACTGCATGCACAAATACAGCTGATAATATGCAGTGCATTTTATCTGCAGATGCTCAAGTTTTCTCTACAAATGAAAAATAAGTTTCACCTCCACCTATAGGATAGGGAAAATGATATAAGGGTAGCAAAATAGCCTGCCCAGGCTTACTGTAGGGGAACATCAAAGGATAGAATTCCTTCTGATTTGCATACTGATTATTTGCAACACACTTTGCTCTTACCCTCAGCTGCAATCAAATTAATAACATGAATCTCCTACTGACATTCTTTGGGACAAAAGTGTTAAACCAAAATTATTCACCACTGTTCCCTTCAATCCATGTCCTCTTAAATACTGAAGCCCGTCTTGAAAGCCAAGTCCAAACATCTTCTCTTACCTACACTGTAGATTTGAAACAACTTGTTGTGTGTGAATCAATTTAATAGCTTGCTTTGAGCAGTGTGAAAGTCTAGATTCTAATACCAGTGTTCCTACGTGAAGGACTTTCATATTTGGTGTAGTCCTGCCTACTTCTACAAATAAGCACAAAAATTCAGAAAGGAAAAATAGATCAAAGGCATTTTAGTAAGGCATATATCCTTATGGCAGTAAGCAAAGTAAGCAGGGAGAGGAGACAGCTGAATCAGGAGAGAAATCCTCAGATGCTTTCAGTTGCCAAAAAAGTCTCAAGTGCTTGCAGCTTTCTGTTTTTTTGTATAATTTCAATGAATCGGCCACCAGAAAAGCACATGCTAAATAGTTTGTGGGCAGTCTTGGGGAAGGTTAAGGCTTGTGTCTTAGGAGTAATAAGCTGCGTTTGTCAGGTATCTCACCACTGTCATAATGATGGAACTCTGAATTTTACAGGAATTACTCTGTTACAAAGCTGTTAAAATGCAGTTAGGTCCATATGTTACTCCTTATGTTATTTAGATAAAATTCTGGTAAATTCAGCAGCAGGCTTATGAGTCGTGATCACAGTACACATACCAGATTCTATAAGTCTGTAGGCTTGGATTTTCTTAGTGCTGCTGAATAAAATGATTCATTTTGTTTATGAAATGTTCAGTTATTAAGGATACGAATGTGGAATTTTTTTGTAATTCTAAATTTAGTTCAACAATTTGAGTTGTGCTAGCCGTGTAGCCCTGATCCTGAACCAGTTGCAGAATCAGTCTTTAGGTTAAATATTTCCTTTAAGGAACTTTGGACTTTATGAGATACTTTGGGAGTTTGTATCTATCCCTAAATAGAAACTAACCACTTTGTTCGTGTTTTGCAGAAAGTTTAATGCTGACATCTCGTGGTAGCTTTTTGCATATACAAAACACTGACAAATTTGATGCCTTGATGACTAAGTACGACTGCTAACCTAATACTTCGATGTTGCCTTTGCAAAATCTAATAAAATGTGAATTTCCTGTTATCAACAGCTTGGGGGGGGGGGGGGGGG
>VZZY01007165.1:0-59233 GCA_013400335.1 Eurystomus gularis | reverse complement strand
GATGGTAGTTCTCCAGACCCCAGGCTGGATGTCTGAGAAATTCTCTGAATGTCTGGTTTGGCTGAACATATGGTAGTGGTAGGGCAATTAATGAGAAATTGTCAAAAACTGTTTCTGGATCCTGGGCCTGAATGCCTGGTCTGGTCCAAATCTTTGGGTTCGATGATGGTAGGGCAATTAACAATGTATGAAAACAGTTGTTTGAAGAAGATTGTTAATAATGGAATGGTATGTGAAGCATTTGTGTAAAAGATTAAGACTGTGACAATGGAATGTACTATAACCATAAAAGTTAGAGACAGTGATGAGTAGAACTAATCTTGGCAAAGAGATAAAGTGGACTTTGATAATGATGAGGATGCTCTGCTGGAATGAGAAAACAATGAAGATGAGGAAACCTTGTTAAAATTTGGCAAAGAGATAAAATGGACTTGGATGCTCTGCTGGATGGTAAAGGGACAAAGTGGAAGAAACCTTGGCAAAGAGATAAAGTGGATGCTCTGCTGGAAAAGGTGAAAGTGATTACTGGCCTGATGGAGAAATAAATGTGCAGACAATGAAAAGTTGTGGTCGCCCTTCTACATAACTCTTGCCAGCTGGATGGACTTTGGGCTTCTCCTCAGAGGTCTGTTTAACAAAGACAGTGAATTAACTTGAGTATTTTATTTTCAGTATGATGAAGTGAAGATATGATGCATGTATGTATGGAGGCTGTGATTCATCCATATTCTTCACTGCTGTTTCAAAGAAGACACCAATGTCAGCAAGGGTATGATTCCCCTTGCGCTGGCAAGAGACAATTGCTTGTAAAGATGACAGATAAAGCCACTGGAAAATCCTTTATTTCTTTCAGGTTAGCCTCCCTTCCCACAGTTGCCAAGAAAAAAGAAATAGCCCATTACTTTAGTATGGGTAAATGTTAAAAGTATGAGGAATGAAATAGATTATTCCTCAGTTAGAGAACAAATAACTTGAATGAAGAATAGTGGGAGCCCTGCCCTAGCTCTTCTGGAGAAAGCAAGCCCCAACATTAGCAGTGTCAAGGGAAGGAAAAGCAGGATGCTCTAGGGACACTGGAGGCACAGGTTCATGTCAGGATGCATCTTCCAGAGCACCTGCCAGCACTGAATCCTAGTGACTCAGCTGAATTCTGCTTAGAATTATAGGATAAAAGCCTCACAAAACTCTTAAATTGTACCACACTTGATGCTCACTTACTTTAATGTACAAAGAGTTGTGACTGTAAGGGCTACAAGGTTTCTCATGAACATCACATATGATGGAAGACAAGTGACTGAAAGGTTTAGTCAGTGAGGGAGATGGGCAGAGGACACAAAGGGGACTCAGTTGGAGGGATCAGCTCAGCTGGATACAGAGGATGTAGGAGAGGAGTCTCCTATGGAAAAAAAGATTAAACAGGAACAGATTAACAGATGCAAAAAAGAAGCTTTGGACAGAAAGCAAAGTGCTTGTCTTGTACCTTTTATACATTTCCTAGGGCTTGATGATTAACTCAGAAAGATACTCTACCTTCATGCCAATATAATTACTCTACACTAAGTACTTTCGTTGACGTGAAGGTACACACAAAACCCTGCTGTAGATGTCCCGTTAAATCGGTTACACTTTGAGTGGTGTTCAGGGCAGCTCCCTCCTACAGCTCAAGTGATGGATAAGGAAAGCCCAGAGGGATCTTGTGCCAGGATAAAATGGCTATGGCTTGGGACATTTTCTGGGAGGGTGGATTGGAAGTAAAAGCAATCTGAAAACAGTGTCTGAGAGGTACTAAAGAAAGTCTGCCTTACCTATGTATTATTAGGAGCACTTCAGGCTCTTTAACAAGACTCTAACAAGCCTTTTCAGCCATCCAAGAGCCAAACCAGTAAAGATGCACACACAAGATATTTAACTGCTGCAAGCTGTTAGTAGTTAATAGTGTTTCTGGTTAAAAAATTCCAAAGCGTATGTGCTTTTTGCACCTAAAAGGATAAAATCCTTTAAAAAAATTGATGTTGGAAAGATTTGGGATAGAGTCAAGGAGGCATACCCAGGTTTGGCACAAATCTTGTGCTTAGGTTTTGTCAAGGCTGTTGACACGATACATCCCAAATTCTCACCCACTTGACTGACTGAGTCTAGACTAGAAACTTCCCTGTGTGCTGTGCCTTTCACCTCAAGACAAACTCAGAGTGTGGGAGAGAACAGAAATATAAGAGATGAACCTCCCAGGAGGTCTGGGAAAATCTGGAGGAAAAAAAAACAGGGAAAATCAATAACATTATGAGCAGTTTTACCCTCAGCCATGGTACACGCATGCTAAGTTCTTGTTTGAGGAGGGGTGGACTAGTGCTGGCTCTTCTACAGAAAGCGTAGCCACTAATTTCCTAGCTTTAATGCACAGCTCTCATATCCCATGAAAACAGCCAGTTTATCTGATTTTAGCCTAATATTGGTGGGAATAGCTCCCACTATTTGGATGCCAGCCATGGCGCAGTCAAAAATGTCACTAATGAGAGCAGGTGAAGAGGGAGAACGAGTGTCCCTGTAGTCTAATAGCCCTGTGGTTAAAGACAACTACTGTGATTTTTCAAGCTGTTGTCTGGACACTGAGCCCACTTCCACAGGCAGTGCTGCAGCCTTCTTATAGGCACTGAAACACTGCAGGAGAGTTTCACAGATCCTGTAAGATTGTGAACATCCTTATGTGGGCACCCAAGTCTCCTCCACTCACAAGGGATCTCTATTAGCATCATAAACCTACTCTAACAGGCAAGAGCTGAAATCATGAGCCCCAGATGCAGCTATTATTCTACCATTAATTGTTATGTTAGACCACCACTAGAATCATATAACTATTTTTCATACAAACAAAACCAGTTTCTGCTAAGTCAGTGGATCCATCTGAATACCAGTCTAAGTACTTCCTTTTTCAGAACAAAGATGTCTTAATAGAAATCTCCCAAAATAACAAGTATTTTACAGCAACCTGTGATATTTCTGAGGTTAAGATCAA
Organism: Eurystomus gularis; assembly: GCA_013400335.1. Classification (NCBI taxonomy): domain Eukaryota; kingdom Metazoa; phylum Chordata; class Aves; order Coraciiformes; family Coraciidae; genus Eurystomus; species Eurystomus gularis. The sequence continues at coordinate 56,220 of VZZY01007165.1, read as the reverse complement.
AGTACCAATTTGTCAGTACCTTGAATTGTGTGACATTGATCTTTTAAATAAAGAAAGCAAAACTGAACTTATTCATTATGAAATTACCTTTTCTATTTATCAAAGTCAGTACACTATTTGTTTAGTTGATTTTAATACATAGCTTTTATATCAAGTAAGTTTGACTTCTGTTAAAACAACCACATCTATTCTAGGACTTATTATGTCCTCAGTACTTCAGTAATATTACCGTAAGTAATTTTTTAAGCTGCAAGTTGATAGGTTTTCACAATTAGCTTCAAATTTCAGAAGGCTTCAGACTATGGCAACAACCTTAGGTTTGTAATTGCCTGAAATTCAAAGTTTAGTGATTTCATCTTTCCTTCATCAGCAAAATAATACCCAGCAGAATCAGTGTCCAGCCCTGATGAAACGGAGGTATAAGCTCCCCCTGCCTTTGCAGAAAGGCCCCATTGAGGTGGCCTAGACCAGAAGTTCTCCAGTAGCAGTTAGAGGTCAGCTCTCTTCCTCTTTCATCCCAGGACACTGGCAGCACAGTACGTTGGCATCAGAAGGTTTTCACTAAGTTAAAGCATTAAAAGTTCATTCTGAACTCACCTGCAGTGTCTGAAGTCAAATATTCACTATTGACCTCAAAAGTTCAGAGATGAATTGTAAATCATAATTTGTATTCATTTTTTCTTATATTTTACAGAAACTCTACAAGCTATAGAAACCTATAGAATGAGAAACCCTCTGATGACACCCATATGTGTTGCTGGAATACTAATACTACAAATAAATTTTCCTCTGTTTGCAATGCTGCAGTACTCTAGAGAAACGCCAACATTGTCCTACAGCAAGTCAGAACTATGGGGAAGAATGGAACTAAAATTAAAATCTAAAAAATAATCAGTTATAAAAGGAAGAAGAGAGGACTGCCATTGCTGAACTCTCTCTCTAATGTGACTATAGGGGCATAGAAGTAAGATTAATTCAATTAATAACGTATTTTATTCACATTGGGTGTGACAAGAGGAATAACAGCTTCATTTTACTACCCTTCAGATGGAAGATTCTGAACTTACTGGATAGGTTACCAGTAAGCTCTTACAGGGACATTCAGGTTATGTATCTGTTAAGATTTAATGCACAGTAATGCACATAAACACAAAGGCACAAGAAAAGGATGACAATCATTTATCTGGAGTTTCTCTGAGATAATGCCTCATTCAGGTCAACAAAGTTCAAGATGTGTTTTCGCAAAGTGATTCTATGGCTTTATGCAGTGGTCTATGGGAGAAGACAGCACTTTTGCTGCCTCTTGGGCTGCCTGTTAATGTCCCTCGTGTAGTAAAAGAGCTGTCCCCTCAAGCTGTGGAGGGGCATGAATAAGGATCTGTGGGAGCTACGCACTGAGTGACATGGAAACTTGCTGGGACTACTCTGCAGTTTCCCTTTGAGAGAGAAGAATGACCCTTGCCAGTGTTTGCTGTCCTCATTTCTCTTTAGAGAGGATTCAGGTCAGGACCCCAGATGGAGGAAACACTTTCTCATAGATCTCATCCACACACCCGCTTGACCAGGGAACACAGAATTTCCACTTTCTTTTGTACAGTGTTTCCTACAGACATCCTAAAAAGTCCTCTCCTCAACATACAGGTTTTTAGATCACCAAAAAAAATACCCCTGTAGAAAGCCCTGCTGCCCATCTCCAGCCTGGAGACTCAGCTCCAGAAGCCAGATGCCCCTCAGGTAATCATCTAGCTTTGCAAAAAAGAAGAGACTAAGACAAAACAAGAATCTAAAATTATTCCATCATCCTTAAGGAAACTAGTTGAAGCTACAAAATCCTTCAGAGTGAGAATTACTCACCTGCTCCATATCTCGATCACTGATTTCTTCAAGGTATTTTTTAAAAGGGTTGGGTTGATAGGGCTCCTCCTTTTGCTGTGCACTCTTTGCTTTCACCAACACCGGGCGAATGACACCAGGTTTTGTCTTGACCCATAGCATATGCAGGAGAAAAGAGATGGAAGAAAAATGAAATAAAATACTTTATAATTTACAGAGTATTTGTTAGACAGATCAATTCCACGGGGGCTGTACTGACTAGATTTTTAACAAATCTATTAATAACATATTTCACTACCAAAATTTTTCAGGTGTCATGTTGCCTGGCCTACTTTTAATACAGATTGTGGACAAAAATGGCAAAAGCTGGTTTTATGCACAGAACCTTGTCACTAACATCTGTACATCTGGGCTGTCAGACTATGGTTTGTGGGCTTCTCTGGCTGTTCATGCTAGCTGTTCAGCTGCATCTTGATAAGTTGATCAAGACACACTTTATGCACAACCTCACATCTGCTTTCACACTGCAAATTCCTTTCTGGGCTCCTCAAAACAGTAACTGTGAAACATGGAAGAGCAACATGAGATGATATTAACTTACACCCAGGCAGCAACATATTAGGGGAAAGTCTTTCTGGGAAATAATTCTAGTCATTGCATGCTGAATTTTGACAGTATCTTTAAGAGTTTACTTGGAAAAATACTATTTTAGGTAATTTAATCAGCATGGATGTGTGATACCCCTCATTTCAGACAAATCAGATTATTTAATCAAGAAAAAATTTCTTGGTTAGCTACTAAGCAACCGAAAAATTGACTATTGACTTGTCAATTTAGTACATCTGTGGTTTTCAGAATTCTTACAGTAAAGTCTGACATGATAGATCGTGGCATAAAGTCTAAATGGAGGCTAGGGGATAATTCAAAAATAGACAACTGGTTTGTTAACCAAAGAAAGAAAATTCCAGTTCTCACTGGAATTTGGTAAGTACTGAAGTCCCGGAAGGTCTGTGATTGAATTTAAACTTTTAAATTAAAGTTGATTATATTGTCTCTGTTACAGCTACCCCACCAGCCACAACTGATACAAGTAACAACAGGAGTGCTGCTGAGCTGCATGTGTGGTTGCAGCCCAGAGGGGCAGCTTGCCTATCTGGGACTGAGAAGTAGATGCTGTCACAGTTCCCTATCCTCAGTACTCAGTAGGGTATGGAAATGCAGAGAAGAAACTTGATTCATTACCACATTTATTTATAAGATATAGACTATGTACATTTAATAACACCATGCTATTTAAAAATGCAATACACTTAAGCGGTCTGTTTGGTAAAAAGAGAAGATTAGTATGAAAAGAAGCTTAAAATGATCCAGCTGAGATTCCTGGATGTATCACATAAACTGAGTTATGGATCATCTTAAAATAAGATAAGTAGATGTCCCTGCTTGTGTAGGGGGGTTGGACTGGATGACCTCTAGAGGTCCCTTCCAGCCTAAAACATTCTATGATTCTATAATTCTAAGATCTGCAGGCATCCGTAAAGGACAGAGCAAGAAGGATGCTCATTGGAGAGGAAGGGCACAGGAGGCAGGAGATGTCCCCATGTCTTGTGTTTCTGCCTCTGCCCTGGGAAAGAACAGAGCAGCGCCCAGGGCCTGAGGTGAATGTGGCAGAGGAGAAGAGGAGCATTGTGTTTTATCCCCTCCCTTCTTTCCACAGGTTGGGATACTTTCATCCCCTTCTATCAAATAGGAAGAAACATATTCAACTGAAGGTAAAAAATCAGCCATGAGGTGATAATAATTTTTTAAAAGATTAATAACTGCTAAATTGCAATCAAAACTTTTTCATTAAGAAGGTCAAATTAGTGAAAGATGTAGGGCTCATTTAATGAATTTACAGTCCATAGTTCATGACTATTTCTTTGTAGGATTCACTGTAAAATACTTATTTTCTTTTCCAAGATTTCTGAGGAGGTTTTGAGAAGTAAAAGACTCTGGGTTTTCAAAAGAAAGGTAAACATAAAAATAAAAAGTAAGCTACAGTTGTTATTAAGTCATTCTTATGCAGAAAAAAGGACTTGTGGCCTTCTAGCACTCCTCCACACCATGTAACCATGCAATTAAAAGCCCATTGAAGTACCTGAAAACATCAAGGATAAGCTACTCTCCTTATATACAAAACCTCTTCCAAAAGCACGCGGTAGAAATGCTTTTAAGGAAGCATTTTCTAAACAACATTGTGCGCTTGAGTGCTGACTGAGTCATATGTTTATGTCTGACTCTGCCACCAGAGTGGCAGACATCAGCCAGCAGCCAGAATTCAAAATACTTTATTATCTCCCTGACAAGCTGTATAAAATCTTTGATCCAAAACTAAAAACTTGAACTCTTTCTTTAATAGTGAGTGCCACAACTGACACTGCTGAGAGACAAGCTAAGACTTAGTTTTGCCAAGGAAAGTGTTAGCCTTCCTACAACAGCACTGAAAAGTGCTAAAGGCTGTTATGGTACCAATGGGCTGCCATCATATGGCTACAGTCCTATTATCAAATTACACAGGGGCAAAACACAAGCTCCAGAGCTGACCCATAACCAGTTGTACTGATTCAGTGCCAGGGTGCTCCCTGGCATGGTTTTGGCCCAGGTCAGCAAGCATACAGTCAGATCTAGGAGGATAGGCTGAGTCAAGGCCTCTCTCAATAGACAGTATGGACATGGTCACATTTCTTCAGGGACAGAAGGTATTTTGTATGAAAATGAGCTTGGCATGATATTTGCCTCTAAAGTCAGAAGACTGACTTTCTCATCAGCAAGTGTATGGGCATGTTCACCTCTAATTCTTCCTCTGTTATTATGACACTGTCTGTCCCCAAGATCTTGCTGAAACTGGTGAGTAACATCCCCATTGCACCTCCATTCCTCTCAGCAGAGGCATAAGATCCTCTGAGTCCTATATTTCTCTATTTCTCCTGTCCAAGTCACTGTCACTTCCCCTTATCCAAAGTATTCAGAGATTCCCAAAGGCTCAGACCCTTCTTTGGTAGCTGGCAATGACAACAGTCACTCTTTGCAGTGGTCTGTGTCACTACACTGTCATTAAGTCGTTCTGGATACCTGAACAGCTTTTGTAAACAAGAAAGTTGCCTCTTAATGTTTAACAAGGAACTAGCTTTTTAATATGTTTTCAATGCAGCGCTGCTTTTATGAAGCCTGCCTCTGAGACCACCAGACAAATGATTAACAAAAATATGACATGATCAGATAGAAATATATCACAAAATAGGAGAGCTAGCCATGTGATAAAGGAGTTAGCCCTCTTTCTTTCCTTTCTGCTCTGAGTCCATCAGACCCAAAAAATAGCAAGTACTGTGTCTACCTGTTTGCCTGTATAGCCTTTATATCCACATGTTCTGGACAAGTAGTCTCTTGCACTCTTTGAAGCCTTCTGCTCCAAATGGAATAATTAAAGAATTATCTATCTCATGCAATTAATGGAGAGGAACCATTCCCAGTCCTTTTCAACAAACTCATTTGTTTTGGGGAAAGGGACACTAAAGCAGATGGAACAAAGATGCAACACAGCACACCCCAGCCAACGCAGTCATTTTCTGTCAGCACTGTGACTCCAGAGTCATCTGAGTAGCCTCCAAATTGTTGAAAGCACCTGCTTTCAGATAGTGAGGAACTGGTTCCCTTGTCATGAAGAAGAATTGAAGTTTCCACTGTCAGCAAAAATACACTTTTTGCCCCAACAATAAAAATACAGAAGCTTTGTCTAGTTGAACTGTGAAATACCTTAAAATATACCTCTTCTATTTATTTTCTGCCACAAATTAGTCTTCACAAAGGGAAATATGTTACTGAGCATATTAGTTAATTTTTATTTTCCCTTGTAGAAAGAAGCCTTACACATGCAAAACCACAATAAAACATTCCAGGCGCGTGTATCAGCTATAGAAAAGTTCTCCTTTAGTACATTTGAAGGTGTGAAGACATGTAACTGTGGTTGAAAGGAGTTTCTCTTCCTCCAGCTAAACAGTAAATCATCCATATCACTGAAAAGCCTAGGAAGGGAATATATATATTTTCTCCATCTCCACGCTGAAGCAACAGCAGATCTTACAGTAGAGGGTAGAGAACAAGGACAGTCACCTGTTTGAAATTCAAATTGTCTTTATTTTTGTTCACACTGAAATATATGCACGTCAAGAAGCAGCTGAATTTTCAACAAGGTGTCTGATACTATACTGCATTATGATTTCCACTAACTCTGTGTTGAACTAAGCCAAAACTAAAATCAATTGATTTAGTCTTTTCCTATTCTACTCGCAGTACAGGGATGAGTCTTTTCCTCAACAGCTGGAGGAACCTACAGTAAGAGCAGTGTGAAGGAGGCTGCTGTTCTGCAGCAGATGAGCAAGTTTGCAAGTCTGGAAGCAGAAAAGGGAACAGGTTTGCTCAGGCAGTACTTGCTGCCCAGGCTGATGGCAGGGAGGGTGATAAGGGCAAGCCCTTAGCGCTGATGCTGCTCTGTCCTTCCCTCTCTGCTTTCTCCCCTTCTTTAGGAAATTAGCACATTTAAGTTCCCTTCACTCACATTTTCCTTTGGTGTATCATTAATGTGCTTAATTTCCTTCTTAGTGGTGTGATGGCTCTGCATGGACCACTCCTCAGTATAACCGACACATTTAATTTCAGCAGTGCCTGCAATTTGGATCCTGAGAAAGTATGGATATAGACCCATGGCAAAGACTGCCTTCTAGAAGTCATTCATCAGTGCACAAAGGCCATGAAACCATTTTAGGTGGACCAATGCACACATGACCCCTGATTTTATATTGGGCCTGACGATTATGCTATATTTGATGCCACTCTGACCTGAAGTGGGTCTTAAAAGATGCTGAATTTAGTACTATTTTATTTTAAAGCAATCACGTCATAATTCTTGAGGTGTCGTATTCTCAACCGTGATTTAATTCATTTCATGGAGCTTTGGGCTCTACAGGTTTAAATGTAGGAACTATGGTTACCTAAGTAATACAAGTGCTTCAAAATGAATTAATAGAGAAAAAATACTTCCAGCTGCCAATTCACACCTAAAATACCCCAGAAGAAAATAAGCTGTAGACAGGAGTCTAGATATTAACTGCAACACTCCAGCTTTAACTCCCAGACCAGACCATGAGTATTGTTACCTATTTTTCTCTAATGCTTTTCTTCCTTCAAATGCTCAAACTCATCTTCTATCCAGCCTTGAGCTGAGGCACAACTTCTATCCACAATCCTTTCCATGCAAGAAACTGCACTGTTTTGTTACTGTCATATAAACCTGCTCACAAAATACAGAAACACCATTTTTTATTTACTCTAAATATATATGACTCCTCTCCTGCTATTTTTGTATTTTAATACATTTTGATAAATCCTTCCATTGCACACTAAATAATCAGGAATGACTGTTGCAGCATTAAAATATCTGAACAAAAAAAACCTAGCAAAATGGTACCAAGGTATGCAAGACTAGTACCATGTGAATTTTGTCTTGTTTGCTTAGCAAATATAAAAAAAAAAAAATCATAGTTAACGATAAGAACAATATTGTGCTTAGTATTGGTGTGCTGGGTACGGCTTTGCATTTTGTTATCATGAGTCATTCATAGTCGTCTTTTAAAAGAGTAGAAAATCTGTTGATGAGAGTCTCAGTGGCATGCCCAATGCTCCACATGCCCATTGGATAAAAGTTACATTGTTGAGCAGTAGAGATAGAACATTTCAGGTCACCATAAATAATCGGTCACTGGTATATCTAGTCAGAGGCTCCACAAGAGGAGAAGTACTTAGCTGAATCATAAACCCTGCAAAATACCTAAGTCAAAATGTTACTACTGAAGAATCATTCATTAACAGAAATCACAATGTGCTCAGAGACAGCATTGCTGTCTGAATAAAATATGTGCCTAAGAATTCCACTGTAGTGATCACAATTTAAAACAAGTGAAATAAAATACATACTTAAACAATTAAAATAGCTATGAAAAAAATAATAAAAAAATTAAAGGTTCTGCCAACGAGATGAAATTATTATAAGTGATCAGAACACTGCTTAAGACAGTAATGTTTCAGAGAAGCTGTGCATCAACTTATAAGAAGACTAGGAGATTAGTAAATACTGGGATGTTCAAAGAGCAGTATAAAGAAGTGAAAAAAGGAAGAAGGACAAAAAGACTCTGAAGATAGAAAGTTTTATTCAAATACAGCCTAAAGAAAAAAATAATAAAAAAAGAAAAAAAAATCTAGCTAAATTTTCTTACAACTAAAAGTCTCTGTGGACAGTAAATATAATCAAGACATTAAAAAGATACACAAAAAAGAGATCAAGGCTGAAAATTAATTCCTCAGTTCTGCTCTCCCCCTAGGAAAACTTAGGAAGGTTCTCACATTGGCAAAGAAACAATTTTGAGGAACTGTCTCAAGTACAGTGTCAATAAGAGAGATTTGAGAAGAAATCAATAAAATGAGCAAATAAAGTGCAAATAATAAATGAAGTTATAAAGCAATTCCAGTGTGAAATTATCACACTATGAATTGTGGTATTTAGTTTAGGCCTTCAGACATAATAAGTACCAGAAGAAAGAGAAGTGACAACTATGGGGCAGGCTTTCCTACAGAATCCTGGAGAGGATTGGGAATCATAAATCACTACATGTGACATTTCAAGCTGCCCAAAGTAGTAGGAAAAAATTATTTTAAAGAACAGAATTAGTATACATTTGGACAAATAATCAGGAAGGGCTTTTGAACACTCATGCCTGATAAATCTTTTACTGTGATTTGGAAGAGTCAGTGACGCAAGAAAGCCGGCTTATATGGCAGTCGTAGGTTATGTTTAAAGTAGCAATATGAGAATATTTTAGCATCTAGGAACACAGGTTAGTTGAAATCAAGTGATCTTATGTGAGGCTCAGTGTTTGGGGTTTTTTTCCCACTAGATCCCTAAACGCATGAGCAGGGATAGCAAAATGAGGCTGCATTACAGATTGCAAAGTTCAGTGGCCGTGCCAACATGTTGTTCATGGATTGCCAAAGGCTTTGGTGAAGGTATTTCAGCATGGTATACTAAGGAAATGAAAATGCTACAGAATAAAAGAGAATATTTCCTATGGACCGGTTAAAACATAGGAAGGAAAAGCTTGGAACAAATGTTCAAATTTCACAGTGGAGGGAAGTCACAAATAGAGTTCCTGAGAGATGTGATCTGGAATCTGGGCCTTGAATGATGGATGCAGATGGATATAAAAGAGTGGTTATTAAAGTGACAAAGTTTGCTGATAAAAATGAATCATTCAGGGAGGTAAAAACAAAATGTAAGTGCAAAGAGTTGCAGGGAGATCTTATGATACTGATTGAATGAATGGAAAAAAGGCAGGCAAAACCTAACTGAATCCAATATTGATGCATTTCACAGAGCAAAACTTAACTACATCCTAAATTTACACATGCAGTGATGAGCAAGTTAGCTCAGAAACTAGCTCGTACTACTCATAAAATATATCTTGGGTTTGTTGCATACAGTTCTTCTCAAACATTTGCTTACTGCTCAATACAAAAAAGGTGAACTAAATAAATTACTAGGAGTTGTTAAGAAAGGAGTAGAAATAACAGTAAAGAGACTTATCACATCACCCACATAGTGGAGTCCCCCAAGGATCAGTGCTGGGTCCAGTCCTTTTCAACATCTTCATTAACGACTTCGATGATGGGACAGAGTGTCTTCTCAGCAAGTTTGCTGATGATACAAAACAGAGGTTTGGCTGATACACCTGAAGGCTTTGCGGCCATTCAGCAGGATTTGGACAGACTGGAGAGCTGGGCAAAAGGGAACCTCATGAGGTTCAAGAAGAATAAGTGCAGAGTCCCGCACCTGGGAAGGAGTAATAAAATGCACCAGTAGAGATTGGGAGGTGATCTGCTAGAAAGTAGCTCCGTGGGGAAGAACCTTGGAGTCCTGGTAGACAACAAGTTATCCATGGGACAGCAATGTGCCCTTGTGGCCAAGAAAGCCAATGGTATCCTGGGGTGCATTAAGAAGAGTGTGTCCAGTAGATCGAGGGAGTTCCTCCTCCCCCTCTACTCTGCCCTGGTGAGACCTCACCTGGAATACTGCGTTCAGTTCTGGACTCCCTAGTTCAAGAGGGACAGAGATCTACCGGATAGAGTCCAACAGAAGACTATGAGGATGATGAGGGGACTGGAACACCTGTCTTATGAGGAAAGGTTGAGAGACCTGGGGCTTTTTAGTCTGGAGAAGAGAAGACTGAGAGGGGAGCTAATTAATGTATACCAATAGATGAGGGCTGGGTGTCAAGAAGAAAGGGGCAACCTCTTTTCTCTTGTGCCCTGCGATAGGACAAGGGGCAATGGATGCAAGCTAGAGCACAGGAAGTTCCACCTCAACATGAGGAGGAACTTCTTTACTGTGAGGGATACAGAGCACTGGAAGGGGCTCCCCAGAGAGGTTGTGGAGTCTCCTTCTCTGTAGATTTTCAAGACCCGTCTGGGTGTGTTCCTGTGTAACCTGCCCTAGATTCTCTGGCCCTGCTTGGCAGGGGGCTTGGACTCAATGATCTCTAGAGGTCCTTTCCAACCCCTAACATTCTATGATTCTATGATTCTATAATCATGTAAGTAGGAAGCACTGGGTTCAGAGCTAGACAAGAGAAGTTTATTATTGTAATCTGCCAATCTCAAAAACCAGAAGATACAGAAAAGGGCTATAAGAATCATCAAAGATATGGGCCAGTATCCGTACTTCTCAAAGACTGACTTAGCAAATTTGACTTTTCTGTATGAAAAAGAGATGACTGATAGGGTATTCTGGTTAATATCTAGATAATCATTAATAACAATTATATTTAGAAACTGAAGAAAGAATAATTATTTCCTGCTTCAGTACAAGAACTGAGGTCAAATAACAGGTTTAAAAAAAAGAAATAAAGTACTATTTCACACAACATATACTTAAAAACTAAAACCTATTGCTGCAGAATGTTCTAGAGACCAAAGATTATTAAACTGAAGAAACTGATACAGGGAGTCCCCAGAATTCCCTTAGCTGAAATACAATGGAGAAAATTTCTCATGCACATATCCTTTTTTCCCTAAGCATCCATTAGTGGTCATTGCCACTTAGACAGGTTCTATGACGTCTCTTCTGACTCTTCTTCAGAAAGTTTGACTCCAACAGCACTTAATTGTAATCAGCCCTAAAATGAATATCTGATGCATAATCTCCCTATCTTTGTTTGATTCTACCCTTGCTTTTCACTAGTTAAGCCAGCTTTGATTTAAATCAGCAAGTAAGAAGAAAATAGATTCCCAAACATTGCTGCATATAAACAAAATTGTAGAAGCAGAATACTAAAAGAGGCAAGAACCAGCAGTAGACTCTAGCTGCCTAGTTTGTCATTGTTTCATGGATTTACAAGTAGTGTCAGGATTCATAGTTACTTAAAACAGGTGTGTATTCAGTACAGAAGCAAACAATGCAGCTCTGTAGAACCAGTGCAGTTTTGTAGGTGGAAATTGACTGCAGCTTCTTTCAAAGGACTAAGAAAGTAAGTAATAATTACTCTAGATTTTGTGCTTCTGCAAATTTTAAAGCAGCATATCACAGCTGTGTCATACATACCAGCTGACTCTCTGTTACCATAGGTGCTGATTTGTAAAGGTTAGCCTGCAAAAAAGGTAAATATATACAGGTTTATGTACAATATAATAGTGATTAAAATTATGATAGAAGAAAATCCCATGGGCAGCAGTATATTTAGGTACAGAAGCTTTTACCACTGATGCAGTGACATGTAATTTGTAAGAGCAGTTACAATATTGCACTTTCCAGTTTATTTCTAGGTATAATCAAATATGAATGTCTGTTGATAAAATTTCAGGGACACGTTTTTCAAGCACAACAAAATTTCACCTTTGCATGTTGATCTAATTTTGAAATGTAAATCCTGATATTTCTGAGCCTGCCATTATCTGTTAATTTGCAGCATCGATGTTATTAACACTATCCATTGTATTGGAAGCTCAGTCCAACTTTCTCATCCTTCTGATTTTACATTATGAAAACCAGAACAATACTACTCAAGCTTTTTTTTTTCTGAGTACACACTGAACAGCAGAAGCCCTGTTTTCCTTATCAAGGGTAAATGTGATGAATGCAAAGTATTTGTGTGCATATGTGAAACAGCCATGTGCCATATGCTTATTTGCCCACACAATGGTGGGATTCAGATTTTCCAGTGCACTTATCCCTCCAATCAACCCCTTCAAGCTCTGCAGGAGTTCCACCAAATAGCACGGTGTATCTGTACAGATAACACACCCTTCTTTGATGTAGATGTGATTTGGAGGCCTTGAGACTCTGAAATGTGAATATTCTTGAGTATGGTGTTAAAAAAAGTGCTAGATACAATGGTTAGATGTTATAGCTATAGTAGGAAAGTCAGTGCCATTATAGCCTGCATCCTTGGCAGAAGGACCACAGCAGCTGGATTTTTATCAACTCAACTATACTTTCGTCTCACTGTCTCAAGCAGAAAAGCAATTCCAACACATTTGGAGAGGGATGAACATGCTTTTCTTCTGTTCCTCTGTGACATATACCTTGCAGAGATTTGGCCACAGAACTGTGGATGTTGCCTCCCAAGTGCTAGAGATGTTTAACCACTCACTGGACCTGTTAGCTCTACTCTTGTATTGGTGGTGAGAATAGCAACAGCACGAGTCATGGTGGAGGGCTGTGCTGCTCACTGAGATCACTCACATCTCTAAACACAACCACTGATGGAGAAAACCTTCTCACCCACTCAGGAACAGCTGCAATTTAGCTCTAAATCTACAAGAAGTATATCTTGTGCCTTTGACAGTAAATTAGGGTTTTTACTACTGGTTACTTATATACTAAGGACTCTGTATCATACCATTAACCAAGTGTGATGACCAATCTCATTGTGAGCTTAAAGACATCAAAGCACTTCAGAATGACCTACAGATACAAGTGAACTGGAATTAAATTTTCTCACTTCAGTAGTGCAAGTTAAGAGTAAATCTCATTTCAAAGGGTTTACCTGAAATATATAGATAAGCACAGCTGGCCACAGATAAAGAAGAGCCCTTATTTCTGCATGTCTGTGTGCATTTTTAGGTGTTTTCTGTTCTCTCATTTTTTCACTTGTGTGCAATGTCAATAACACTTTAAAAAGATATTTTTTAGACTAAAAATGTTAAGAAGGGCAAAAATATCAACAATGTGCAAAGGAATTATTTCAATTAATCATGAGAAATTATTTTTTAAATAGTTGTATGTGGGCTAAATGACAAAACTTTAAATTTACTAGAACTTGAGATTAAAGTTAAAAAAGCTTTCATGGGTGACGGTAATTATATGGAAACACAGTGACTAAGTGTATACCTTAGGACACTAAATAGCCATAGAAGTAATTTATTCAGAGAATGATTCTATTATTATATTGTTATTACTAGTCAGCTGTATAAAGCCAACAGAGACCTATATATTTTATGTGTATATATATAAATTACATTGCTCAACTACCATTTTAATTCTTTCTAGACGAATTAAATTGCCAGTGTTCTAACATACTTGCTTCTCTATACTAGAAACAACATCTCATGAGTCATGAGTGTTGCCTGTGACTGCTATGTGCAGACTCACCTAGTATGGTAGCAAGATTAGAAAAATTATGTCTTTCTGCATACAAAATAAAAGAGTAATTGTAAAAGTACTTACATATCTTGTTTCACGCCCAGCTGCTCTCTGCAGTGTTGTTGACACCTTATACAAAATAAATAGTTTTAAGAGCAAAGAGTTACTCTGAGTAACAGAGAGATTTCCATCATTGTGACAAGTTATTAGTTACTCAAACTCAAGAAAACTTCCGTTTTCTATAACAATTCATGAAATACACAAGTTATATTAAAATCTGGCTTGGAATGCTTATTGTAGAAAATATTATATTTCATTTTTACTGCTCAAAAGCATTGATCCCACCTTATTCAAGCTAACCTTTAAATCATCTTTGAGAAGTCCCATAACAAAACTCCCATAACAAAATACTTGTTAGTAAACAGATACAGGTGTGGTTGCTCTATGAAATTTAAGTTATATTTGTTCACAAAGTAACCCAAAATGCCATTGTTTTTGTGTTCTTATCTGCAAGGTCTTGCTTTTCTCTCACTAATCTATTTTATTTCTAAGGCATTTACTTATAACATACACTCCTTTTTCTTTCCTGTCTCTGAATCTTTTGCCATCAATTTAAGCACTTTGCTCTCTAACTCTGAGGTCCTCACAATCTTTAGCTTGGCCCCTATGCTGCATCCTGTTAAACTCCCTTTTTGTCCCCTTTATTTGGTTTTATAACTACTAATGGATGACTTTCATTTGGTTAAGATTCAATTCTCTGTTGCCCAAGGAAGTAGGTTTTGGATGCTATAGCTCAGAAGTCCAACTTAGTAGTAGTATTTTAACCACTTTGGATTCAGTGGAGGCATTGGAAAACATTTCTATAGTAACAGCTTCTGCCTGCTTTGTCAGCTACTATCCTGTTTCCATCTTTCATCTGCCTGAAACCTGATTCACCACTGTGTGCCTATTAGCAGAAGTAATTTCAAAAATGAAAACAAAATTTGAAGTGTATATTGAATACACCCACTCAGGAATGCTGGTTCTGTGCCTTATTTTTGTATGGTGGACTGGACATTGTGCAGGGTATTTTGAAAGCATTAACTTTTTTATGTGTTCCTCTGCCAAAAATCCCTTTTCTCCCGTTTCCAGTTGGATCTCTGCCATTTTTGCTTTCCTATAGCTGGCAATACCAAGTTAAATTTACCTGGAGCACACTGAATACAGGACTCTCCTCCCTTTGTTTTTTATCTTTCCAAACCCAGAAGGTGCACCAGTACGACATAGTGAAGTCAAAGTTTAACAACACTATAGAAAGTTATTCCTGCCTCTTACTACCCATTTCCGAGTTATCCAGGGTAACTGGATGTAGCAGACATCCTCCTCCTGTGAAGGTCCAGAGTTGAAAAGAAATCATCCCTTAAGAGCCCCTTCGTATTCATTTAATTATTCAATTATAAAACCAATAATGAATATGAAAAAAATGTTGTTCTGAAGGAAGTTTTCATTCACTCAAGCTAGAAACATTGGTTCCTCTGTAGTAAGGACCTCTCCTGTAATAAGGATGGGAAGAAATCTGGGAGACGACCAGAGACCTTGCAATATGGAAGGCAAGGTATGAAGGATTTCTTTATTGTGAATTATAGCCTCTGAAACCTTAATGAACAGCTTCTCTTTCATAATATAACTCCTTCTGACTTCAAGAAAGCATCCTGCAACAAAAACTGCACTGACTTTGGGGCTGCAGTGCTGTCCTTCCATGTCTTTCAAATCACTAGATAATTCTACTGATGTTGCATTACTAGAAGCTTTCTGTTGCCATAGGCTTTACTGTTGTGATTTTGTTTGCTTTATGTCTAACTGGAAAGAGCATTGGGGCTTATTCACCTACCTTGCCAACATCTGACTCCATGCTCATCTGCAGGAAACTTGGAGAAGATTCACATCGGCGCTGGAAAATGATTTTCAACAGAGAACAGACTTATTAATGACAAGAGACAAAAGAACAGGAAGATAAAAAGTCAATCCCACATTCTGATAGATCACCATAGTCAGTGGGTCCTGCAGGACTTGATCAATGACAGCACACAGCTCTTCTGTTTGTTGTCTGAGCTGAGCAGGGGAGCACATCTGAAAAATGAGGACACATCACTGAGTTAACCTTTGCTTTTCATTTTCAAACAGAGGTTTCAAAGAGATATAACAACACTACCTCTGAATGGGTGTCCAAAGCAGTGCCTTCAGTTGCGTTAGCAGTCTTGGTTGGCTCTTCTAATGCCTACGATTCAAAAGATTTTGGTGTGATACTGAGTTCAAAATTTTAAAAAACAAGCAAACACACACTTGTTGTAACACTATGTTTCCAAATGCGGCATTTTTCATTTCACCACGGAGAGATGGAAAAAGAAGAAATTACAGACCTAGTAAGGTTCTTCAGGTTACCAACTTCTGATTCTGAATTGGTAGAGGGAGGGAGGTGCAGAGAGGGAGAGAGTTAGGTGAATTGTCTCTACTTTAGAGATCAGAAACTACTTGTTTAAATTGCTGTCTCCTTCAACAACTACCCCTCCCTCACAGTAAATGTAACACAGTGAATGTGGGCCATGTGCCACAGAGGTGTCAAGGGGCTGCTGCCACGCACCATCATTGAAGGAAAGCCAACAGCTGCAAGCAGGCAGACAAGGCAGGGGCCAAGCACGCAGGAGGTCCTTTCTTTTCCTCCAATAGACATTTTCTTTAAAAAGTGCCACCTGTTCAAAGAGGATGGTGATTTCACATTGCAACAAAAACAGTACTTGATGGTTTGGGATTTTAGCCCAAAATCAGAATTGTCATAGCAAAATATGTACTATGCATGTGAGATACCACACTGAAACACAGCAGGCCTAAGCAGATATGCGGTCTCTCAAAAATGAAACACAAACTTGTTGTGTTTGGATATACCTCCTGCTTTCCTATGCCTGTACTTGGAGTAGGTTTGAGAACAATGGGAATCAGCTTGCTGATCCCTCCACTAATCAGCTAACTAACAAAACACCCTGAAAAGCCAAACTCCAGTGCTCAGTTCTCTTTTCATCTTTGTCCAGAGTCTGTGAGGCACACTCCCGCTGCCATCACCCATTTTTGCTTTGAAGTAATTTTCAAATAGACTCCATGCTGAGACTAAAAATTACTCTGGAATCCTGCTGATGCATGGAGCTGGACTAGAGGGGAAGGACCTGCAGAGTTTGTGGATTTTTTATTTAACACATTTCCTTTTTCTGAAGTTTCATTTTACTATTTATTAAAAAAAAAAATAAAATAAAAGAAGAAAAAAATAAGACTATTCCTTTAAAACACTCTTTCATGCATGTGAGAGTCTGTAGGAACAGACTGATCCCAGTAAGGTGGGGATCAGGGCTGCCAGTCACATGAAGCTGGGAGGAAAATGGCAGAATCCTTTAAAAGGAAAAAAAAAAGCATATACTTAAGTAATTATTATAAGTTTAATTTTGCTGAGTATGACTTTTTTCTCTCTCTCTTCCAGCTACTGGAAGCATACATCCATGTATGCAGAACTAAGTTAAAGATAATTTACTTTTAATATTATTTTAATACCATCCACAAATGATCGTGCACAGAAGCACCTTTATTCAACACTATGCCTTCTATCAAAGAGTATAGTAAGAAAAACTGAAAAGTAATTTCTTTTCAAACACATTTCTTCCCACCCCTCCAGCTCTAGACAAACCTGTTGGCCTTAGGGTGGTTGTAGTTCAAAACAAAATAAAAAGTAAAAGAATTATTATTTTTTGACATACAGAAATTACTGTAATCTTGTTCCAAAACAGAAGGTGCCAAGATAGTCATTCTCATCTCTGCTATCGCATCATTGTTATCCTGCTAAATTCTCAGATCAACAGTCCTGTTGGAGTGTTCAGCTAAATAGGGCTCAGCACTACACTCAAGTACTGCGTCCCCAGTTTCAGTTGAGATTACATTCCCCTGGTAGACATAAAATGAAGTGATAAAATGAAGTATAAGAGTCATTCCAGTACCCACTGGGGCCAGGATTGCCAAAGTATCCTGTTGTAGAGAGATGATGAGTTTGAATGTGAGTTAGGAAAAACAATAAATTTTACTCAGTCATGGGTGTGGAAATTGCCAAGCTTCTCAAAACCCCCAAGAAATCAGTAGGGTAATCAACATAATAAAGTAATTGTTAAGAAAAAAATATGTGTTTCTGCTTCATGTTCACTTCAGCAGAGCAGTGGGAGTGGGTGAACAAAATAAAGGGTAAGCAACAATTACCCAGCAGATGCCGAGGAATCTTCCTAGAGGAACTACAGCCACATCCACAAGTCTCTGTTCAAATCTAAGACTGGATAATGTAAGTACCAAACATCCATCAGTTTCAGTAGAAATTGAGTACCCAAATATCTTTGCTTTTTGGCGCCTTCATTGACTAAAGAACTCAGGTAAGCACAACATTGAGGCATATGTGTTCCACAGTCCCCCTGAGATACAGCCATCATGCAGGAGCCATGTTGCAGTGTCCATCTCTCCTTTTGAACCCTTGAGGAAGGTTTAATCTTCAAAGTGTTCCTTCTAATTTCTTTCAGTGTTGTTTTATCTTTTTTTCTATTTGAACAGCCCAAGGTCTCCAAAGAGAAGAAACAAAGAAAACTAGATTTTAGGCATCTCTATGACGTCTACAAAGAAAAAAGATTCCATTTCCTCTGTTGTTAGCTTTTCAAAATAAAACTCTTTCCTCTGTTGTTAGCTTTTCAAAATAAAACTCTTTTTTGTTCCAGCGCTGCCTTTTTTTTTTTATTTTTACAGTTCCACATAGATAAAAACGTGAGATTTAAAAAGTACAAATTACTGGAGAACTCATTACTGGAGTTATTACGCAATAACATTATGAATAATTTAAAGCATTAGTGCTATCTACAGTATTGTTGACTAGCACTATCAACAGTATCAACAGTATTCAAGCTTCACTTCCTATGCTGATGGTCTAACAATATCAAAAGTGGAAAATTCCTATTTATCTTTTGTTATATGCAAAAACAATAGTAGGACCAAAATTTGAAAGAATAGTACAATTTAGAGAATGAAAATGCATTTGTGACAGAATTTAAGTGTTCAGATGAAACAATAAGATGCTGAACCACTAATCTTTTCCTTGCAAAGGGCAGCTTTGGGGGTGTGATGCATACAGGCCATTGATGTCGGTGATGACTACAACCCTTCCTTCCTCTTTGCCCCAAGCTATTTGATTGTTAAAGTTGTACCAGAGCTGAAAGGATGCTGGTAAATGATCCAAACAGAAACTCCAATATTTTGTTAAAAGAATGAAAGCTCTTGGCAACATACCGGAAATATAGAACATTGTTTCATCCATCAATGAACTATATCAATAGTAGGAGAAAAAAGAATGTTGTAACCTCGATCTGACACAACTTCCTTCTTACTGTATTGTGAAACCCATAGGCTGAGGAGAAGCCAAGAATTTTCCTCTTCTTTTATTTCTCTTGCATATTTTTCCCATCAGTATCTTTTCCTAAGACCTAAGCACATGCAAAAAAAAGTCCCTCTGTGTAATGGAATGTGAAGTAAATAATTAATACTAAAAGCTCCAAGGCCTTTGAAAGAGAGGGGGAGCTCATAGCCTGCTTCTACATTAGCACACTTGGTTGTTATTAGAGACGAACTAGGTTCTTTATCACCCTATGACTGCATAAATTGTTTCCTTTCATTCTTACTACTAGGTATTCATCTCTAGCCTTGAGAAGCATTTTGACATGAACATATAATCTGGGTGGAAGAAATTCACCTACTAAGTAAACACCAGAAGTACTTGCAAAAAACGAAAGTCTTTGGTTATCAAAGTGTTCTCAACAAAGTGTTGTCAGAAAGGCTTTCCAGGTCCAGAAAGGTCCTGGCATGCTTGATAATAGCCAAAATATCCAGCAGTTAGGTCTGCCATCTGAGAGTGGGAAAAACTGGCTTCCAAGTTCCTACTGCATGATTTCAAGGATTGACTTGAATCTACATTTGCCGTCATCAGTCTCTACAACAATGGATGTTGGATAATACAATAGGTAAGGGTTGCCTCAAGGCACGAACTTAAAGCTGAGTCTCCAGTGTAGCAGATGATTAGATATTTCTTCAGTTACATTTCTTTCTTTTCATGAAAAAAACCCACCCTATTTTTCCTTCTGCATGAGGAGGAAAATGCTTTTTTTCTTCTTCTTTTTTTCTTTTTTTTCCTCCACAAGTAGAATATACTCTACTGCTGGCAGTCTGCTGGGTATGTGATGGAATGCAATTACTACATCTTTGGAGTTTTCCTAGAAGTGTAACATCACATGGAAAGACTGTTTCAGACTCTCCTGAAGTTAGTCAGGTTGCATCATGACAAGAGAAATCGTGAAAAGCCCTAAACAGGAAAAATCAATAACCTAAACTATTTATTCTTTAAGACAGAAGATTTTTTTTTCCTACATTTATTTAAAATTGAAATTATCATTCTCTACTTGTAATTAGTTTATAAATACAAGACAGATAAGTCAACAGTGCTTTCATTTTCACCTCTTCCATCCTTAGCCAGTTATATCTAGTGCTTTGCAGAAGACTTCGTAAGTATGATATAAGACTTGGTAAGTGTGGTATAAGCCTTGGCTGTGAAGCAGATGTGCTTCATGGTACACCCCATCATTCTGGTTTCACCACAGTTCAGACTGAAGGAAGTCTGAGCAGAACATTTTCAGTGCCTCTCCCTATCCCCCCGCTCCCCAAGACCTCATGTCTAGATTTTCTTCCCACCAAAATAATGCCCAGGTAAAGGAAGTTCACCTCAAGCAGCATGCAGAGGGGGTGTGTAGCTGGACAAACGCAGAGAACCCAAATTCCTCTGCATAACCTCGCTGTAGACCAAAGACCACTGAATTGTTAAGAGAATACTTTTTTTGGTTTTCAATTCCAAGGCAACCAATAGTTTTTAGGTTACAGCTCAAATTTGACATTATTCTGAAGAGGAAGTAGGATCCAATTTAAGGGACTGCCTAATAAAGCTAAGAATGTTTCTGTAGCTACCTGAAACAAACTCTTCATCACTATACGTTTTGACTGAAACCTATTTCTTAATATATTTGACAAATATAATCTCTAAAATAATAGATGCATTACATTTAAAATACTATCTGATTAGGAATGGAATTTTGAATTAGACCATGACCACATCTATATAGAAGTTATACAAGAGTGAGTGTCAGTAGAGGGGTGACTCACTGACTCAACGTTAATAAGGACAGAAGGAACCACAATGATCATCTAGTCTGACCTTTTCTTTAAACCACAGAACTGCCTAGGATTACTATATAAAGTGCCAGAACAGTGTCCTGTCTTGATTTTCCAGTTTCTGTGATAAAGTGCCCATTTCAATCTCCAGGAATCTTTTCTAACATTTACATTATTCTTTCCATTAAACTTTTGCCTTATGCTTACATTAAATTTGTCCACTTTCCTCTTCTAGCCAGTGGATCCTATCATCTGCTGGGCAGAAGAATTCAGTAGTACAGTCAGTGGACCTGCCTCATTGCTATGAATCTCTGTGGCTGTGATGGTATTTCTGACTGACTGGTTACCATCACCTCATTATCACAACCTCTGCTCTCCTTATTCAGGCACTGTGGAGCTGTGCCTTTGCTGGTAAGGACACTGTCCTGCCAGCCTTGCTGTCACCTCACCTCCCAGTTCACCTTCTCTGGGGAGTAGTCCATTCTTGTCACTCCCTGATAGATCCTGGCCGTGCTGAGAATAGGTCCTTTAAAAACAAGTTTTTGTGTCTCTGGCTGTGAAGTTACAGCCCAGTCTTCCAAGAGATACCTTGGACTGGGCTTTTTCTGAGCAGAGCACGGGTGATGGGAGGAACATCAGGTTCCTACAAACTCAGACAGCTGGAAAGCACGCCAGTTACAAGATTTGATGAGATTAAGCTGCTTCTGGGATTGCCAAAGTATACACGTATGTAGTCAACAAGCCTTTTATTCTCTGCTAACAAGCAGGTTTGAACACTTGTTTTAAGTAGGAGTACTGCAGGATAAGAACATGTTCTCAAAAAACAGTTAAGATGATGATAGCCTAATGACTTCATGAGAAGAAGCTGAAAAATGCTGGCTGGAATTAAAGCATCTGCACACACATAAAAGAAAAAAACAGACTTAAGAAAGAAAGTTAGACACAAGGAGACAATTTAAAGGCAGACAAAGCATTGTGCCTTACATGACACACCAATGGAGGTTTTCTATCATGGCATCTAATTCATACTGCACATTAATTGTCATTAGGATCATCCACATGACAGTTCTGACTAACCTTATTTCTTACGACCACTCAAATTAAGTAATCTAATTTCTCACACAGTGGAAAAAAGTTGACTTCTGAGAATGTACATTTCCAGTTCAATTGCATAGCAAAACACTTTTTTAGGACTTTAGGATGTATTGCTAATCATGCATTCAGCTCAGTAATATCTGTGTCTTACAGATAATTACATTCCTGGTTCCTTCCTAAAAATAAAAAGCCACTCAAAAACTTCTTCTCCACATAACCATTATCTTAATCTTAATCAAACATTGCTTACAAAGTTAAAATATTATTGTCTTTAATCTCTCTCTTGTAATCCAGTGCATAAAATGCATTACATAAAACAAGAGCAACGCAGTCACTGTCATTGAACTATGAGCTACGATGTGGCATGAGTTCCTTCCAGGTTCCCTTCCCAATTGTTTTGAGTAGAATACTTGGATATTAGGGCTTGGTACGACGGGGCTAGTGTGCACCATGTGACTCCTTCATAGTTCTTTAACAGCCATACTCCAAATGCAAGTCAGTTACCACAGCAGGACTAGCTTAGAAGCAATATAGTTGGCTGCTGGTATGGATCAATAGGACATTGCTGTCCATAATTCCCAAGATGAGAGAAAGTGTGTAGTCAGGCCATGCTGAAACATACCATTTACAAAGTAAATTAGTCAAGAGCCTCTCCTGAAGGCAAATCCTGTAGCAGAAAATTGATTTCTATGAGTTTTACTTGACTGTGTTTTCACTGCTGAAGGGTACACCAAAGTTAACATTTTCAATAAAGTCACTGGTGGATAACCAGTCTCTATCTAAACATAGATATCTTTGGAGTCCTTTCTTTTTTTACAGATAATGGCATTATGTTGTACAATTTAGTCTTATATAATGGGGATAAGTAGCTCACAGATTGTGAGTCGATGCCCCAGAGAGCATCAGCAAGATCATCAAAAGGAATCCCCTTTCTTCTGAAAACATGCAGTCACATGGCTGATACCAACCCACTAGTTAACATCAGGAATGTGCTCTCAATGTGGTTTGCCGAGTAGTGCCGTCTTAGAGTGCACAAACCGGATGCCTTTCAGATTAAGTCAAACCTGAAGTAGCACTTCTGGAGTCCATCAAATGCTTCCAGCCACTAACAGGAACTCTGCCTAAACAAAACTCTCCCAAAATACCTTCCATAGGGGTGTAGGATCCCCTGCGTTAACTTTTTTCCTCTACAGAGCCATTTCTACCGGACCACATTGCATGCTAATGCAGACATAGTCTTCATTAGTGCATTCAAGGTTTAAGGAAAGATAGCTTTTATGCAAATAATTAAAAATCATCCAAGACTAAAAGAACATTGGAAAAGAAAGGAATGTTCCTTTTTTGAAAAAGGATCTGCACATTTATAGCAGTTAACTGATAACTACTATATCACAATTAGTAATATTTCAAGGACAAAATTATCATCTTCAAAATTTTAACACACTTATATTAACCCTCTCCAATATCTTTAGGCTCTACAAATTCCTAGTGAAATCAATTGAGCTTTAGATGTGGATACATATTTAAATCTGTAGTCAGGAATGTTTAATCTTACAAAAATCAGAGGCTAAGTTCCCAAACTAGATGCACAGAAAGATTTTTCTGATAAAGTTATAAACCGTATGTCAGCGTGATTAAGCACACCTTTAAACATATAAGACTTTTAGCACATTGCTCATCATAGGAAATTTTTGTTAAATTTAATGGGCTTCAATTTTGTGCAAAAATAATTTGGGGTTTTTTTTTTTAAAAATGACATTGATGAGTAGTTTGAAACCTTCATGTAAAAATTGAATTTTCAATTGACTTCCAAAGATGCATTATCTCAATAAGTACTATACAGTCCAGCCTTTGTTGACTGTGTCTTTGGTGGTAAATAAATGCACTAAAGACTGTTCTTTGGATCTGTCATCTTACCCTACAGAAAAGAATTGTTACCCCAAACTGTGTACCGGGAACAGACCCATGGCCCATGCTAACTGTTGAAGAGCTGAGGGAAATTGTTTGGGAGGATGGTAGTTAACAGAGAAAAGTCCAATGGCCAGGACTGTTCTCACAGTTTAACAATACAGCTGGTCAGATTTGCCTATCTTGGAATATTACATTTGCTAGTATAAGGATAGCCATTGAATAATCATTATACTGACTGGAAGGTCACAGAATAGCAGTGCTCCAGACACTTTCAAATAACAAACCAGACTGAGAAGTTGCCATAAATGGCAATCCCTTTAGGATATTTTTTTTTTAGCACTAAATTTATTTTCAGAAATTTAAATTAGTGAAGGCTTTGATCTTCAATGGAAAGTGGTTGACCCTGAAAAATGCTTGGAATTATAATCCTGAGCAGTTAGTTCCCAGAGTTTACATTCTGCAATATACCCACCCTGAAATGTCAGAATATGTACATAAAGTTGAAAGGTCTTAAATATACAACACGAATCCCATGTCTTTGAGCAAACACTAACCTTCTGTTCCATAAGTAATGTGTTTGTAGGGATTGCTGCAAATGCCTTGTAGCTTGTCTTGATCTTGTACTGCTAAAACGGTAAACCAGAAAGCAGGAAGAGAAGTAAAATAGGATAGAAGAGGAAGAGGGAGAAAGAGGGAAGAGAGGGGAAAGGTACGACAGAATGAAAGATGATTCTGATTGTCTTGCAGACACATTGCAACAATACAATATTTACGTATTACCTAACAAAGAAAACCTAGTGTTTCCGTTAAGAAACTTCTGTGTATCTGCTGTACATCTACAAATCTACATTCTGTGTGTAGATTTACTGTACCACTTGTGTACATCTTTTGCTTTTAGGAATGAAGTAGGATGAAGTGAACTCTCTGTACCAGCTAACTTCCAAAGTAATTTTGACCACTTTCTGCTGACTGCTATCCTTAAATGAATATCAGAAGAGGCTATGTGTTTTTCCTGAGTTTGCTTGTGATCTTATATAATAACACACAGCTACTTTTGCTGCTACCTGCACCTCAACAACTGTGTGATCCTGTACTACTAAGTCAGAGAGATTTCTGTGATTGGCTTTAATGAGACTGATTAGGATGCTTAAATGCTGAATGACTTCTATGAGTGGATGGATCATTTAAGTCATGTCACAGTTTTTAATCTCCTGAATAAGTAACTCCACCACCCAAACAAATATTTCAACATAAGCATAGGAACTTTCTCACTTTAAGTAAGCATAAAGAACTGGCAAGCTGAACTATACAAAACATATGGGTTTGTGTACAAAAATTCTAAGATTGGCCT
Source organism: Eurystomus gularis (assembly GCA_013400335.1). NCBI lineage: Eukaryota > Metazoa > Chordata > Aves > Coraciiformes > Coraciidae > Eurystomus > Eurystomus gularis. The sequence goes on along the minus strand of VZZY01007165.1, from coordinate 31,039 downwards.
TAAAAATTATTCTTTTTGACCAAGTTATATTTTAGACTATATTAGCTTGCCCAGTTATTTTTAACTGTTTAGAAACCATACATTCTACATTGTCTTTGTAATTATGGATGTTAAATTCAATAATTTTTAAATTATAAAAGAGAGAGTTCAAGAGCTGGGATTCTTAATCACATGACTTCTGGAATTTATTTTTTTTTAACAATTAAACAGTAATTCACTACATTGTTCCCTTTTCAGCAACATTCTAATAAAAGCTGATATTTTCACACAATAATAGAGTTCTAAGTTATTGAGTGCTCGTTTCTGTGATAGTCACCCAGAAATAAAGTTACTTGTTAATCAGTTCAGATTTTTTTATGTACTGTTGTCTGCAACAGTGAATCCTAGCGATTATGAGATAATGGGCTGACTAGCATGCTGTACTTTGTTTGGGTCATTCTTTTGTCACTTTTTTATTTTCTTTGTATCTAGTGAGAGTCTTCATGACAGCAGGGCCAAAATTTTAATTCAGATAAGAAAAACTTATATCATCCTCAATCCTCTTGAAATATTGTGGGACACCACCTTTAATTATTCCTATGCATAATATTATGTTTCCTTCCGACTTTACCCATATTTCTTAGTCAGAAGTTGGAGACTGACACACATTCAAGAAGTCAGTAATCACAATAAGCATATAAAATGAACAGTCTGATAAAGCAGATGAATGCAACTGCTGGAACTGCACATTTTTTTCTCTTTTTTTGCAGGGGTGGGAGTAGTAATTCATATGAGATTTAGTGATTCTAACTTTGATGTCTATCATTTAGGTGCTTCAGTCAAAACTGACACCTTTTACAGTCATAGACATTTCTACAGGATAATTCATCTCATCCCAAAATAGGCACCTAGAAAGGTAGAATAAAATCACCCTGTAAAATACACCATATTCTCTCCATTAACTATAATAGAATTACCCAAGTTGTGCTTGGGTATCTAATTTCAAATGTCAAAAGCCACGTGAGTTGAATCTTGCCCTTTGAACATGTAAACAGCAACACTCTGCTATAAATGTGTGTAGGTTCATTATATATTCATGTATATACAAAATCTCTATGCAGCTAAGACACAGTACATACTAAAGTAAGGTAGGAGACCAAAATGTCAGATATTATAATTGTCATATCCACAAAATGTATCCTTGTTTGCTTATAATTTATATTTAATCAAGAAAATTATAGAACTGAATACATAAATGAAATGCAACATCTTCACTAGCCTATAGGCCTTGACCTATGATGAGATGGGCATCATATGTGAGGAGTATATTGTCACCACTCTGTAGCTGTACTGTTTGTGAACTGAACAAACACATATTAAACTGTTAAAGTTTCTATGCTGCTTTAGTGTGCTTTATCACTTCCAGATACTGTAGAACCTGTGAGCAATGTGAAATTGTCACAGTGTCTGAGGTGAGTGGAAAGTCTTTAATTCAGTTTCTCGTCTATTTGAGTATGTTTCTTGTCGCATTAGTTCACATTACTTAAAATTATTCTTCAGTGCCCAAATACATTTAGTAACCTGGTTCATAGGAATCTAACAGTATTTTTTTCAAACAGCCATGGACAGTTAGGTCTGCTGGCCTGCACCATGATCCAGTCAGAAGCAAATCACCTTCAATATCAAAGGTCAGGCAAATATCAGCCTGGGGAGTTTTGGGGGAAATGTCCTACTTTTCTTGCTCAAATGATCACCTAGGGCACCCACAGGACATTGCAAAGTGTGCTAGACACATACCTATAAAGGTTTAGAATCCGCGACTAACCATGGTAGTGTAGAGCTCCTCGTGAGCAATATTTGCCGCTTTAATGCAGGTTTTTCAGCTGTGCTGAGCTCCGTGTTGCTACGGTTAGTTTGTTCCCCAGCTGTGTTGGGTATATGTACATTCAAATAGGAAAAATCAAAGAATATGTAGGAAAGATACCCTATGAAACCACTGCAAAGAGTTTGCAAACAATAACCAGAAGGTTTTGTTCTAATCTGTTCCTGTAGAATCAGAATTTCTGTCTCCACTCCATCCTACTGTTCATTTTGCTATACTAGGTTCATGAGGCCACTGTTAAAGTGTCTGCAAAGTCCAGGGAGAGGGTTTTTATTTCCTGTGGTCACGCACAGTTCGCACTTCACACTGATCTATGGGTTTATGTTTCTATTCACTTTGCAAAGCAGTCATATTTTGCAATCATTGGCGAACATAAATACATAAAACATGGGAAAGCACTTGTGTTTATATATACAAATGCAAACAGTTAATTTCTCAAGTTATTCTTTGATTTGCATAAATTGGTGCATACATGGGTATAGACATATAAAAGCTCTCTATTAAAGAAGCCTTTTTGCATTGCTTTAATATCATGCTAATGAAGCAGCTTGATGTGAATACTGAAAATTACATCTAATGTCAAAGTTCTGGTTTAGTAGGTGTTGGATTCATACATGCCTTAACGTTAAGGTTGCAAAATTACACATGGCAAAGTCAAGCACTTCTAGATGCTGTTCTTTTCCCTTGATATTCATTTATCACATTCATACATGCAGGTATTTTGTCATGCATTAACAGTCATCAGATGGGGCAACCTGCTTTTTGTCTAGTCCTGATGCTGAGCTGATTGGTACTCAGAAGACCTAAATGATACATAGGTTGTTAATTTTTCCACTCTGCAATCTTTTCTTTTTCTCTGGAAATATATTGAGATTTGAGGCTGGAGTATTATCAGAGAGCCTGGTACCATTAACACATCAGCAAAATTCATTGGGCTATGCCACAAACTGGATATGGGACTAAACAAGAGCAGGAGGGAAGGGAGTTCTTGTATACACACTGTTATTACCTGTAAACGAAATCTCAGCTACACATTTTAAAGCCACAAGAGACCTTTCCTGCACTGAACTACTGGCTGCATTTGATTTAGAGATTTCAGATCTTTTGCATCTCCAGTGGATTCCACTTTTTCAGTATGATTAAAAATTGCGCCAGATTAATAACCCAGGTCTGTTAAACTAGTGGACACTCTCCTAGTCTCCATGGGGTGGTGGGGCAGTTTAAAAAGTGCCACCATATCACATGATAAAGCAGAATTAGCAGGAAAAGGGATAGTAAGGAAGACAAAAAGGTTGTAATAATCTCTGCAAATACAAACCCAGGCAATAGGTTTGTGTCACAAGCAGAGAATTTCCTTACTACCAGAGACTCTCAGAGTGCTCTCTGCACTGACTAGCAGGAGCTACAGCTGCTTTGCAATCTGCAGGCTCAGCCATGCCTTCCAGTTTTGTCTCAGGGGATTTTTTTCTTTAAATTTCTACAATTTCATTTCTCTTTTTGTTTCATTAAGTAATACTGACAGGGTTTAGCAACACTGTACAGCTCTGCTGGCACAATAGTACCTCTTTGGTTGTTTGATTTTTAAAAGAGCCATTCATGATAATTGCTACTTTGTGCTGATTTAAACCTCTTATTTTCAATTAACATTTTCCAAGCAGTTCAAGTCACCCCTGCCATGGCCACGCTGTTAGGAGCACATCTGACACAACTTGCTCTGGCAGACCAGGCTGTAATTTTGTGTGGTGAACAAATAAATCAATAAACACTGACAGCCTTTCAGCGATGGGCAGAGCTCAGATATCAGCAAGAGGATGCACAAAGGAAGCAGAGTGCAGAGATAATATAAAAGAGGTTGGAAAGCCTTCTGCAGCTCTACTGTCTCCTGCCACCAACTTTTCCTTTTTGTATAGCAGGTCCTTTTGTTTTCACCTACCCACTGCATGTTTTATGGCCAGCTTTCTTTTTCCCATTCTTGAGATTTATCTTTAGGTTTAAAGTGTGATTCATTGCCAAGCCCTCCCCCAGCAATTGCCATCACTGCTTATTCTCACTCTGCTGGGGCTCCCCCACCGTTGGGCTGGTGACAAACAGCAGGAGTGCGTGGCTGATCTGTCAAGTGTGAGACTTTCATATTTGCAGTAGCTCATGTTGTAGGCAGCTTGGTGATTTTTTCCCCTCATCTTCTGTCTAGCACAACAAGATCAGAGAAGTACCAAAGAAAGGGAAGAAGGACGCTGTCCTTGTCTTCCCTCTCTGGCTCTCAGCCTCAAGGTCCCTGCTCAGGCTGAGCTCAGCCATGCCCCTGGGCTGCCTCCAGAGCGGCTGGGGTGAGTATAGCCTTCTGGGGAGTGGGGAGGACAGGCGGGATGAGGCGCTTGGGAATCAATAGTCACTGGAACAGCCAGTTCACATCAATCAAATGAAGCTGCTTCTAGCTCAGCCCTGCACCTATGATCGCCACACTTTTACTATTTGCAGTGGGAATACATGTGGATTTGCGTTAGCATGGAGTGTATAGAACATATTTCATGGTTTATTTTTGGCACACCAGAGTTTTCAAATATAAGTGGACACAAATCCATTTTTAGTAGTAGCTCCTCCCACTCATGAATAAAGTGTTTTGGTTTTATGCTAAAAAATTCCTAGAGCATTTTCCCCATATTAAAGAACACATTGCTAACAATTTGATATGGTAATATTTAGTCTTCACTGTCTTCACTATGAATACAAATACTGTTCCTTTCTAACACTTTTTTCCCCAGCTTATTTATTTTACTAGCACTGTGCAACACAGATATTATTTTTTTCCTCCAGGGACAAAGAACTATTAGAAAATGAGCATGCACTAAGAGTACCTTGGGTTTGATGTTTTCATGGTCAGGAGGCAGGGAAAAAGACTGTGGTGAAGTCAGCTCTCTGGGTCTTGATGACAGGATGCCTGGTGATTTGTCTGAGACAGGAGATCTGCATTTTAACACTGATGAGGTGGAAGATTGTTCAGGTCTTGAAGAGGAGGAATTAGACCTATAATTTATGTGCACTGATGAAGAATTAAGCTGCAATGGATGGGAATTAATATAATTGGTTTGTGGTACCGGTGGAGTAGGATGAGGCCATGAGAGAGACCACTGCTCTGAGACACTTGAAGGGGTAGGAGAGAAAGCAGTCATCTCCTGAAGAGATGTTTGGGATGAAACTGATTTAGATCTAGAAGCTGAAGGCAAAAGACTTGGGGAAGGAGATGAGTGTTTTTCTAGGGTGGGGGAGGATATGCCACTAAGGTTGGTAGAAGAAAGCAAAGGGTATGACCGGCAGGTAAAGATGGGTGAGTAGGTGTGTATTCTCTGAGATTTCTGAGGTGCCGAGGACTTGGAGGCAGCATAATGCAGCCCTTCTGGAGAAGGAGAGGTAGGGTGTGCAAGGGAAGAGGGTGCTGGGGCACAAGGAGGAGGCAGTGTAGACTGCAAACTTGAAGAGGCAATTGAATTTCTGTGGGAGGAGATGGGGGATGACAGAGGACTTTGGAAATCTGGAGAAAGCGTTCTGACTGGGAGGTGCTTTCTAGGAGAAAGGGACTTTGCCTGAGGGGTGGGCTGAAGCTTGGAGAGTAAAGGCAGACGGCGACCCCATCCTGAAAGCCAATATTCATCTCTGCTAGGAGAATCTGGCCTTATAGGAGGGCTTGAAACAGATTTCTTGGGGGTTGGGGGAGTTGTTTTGGACTGTTGATCTATTGTGAGTGTTGAGGAACCAAGGGAGCTAGGAGAAAATGTGGGACAAGAAGCAGGAGAAAGTGGTCTCTGCTGAGAAGAGCCTGATCTCAAAATAGCAGTTAAGAGGGTCAGTCTGGTTGGCAGAGGGGATCTGACTCCTGACTTTGCTAAATTTCCTCTAGATGACATTCGTGTGCAAGGCTCATTTATACTACATATGGTCGAAGAGGAACCATAAAGAGAGGGTAGAGACAAAGGTTTAGGGCTAGGAGATAATGAATGTGTTATTATATGTACAGGGGCAGGAGGTAAAGCATTCAATCTTTTGGAAGAACTTGGGGAAAAAGACTGAGTTGAAGATCCCTGAATTTCAGCTGACCTTGGGGGACTGGGGGAAAGACCTGGGCTCTTTGCTGGAACAGAAGATGTGGTGAAATCTCCCATTTTGCAAACACAGCCAGGGGTATAGAGACTTGGTGTTTGTAAGTTATCATACAATTGAGGAGTGGAGTAACAACCGTTTGCTGCAGAAGAGGATATTTTAGACATAGAGGGATGTGAGCTATGAGAAGCAGACTGAAAGTAGAGAGATGAATCTTGCTTAGAAAACCCAGTTGCTGTCTGCTGGTTGTTACGGGAATCTTCCAGTGAAGAGGCTTGATTCAGATTAACCATGGCACCACACGCTACTTTCTGATTAGTTGGAGAAATTAAGTGGACAGCAGGTGGTTTAGAGGAAAGATGATCAGAGATGAAAAGAGTAGAAATTAACTGGAGAAAAAAAGAAAAACAGAAATGTTAATATAGGTGGAAACTGTGGAAATGTTAAGCACCCCACATTTCAGTCTTGTGGACATGCATATAGTGTTTCCATTAGTACTGCCCCCCCATGGGTTAAAAGCTCAGGGCTGTCTTAAACTCAGGAATACAGCCTGATGGATAAGGCTCTCAAGGGAAGTGACTGAGTGCAGACAGGTTACGTGCTACTTTATTTTTATGAGACCTCAGTTTGGTTGGCATAAAAAAAAGTTCAAGGCCACTGTATTTTTTATTTTAGGTAAAACTCAAGACAGTTGTGCCACTGTTCAGAATCATGTGACGCCATTCACATTGTATAAACACAGCAGAAAGTGAGAAAGTTGCAATATTGTCCCATCTCACTTCACCAGTTCAGTAGAAAGTAGCCCTTCTGTAAATGAGATTCAAGTCAAGAACTCATTTTCTCATTCTGTAAACAACACCTTCTGCAGCACTGTGATATCAGAACAAGAATTTTTTTCAAAACTACTGAAATCAGACATCCAGTTTGGTTTTCATTTTTCTTGTCATTCACAGAGCAGTGCATTTGACAGTTTACAGGCATATGACAGTCCTTATCCCCATCTCCACAGTCTTACAATGCACTAATAAAACAGTAATGAGCTCTTTCACAAGTGCTTTTTTTCTTAGGCCTATTCTAATTAGGATTTGTCAAAACTAATTAGAGCATACAAGTATATTATCAACCTTTTATACAGTTTTATGCTTCTGAAGAAAGAAATTCTCTCAAAATCTTCAAAGTTATTATAATGCTGAAATTAAAAACTGGGATATACACAATATGAATAAAACATATCAGTATGAAATAGTGAGCTAGGTCAACTGTAAAACCAAAAGGCTACAAATTATCCCCTATCTTTTGACCAAGCAATTTGAAAACAGGGAAACCGACTGTAATCCCTACAAGCCTCATATAAATATAACACCTGTTTATCTACTGTTTGATACCCTGAAAAGATTATGCAATTCTATAAAAGACAATTATACCATTCAGTTTCTACATACATGACTTGTGCATGGCCGTGTCTCAGCTCATGAATTATATTTTGAAATACTAATATCTTTCTCATAAGAGAAAGGAACTATTATGATTATGATTATGACATCGTATAGTATTGATACATCACAAAACAAAAATAAGAATAAATCAAATAATTTTCAAGTGAGAGCATATGGTGGAAGAAGCTGTGACAGAAGAGCAAGACTCAAAGGCTTTTAAGAGCTAAACTATACCTAAAAAGTTAAATATGGGCTAGACACGCACATCAGAACCCTATTAGCCCTTATAACTTAGTAAAAGTGAGCTCTTTCTCCTGAATGATACTATATAAATAGCAAGACTTGTAAACTGAAGACATTTTCTATATAAGATACCATCAGAAAAGCAGAGGCAATGCCTTGATTTATAGAAATAAACACCAGCTATCAAAATGCCTTTACAATCACACAAATTTTGCCTTGCTTTATACATATGTTAAAGTGTATATGTTAAAAACATACATACAATGGATGTGTACAGGGCAAATATCAGAATATAAAAATTAATATCCATTGTATCATTGTACCATGTATTCTATCAGATTAAGAAATTATTACTTTTGTTGAAAAAGCTGCAAATTAAGAATAAGAAAAAATACTGAAAACTGAGTATAATTTACCAATATTGGTAAATTATATAAATAATAAATAAATAAAAAATAAATACCAATGCATTATGAAAAAACATTATTAAATATGTCATGAAACATGAAATTATTTAACAAGTTAAAAAGCAACATGGCAATGCATCTGATAATTTGGAGCAGTCTCATGAATTTAATAATGAGTTCTGGAAGTTGATCAACTACCAAAACAAAACTGGGGAATGAAATCTCTGTATTTCAAAAATGAAAAGATAAATTTCCCTTACAAATACAATGGATTAAAAGAAAATGAGGAACAAATTGAAACTCCATAATAAAAGAGCAGGATGTACAATGACTTCTAATTAGTTAAAACTTAATAAGAAAGATTTATAAACAACTAGGAAAATGTTCATGGTAGAAGATGTTAAATATTCTCCTGCAAGTATGATAAAGACATTTTGCAATAGTCCTCTTCCAGTTTGAACACCCCTGAACATTTATGTGCTGAGTGGAGTCATTATTCCAGTCTTCTGAAAATATTTTGCTGTTGTATTACAGTGTTAACTACATCTTTAGATGACCACCCTCTTATTTACAGGATTAGAGAATCATAATTAAAGTTGGTTTGAAGTGATTTCTCAAGGTAAGCCTTACTCGAAGTAGGGCTCTCACCAACACCAGTGGGTCAGGTCAGCTATGGTTGTGTCTCACCAAATCTCTGAAGCCCTAACGGAGGTGGGTCCAGCAACCCCTGGGCAGCCTGTGTCAGTTCTGCACCACCTCCCAGTGAGGAGTCTTCTCCAGATGTCCAGCTGGGACCTTCCACACTTTGATTCCTGGCCATTGCTGTCTTGCCTGCCACTGCAGAGAAGAGTTTGGTTCTGTCGTCTCTGTAATTGCCCTTCAAGTAGTTGTGGGCTGTTCCTAAATGCCTCTTTGGCTGCCTCCTGGTGGGAATCAACAAAGCTAGCTCCCTCAGCCTTAGCTCACATATGCCCCAGCCACCTTTATAGCTTTGTGCTGGACCCCATTCCATTCTTCACATCTCTCTTGATTTTGGGGGTGAGTGGCCACCAAACTGATCATGGTTTTACAGGTGCAGCCTCACCAAGAATTTTTCTCTTCTCAGGAGGACCTCAGACATACATTTCCAAAAAAATATATAAAGAAAGGTGAAATAGGTGGCAAGGTAACCTTAGCACAAAGGGATCAAGGAACTTGAAAAAGATCTTGATGCGTCACAATCCCAGAAATTTCAAAGAGGTCATAGTCTTATTATTAAGCCTGGCCCAGGAGACCTTCAGCATTTTTGAAATGGCAGAGCTGAACTTGGCACGAGGTAAGTGATCTTTGTTTTGAGATCACATTGTTTTGGAAGGGCTCAAAAAACATGGTTACTTATACCAGCACGGCCCTGAGACATGCGCTGGTCAAAGAGGAAAAGGGAATGAGTGTGACAAACTGAGAGCCCAAAAGGCAAAGGTCATGCCTGAGAGAAGATATGGCTTGATGTAGACCTAGTCCTGGGGCCAGTTAACCATACTTTGATCTCAGTAGAATTTGATTATAGATAGGAAAAAATAAAACAAATGCCCTACCAAGCCTGCAACCTGAGAAGTAGAGAATCAGAAAGAAGTGATGGAGAATGTGGAAAACTTGACATAGTCTCTGGAGACAACACAATAAATCAGTCTGTGAGCTGAGACCAGCTTAATACAGATGCCATTCAGAATAGTTCCATTTTTCCCAGCAAGGAAAGGGCATTCTTCCTGTCTATGGCAGGAGTTTGTAGGAACTCTTGACCGATTTATCTGGAAAAGCCAAACCAGATGACATGCACTGAACAGAGGAATGTCAAGTAATTTTATTTTTAAAAGCCTTCTGGCTATTGATCCCCCACAGTGGGTCAAGAAGTTTCTCCAAGCTGAGTTCATGTCTTGGCATTCAGGGAAGCAGACATCCTTCTCATCCCAAAGGGTAAACTCCCAAGGGCACGAGTCAGTCTGCCTCTCTCTTGCATGGCTAGACTGTCTTTAATATTAAAAACAAACAAACAAACAAATGACACAACAAAATGCCCAAGTAAACTATTACCAAAAAGTTCTGAAAATGACCATAATAACTGGGGTTTTTTCAGACTTTGAATGTAGTATGGCATTTTGCCACATGTCAGGACCTTTACATCTTAAAAAACAATAGAAGCTTCCTTTTTTTTCAATGCTTTTCTTTCCTTCTTTCATTTAAACAAAGTCAGAAATGAATGAAGCTGTAGGAGCCCTCTGGTTCAGTGCTCCCCTGTGCTGGTCCTGGTTTTTCTCGCTTCTGACAGAAACCCCATAGTCTAATTATGGTTCTAAACTCACATAATGTTATATGTAATAGCTCTTAAGTGGGACATGACACTGCCCTTATAATCCAAGAACTGACAAGGTAGCCCCCATATGGAATTCTTTGTACAAATGAAATCTACAAACAGATAAATAATGCATCTCTTTAATCTTTTTGTCATTTTCTTTCATTTCTGAACTGATGATACTTCATTAGATAGTAAGCCAGAAAGAGTGATGCTTAAGGAAACACTGAAGAAGAATCAGAACATCAGTGAAAAGTAGCTTAGTAAAAACTTCTTATGAAACAGTAGAGGCAGATTTACTGAGATAATGAAGACTGCGGAAGTATTAACAATCTTGAAAACTTGAAACTTAAGAATAATTATGAGATATGCATTACCCATATTACATACAATCTCTCTCACATTCAGGTGAATAGTTAGTTAAGTTAGGCTTTAATTCCTTGTTCTGTGCAATCTGTATTTTCTGTTACTTTACCAGGCAAATCCCTGTTCTTTTGTTAAGCCATCAAAAGCTTAAGGAAGCTAAAGCATATGAATTTTTCTGTATAGTCTTACAAAAAATCCACCCAATTTCTCTAACAGATTTTTTAAAAAACCACCCAAGTTAGCCTGGCAGAGTCTGCCTACGGAACATTGCTGAAGTAAATTTGTATTTCCCTAAGACAATTTTTCTTTTACAGACTGCTTCCTCTACATAGATTCATCTACAACTTTACAACTTCCTCTGGTAAAATTCTCACTGACTTCACTGGAAGTTTCTCAGAAGCAATGAATATTTCATAATGTTCTAAATCCCAAACCAGAGTGGATATCTTATTCACAATTTCCTCAATCAAAAATCGACACCGAAAAATTGAGTAGCACAAGTATATCAACACAAGAGGTCCTATTCATTTTCAGAGACAAAGTAGCCATGCTTAACATTTTTTTTTAAGTGTCAGTGAAAAATTGTATTTTCAACTGATGGAAACCCTGTTAAGGTCAAAGGAAATATCCAAATTTATTCTATGTGGGAAGAATGTCGCTATTTTATTAAGGGTAGAGTTTTCCACTGCATATATACCCTTGAAAATTATCAGTGCTCTTTGAAACATGGGAGATCCTAACTTTTCATGCAGTAAATCGAATTGATGCATTTTGAAAACGAAACATTTCAAAGACTCTTTTTTTTTAATTCTCCCAGTGATAATTTAAAACTTTAATAAATCAATAAATATGTCCTATAAAGATCCACATAAAACGGACCTCTAATCTTCATTAGTTCTTTACACCTGTGCAAAATCAGTGATAACTAACAATCAGAATAATGAGATTTTTCACAGCCTCTTTCTCTAGCATAAATGGCTGCAGAAAGTGCTGAGAAAAAAAAATAGGCCCAGGAACTCTGATGCTAATAACTTAAACAATCTACAGGCTCCATTGATTCCAATGACCTTAGTTAACATAAACTAGCTAGGATTTGAACACCTTTTGATTACCTTACTGTCATGATGAACTGTTCCTAAAGGAAAGAACATTTATACACCAGAGCCACAGGGAGAAGAAGCAAGTCAGAAGGTTTGGGACAACTCCTTAGTGTCTAAATGTTACAGAAGTGGCCAACAAAAGTGCAAATTAAATAATAAATTGACCAAGCTGCTTTATAAACTGACTCAGTGACCATGTCCTGAAAGCTTTAGAAACCAAAGGTTAGCTCTAGAGTTTAAAGAGCAGGTTACCTGATGTTTTTGCGGATCAACAGTTGCAGCACCTGAAACTTGCCCATCGCCAGGAGATTTCCCTACCCTGGTGCCAGGGGAAACATGGGACGTAGCCAGCAGCTGAGCACTGATGGGACCACAGCCATTGGAAGGCCGATGAATGTTGTTTGAGGCAGTGGTTACTTCATCTTCATCACCAGAGTCCGTAATCAGGATAAACTCAGCCTTAAAAAGGTCATTCTCCTGCATTTCTCCTTTAGTTGAGTTACACCCTGCGGACTGGAAAGTTGTTTGAATGCTGTCTCTATGGACTGCAGACATACAGTCTTGTTTGGCTCCACTCTTCAAGGCCAGCTCATCAGAAACTGCGTTATACTGCAAAAGATAAAAGGAAAAAGACCTTGATTAGCTGAATTTTTTTTATGTTCCCCAAAATGCAAAGTAATTTTGGCTTGCAGCAGTGGCTGGCACTGTGCTACCAAAATTGCAGAAGGCAAATTAAGAATTTAGGCATGAGCACCCAGAAGAAACCATAGGGAGCCCCCCGCTTCCAGCCCCTCCTGGCCGATGCTGTAGAGGTTGTCTTCCTGGCAACTTGCAGAGCAACAGGGGACTCTGAGCACAATGATGGCCCAAGCCTGGGACTTGCGCAGGAACCAAAAAGGAGGGTGCAGTCAAGCTGAATGAGCTGTCAGACCAGACTACGCCAAATACGATGGGAAGGCATCCCAACAGCAGGATCCACGGGAGTGGACAATGCTCCTCAGAGGAGTCTGACAGAAAAATCTGGGACAAAACCTATACATATTAATGAAGAAACAAAGGCCTTTAAACCAGGGCATTCTCTGAAGAGGGCAAATAAAGAATCTGAGGTCAGGGAGCTTTACTGTATGTTCAAGCTTCTCAGCACAGCCCACAATTGTTCTTCATATTTTCTGCAACTTCCACTTCCAATATGTAACTTTTCAAGTATTATTAGGATGAGAGCAGTAGTCAAACTGGGTGTATGACACACACATCACCTAAACATTCAGTATTGAAGCTGCTATGAAAAATCATATTTCTCTTGATATGAGGAATCATATTTCTCTTGAAGGAGGAATCAGATAAAAGAATAGAAATATTCTATGCCACAAGACAAAGCCTGTAGATAGGGATTATATTTGAATCTTGCTGGCGGAATACAGTAATTACAAATTTCCACTTCACTTGCAGCTCCACAAGTCCCCTGAGCTCGGTTCTTTAAAAAAAATATTGGACCATAAAGGGGGTTACGACCACTATGACATTGGATGTGTTATTTTCACTATCTGATATTGGTTATTTTTTTAAAAAAATAAATATTGTTCAGGTTCTAGACTTTTTAAAAAACAGAATATTCAATGCTATGAAGGCCTCATTACTGCCTCACCTGCTAGGAAAATTTTCTCTGCCTACAGAGAAATACAGGGAGACCGATGTTAGGAAGACCTGATTCTGCTTTACCCAGGGCATTACAGCAAAACCAGTACTGAGTGGATGGAAAGGTAACTAATGAGCTAAACGTTCTGAGGATAATATTCCAGTGCATGTCGCTTCAAACACATCCATTCTCTGCCCAGACATAACCTCTTTTTAGACATATAGGACATTGAAAATACTGGAACGTGTCCAGGTCAGAGGGCTGTGAATTCCTGTGAAAAGTTTATTATGTGGAAGAGAACCAAGAATTGCAGCCCCAGTAATGTCCCAGGGAAGGAGCTGTTACACAAGAGCAGAATCACCATAAACGTTAATATTAACCCAGGAGTTGCAGTTGCCTTTCAAGCAACAAGGAATAAAATAAGAGACTGTTACATGTTGTGAGGCAGGAAACGAGTAACAAACACTGAGGGCTGGCTACAGGAAGGAGAACCAGGAATGTTTTGCTGCTGGCTTCACCATCACAGGAAAACATGGGGACAAGCTTTCAAAAATAAAAGGAAAGCTTCCACTTTGATGTGTTATAATACAGCTATGAAAGGGATTGGCACATTTGCTGGAAGCCACAGCACTGACATTTGCTGAAGCCAGGATCCGGTGACCAACTCTTGGTCAAATCCCAGGTGAGAACACTCTTCATACACCACCATCGCTCCCATGAAGATCAGGAAGGAATCTCCCCTCGTCTGCCAAGGATATAGCCTTGCATGACTGACAGAGGACAGTATCGAGATGGGTAAGGGTTTCCTTCTAATATATAAACTCTGCCAAAGGCAAAACAGGCTGTTGGAGGAGGTATCAGCCTTCTCTTGTGCATTGATTCTGCACCTCAGGTAGACTTGGTAATTAAAACCAAGCATAAGCCAAGAAACAATTCAAGGGAAAGAGCTTCAGTTCAGTGATTCTCAGGATAAAATTTTCTGTGTCTTTTGAAAGAGTGGAAAAATTAGTGCAAACAAAAATCTACCTTATTTATAATTTCTTGATTGCTCAGGTTCTTTGGTTCCTCTGGAATTGTCACAAGGAACTTAGAGATATCCACAACCTCAAAATGAGTTGGAAGTTGTCCAATGGATGGTACAAATGTGAAGGTCAGTGGTTTGGTTCCAGATTCTTGAGAAGCGACCTACAAAGCACATAATTAGTTCAACTTTTTTATCCAAATAAAGTTTGTTTTTGTCAGAGTTGAAATAACATTCATTAATTAATCTATGTAAATTACAAACCTATTATTAACTATACTGGTCATTGTTTTTTTTTATTAAGTCATACATTAAGGTCTTCAGAATATTCCAAAATATTGCCTTGATTATACCCACCAACATCCTATATATTGTAGTGGTGTGGCACAGCAGAAAGGACAAAATTAGTTAATAATTTCTTCTTTTTTCCCATTTTTCATACCAGAATCAGAAAACTATACTCAATTCATTTCAAGGCTGATTTTATTTTTGTTTAACTCTACTTTAATAGAACAACAGAGTAATTATACCACTGTATCTGGATACATTATAGTCCCTAGAGTATTTGCTGTGCAAAAAGAAAGTAAAACTTGTTTACATACATCTAATGCAAATACATCTAATTCTGAACAACATCTGGGAAGAATTCTGATTCAAGGAAAGTATCTTCTTCTGTTTTCTTTGGGCCATTCAGTCACATACACCAACTAACTGACTGTCTACTCATTTCTCCCTCCCCAACTTACATTCTCACTAGGACTGTGTAAGTAGGGCCTGAGTACACTAAAGAGAAGAGAGAAGAGAATTCACCTAAATGTTCAGTTTTATCGAAGTGCTCTCACTTCCATCTCCTTCACAGGAGATACTCTATAGGAAAAAGAAGTCCACACGACAGTAAAAATCTCAGTTGCTTTGCCAGATATGAGGGAGAGGATCTGCAAAGGCCTTGGGAAGGTGAATAAAAGGAATCACATCCCAAACCACTGAACCTAATATGCGTACTTTCCCACTACTCATTGGCATAAAAAAAAATCCCTCTTTCTGATTCAAAACTGTGGAATGTATAAATGTTCTCTTGTTTTATCATCTCATTTAAAGCTCATGGCAGTTAATTGTGTTTTCAATGACCTCTAATATGCAGAGCCTTGAATTGTATTGAATCATAGACAAAAACAGGGCTATTGCTTTGGTTCTGTTTTTTGGCTTGTTTGTTCAAAGAGAAACAAATTGGAGAGCTATGGCTCTTGTTATGCTTCTTTGTAATTTACATCTATAAGTAACTACCAATTATGGAACAGAGTGGAATTATGGAATATATTCACATGACTCGATCTTCTCATGGCTGGAACATTAAAAATGATAGACACAATTGCCAGTTTTAAAAAAATTATATAAGCAAATATTGGTTATTTCCACTGACAACTGTCTCCTGGAGGGCTTGGGCAAACCAGATGCAGGTTATTTATACAAACACTGCCACCTGCTCTTTTCACTGCAATTTAGGATAAGGACTCTTCTCCCTCAGACACACCCAGAATAAATTTCCGTATGTCCACCTGTAATTCTGAAAGAATAAGATGTTTTGATGTTTCAAAGCGAAAAATCTGAATAAATGGCAGCCAGCTTGGTTCTGAAATCTGACCTATATATTCACAAACTCACACAACTAGGTTATGTTACACTACAGGCTTGCTATCCAGTCAGAGGTGTGCGCTAAAGGGTGTGGAGACAAAGTGGTCACCTACTTTCCCCCACCTCCACTTCACACAAGTGGCCAAGCACCTAAGCACATGATACAGGGCCTGAATCAGCAGCTAAAAAATGGCTGCTAACTGCTCCACCACTGCAGGAGCTCTGGATGCTATTCTGTGTGAGGAAAAAACAAGACAGATCTGCCTTTCCCTCAGCAGCCAAGGTACCCAAATCTGATCGTTGTTTTTCATAATTTTTAAATATTAATAGCCAGTACACTAAGCAGTCCTTGCTTCTGATACAAGTTGGCAGAGCAACATCAGTACTCGATGACATACTCACTAGCAAGCAGCTGCTGGTCCCTACAATGCAGCCAGGGATTCAGGCTCCACCCAAGCACCCAAGCACCTGCCGTACCCAAAGGTTCTCTTCAAGAAGCAGGATTACCTGCACACAGACAGGACCATCCATCATATTAGCATTCGTGATTTCTGTACAGCTGACACTACCCATTACAGTCTTACACAGCACCTGGCTCTCCACTGAAATCAGCTGGAGATGGCCTTTGCTTTCCTGCAGATCTGTAGCTGTGCTTTCATCTTCTATCTCTAATTAGGAAATGCAGCCAGTGACTCTGGCTACCTCAGTCACCTTTATTAATATTTTCCCCCTCTACCTCATGCTCTTGTCATGCTCTTATTGGACACTTGACAGCAGCTGTTCAGTATCAGAGGGTATTCTTGTGTCAGAGCACAAAACATTCCTTATAAAATAAGGAAGAGAGAAAAAGTGTGCAAATAGCAAGCCCACACACAAACATAGAAAATTCCAATCAAATGTGGTAGCATTGCTAAACTCCCAGTACTTTATCTGCATACTTGTAACAAAGAAATACAAACAAAAAAAACAACTTATGCAGCTCCAGACCATTGCATAGTAATGGGGAGGTCTTGCCAGCACCTACTTCTGTGCTATGTCTTACCCTGCACTTCCAATTCTTTTGCTTTGGTGGAAAAATTAAAGGATACATGAAGAAAACCTTGCTGTATTTGGCCTAAACACGTTGTAGAAATAACTATCAAAATTGCTTGCAAGCTAAAATTAAGATTGGAAAACACATGTAAAGATGTGCAATGTGGACTATTTTTTCAGGTGGAAGATGCCATTAAAGCAGGATATTTTTTATATTCTCTTACTGTAGTTTGTTTTTCCTGGACAGCTTAAAAGGTATAAACCAGCAAATAGAATTACTGCATTTCAGAAAGTTTTAAGCTGTCAGATACTATGTGAGGCAGTGTGAAGGAATGCATGCCACTTAGGTTCACTCACAGTGAGTGGGAAGCAGGAATTTATAGCAGGTAAATTTGGTCATGCAGTCTAGGCTGCATCACAGAAACCTAGAGAACAAGCAAATCTCACAAAAGTCTTCAGAAAATCCAAATGTTTCCAATGGGGAAGACAAAAGAGAAAAAGCTCTGTTTAAAAATATTTTTAAGTGGTTGTTTTCATTTCACTGCAGGAGAAGATCAGGTTTGAAACCATCTAAGGAACCTGAAGGTGCACAAGTCCATGGGGTCTGATGAGATGCATCCGTGGGTCCTGGTAGATGAAGTGGTTATGGCACTCTTGGCAGTCCAGTTAAGTTCCCACTGACTGGAAAAGGGGAAATAGAACCCCCATTTTTTAAACAGAAAAAAAGGAAGACACAGGCAACTACAGGCCAGTCAGTCTCACCTCTGTGCTCCACAAGATCATGGAGTGGATCCTCCTGGAACCTATGCTAGGGCACATGGAAAATAAGGGAGTGATTGGTGCAGCCAATGTAGCTCCACTAAGGGCAAATAGTGCCTGACAAATTTGGTGGCCTTCTACAACAGGATTACAACATTAGTGGATAAGGGAAGAGCAATTGACATCATCCACCGGGACTTGTGCAGATTATTTGACTCTGTCCCACATAACATCCTTGTCTCTAAACTGGAGAGACATGGATTTGACAGAGGAACCACTCAGTGAATAAGGAATGGACTGGATGGTTGCACTCAAAGGGTTGCATTCAATGGCTTAATGTCCAAGTGGAGACCAGTGATGAGTGGTGTTTGTCAGGGGTCAGTATTGGGACTCAGTGCTGTTCAATATGTTTGTCAGAGACATGGACAGTGCACCAGGGGCAAGTTTGCAGATGGCACCAAGCTCTGTGGTGCGGTTGACATGCTGGAGGGAAGGGATGCCATCCAGAGGGACTTTGACAAGCTTGCAAGCTGGCCCAGAAACCCTCATGAAGTTCAACAAGGCCGAGTGCAAGGTCATGCACCTGAGTTGGGGCAATCCCAAGTACAAATACTAGCTGGGTGATGCATGGATTGAGAGCAGACCTGTGTGGAAGGACTTAGGAGTGTTGGTGGATGAGAAGCTCAACATGACCCAACAATGTACACTCACAGCCCAGAAGGCCAATCGCATCCTGGTCTGCATCAAAAGAAGTGTGACCAGCAGGTTGAAAGAGGTCACTGTCCCCCTCTACTCTGCTCTTATGAGACCCCACGTGGAGTACTGCGTCCAGCTCTGTAGCTCCCAACATATGAAGGGCATGAACCTGTTGGAGTGGGCCCAGAGGAGGGTCACAAAGATGATCAGAGGACTGGAACACCTCATGTATGAGGACAGGCTGAGAGAGTTGGGGTTGTTCAGCCTGGAGAAGAGAAGGCTCCAGGGAGACTTTATAGCAGCCTTTCAGTACCTAAAGGGAGCCTACAAGAAAGCTGGAGAGGGACTTTTTGCAAGGGCATGTAGTGATAGGACAAGGGGTAATGGCTTTAAACTGAAAGAGAGTAGATTTAGATAAGATGTAAGGAAGGGGCTCTTCACTCCGAGGGTGGTGAGGCACAGGAACAAGTTTCCCAGAGAGGCTGAGGATGTCCCATCCCTGGAAGTGTTCAAGGCCAAGTTGGATGGGGTTTTGAGCAACCTGGTCTAGTGGAAGGTGTCCTTGCCCATGTCAGGGGAGTTGGAACTAGATGATCGTTACAATCCCTTCCAATCCAAACATTCTATGATTCCATGATTTTACAGATTCCAAAAAATAAATAAAAATACTTTGACATTTTAAAGTTTAAATTTTAACTGGACAAGTTGAAGCAGAAGAAAACATTACATTATTTTCTTTTTAAGGTAGATAAGGGATTTTTGCACTGTTTTTCATATACTCATGTCATTTACTACATTTCTGGCTGTTGTTTCTATCTTTGAAGAGCTGAAAGAAATTAACAGAGTAGACTTTCAGCATTTGATTACATCTATTAAAATGCACTCTGACATGGAGAGGTAAAAAATAGCAAAATAACCTTAAAATTCATATATATATGAATATATATATGAGAATTCCATTCAGATTGTAATCTTTTCTCTAGACCCTTTAGTAACAGCAGAAGGAATTCAATGCCATACACTCCCTGCTGCTGTAACTCTTTTGAATCAATAGTGCTATGGTGGCAGAAAAATACCATATGTGACATCTATTCAAGTTAGTGCTAATGGATTCTGGTTTCTATTATATAATCAACTTTATGCACAATGAAATAATTTATTGTTTTTAATTGTATCCTTTCACGTTACTTAATTTTTTGAAGAATATAATTATACAGTTTAATACAAATAACATTTGAATATCTATTGGGGACTATATGCTGCTGCATAATACATTGCCAAATAGCTTCAACAGGAGAAACTTATTCTAGATGTCTTCCATGACTTCCTATGTCAATTTACAAACAGGTTTGTTGCATAATTAATACCAACAATTTACAACTGCCCTGGGGATAGTAACTTAAACTAAATTAATTATTGTTTTCATTACCACAGCTTTTACAGTCCTTACTTGTAGAGCATATTTTTATTGTATTGGTTACCTGATGAAGACAAATGAACACCCATTTAATCTCTCGCATGCTCTATGTGCACTCAGCATACTGCCTATTTTGTAATTTAAATTGAGGTCCCCTTGTCACTGATTGTTTCCCAGGATTTCCTTCTGGAATACAGATTGCTACAGTGAGATTGAATATGCTGGTTCACATTACCACTTCTTCCACTGATTTGCTAATGTAAGTCATTTCACTAATAAAATGACACCCTGAGAAAACCTCACTTTTGAAATACCAAGTTCTTCCTTTTGAGGCTGTTTATTTATTAGTTCAAAGGCCAGAAAAGCAAATACATGCATAACTAATAGCAAGATAACAAGCGGCATAGAAACATGTTGACTGAAGTGCTGTTTTGGTCAGAGCACAAATTCACATGCCCACAATTCCTCTGTGACAAATATAGCTCCAACACACATTGAGAGCACAGCTAATGGAGCTCACCCAGCCCAGGAGAGGGGCCACCGGAAAACACAGCCCAGGTTGTGTAACCTCTCTTTAAACTCCTTTACTGAGTTCAGACTAAAGTCAAACCACAAAGAGACATTTTCTCCTCAAAACAGAGAAAA
The DNA here is from genome assembly GCA_013400335.1 of Eurystomus gularis. Taxonomy (NCBI): domain Eukaryota; kingdom Metazoa; phylum Chordata; class Aves; order Coraciiformes; family Coraciidae; genus Eurystomus; species Eurystomus gularis. The sequence continues at coordinate 10,364 of VZZY01007165.1, read as the reverse complement.
AAGCTAGTCTACTTCAGGTGAAATTATCAGTTAATGAGATGTAAGAATTTTCAGCGTGTCTTCATATCCCGACTTATTATAGCTGTCACAGTAACTTAACACGGATTAGCTGATTATTGTGTAATAGAGCTCTGGCTTATCTAAAATCTTTTACAAACAACAGCAGATGATCATCTGAACACCAGCTTCATAACTATGAAACTTCAGGGGGAAAAACGAAATGCACTCCAAAAGTCCAGGATGAAATTACAGCCCAGCTGAAGTTTGTGCCAAAATTCCCACTGACAGCTGTGGTCCAGGAACTTCCCCAACCCTTATGATATGCCCATTGTATCACCTTCAGCAGATCACTTTTGCGTCTTTCAGTACAGAAGCACACATGAAAACGCACACATATAGACAAATACTTTTTCGAAATTAATGTGTGTAAAGCACTAGAAAGACCAAATGAATAATAGTATAAATTTGTAATCTATTATTTAAAATGCAGGAGCTCATTCAGCTGAAGTGTTTCTTTTCAACAATGATTTTAATTAGCTCTTCAGCCCAGAAGACTTTATACAGCTGTAATTGCTCTTTTATCCTGGTCTACACATATGCAGCTAAGCATGATGAAAAGTAACTCAAGGTAACCTTTAATTTCTTCCTTTGCAAAGGGGGAGTAAAATGCCTTGCCCGCTACATTTAATTGATTTAATTAAATGCAGTTTGACTAAATGGTCATAAAACATTAGACACTAAGGTGACCTGGGCCTCTAAATCATATTTTACGATCACTGACACCCTTAAAGTCCTTATTTACTACAGTCTCCTAAACCTCCTAGAAGGCAACCTCTTCCAAGCTAAAAGCACCTCTGTTCTAACATCCCAAGCTCCTCTAGGTGCCACCTAGTTGGCCCCACACCCAGATTACCTCAGCAGGTAATCACCATTTTCTCCTGTCTGTCCTGCATTCATTTTACTGTGTGGATCAATCAGAAAGGGCCCAGAAATATTGCTGCTGATATTACCCAGGTTTTTTTGTAGTATGGCCAGGCTTGCCATCTGGTCTTGCATAGAAGGCAATCAAGGACTGCCTTCTTTTTGCAGTAGACTGCAAAAATATTTGAAGGCTGATTGCAAAAGAAAATAAAAAAAAACCCCAAACCTGGTGCTGTCTAGTGTGCACATGGATCTCTTAGCAAATACGTTACCAGTCAGAAGACTCCCTGGGAAATGGGAGACTCCAGACCAGGTCCAGTGCCTGTAGGTATTTAAAAATATCTGCGCCTAAACTTAGGTCCTTACAAGGTCATAGGACTTACGAGTTCATATGTAGAGTATCCATAGTAGTGTATACAGAGAGACATCTGTACCTACTGATATATCTAGTACATGCTTATACAATGTTGTGATACTTCTGCCCAACAACAAGGCTGCAGACTGCTTAGTCACATTACAATAACAGCAGTGAGACACAACAGATCCCAGGTTCCCAGTCCTTGTTTGAGCAAATCCATCTCAATTACTCAGTGAAAAATTGAAAGGTAACTTGGATTTATTCTTTTTCCCATTTCTTGTAATTTCAGCCCTGCAAGAGAGTCCCAGCATGCTGATGTCATCCTCACAGCAGTCTTGGAACACAGTCTTGTTAATGCATATGACATAATTCCCCTCATGTTCTTTTCCCCAAAGCTGTACCTATCAGTAAACAGGTGTCATTTTCAAATCAAGCACTGGGAATAGAAATAAATCCCTACTTACACCGACCACAGCTGAGAGATCAGTCTTGTGGGATGGTGCAGCAAGGAGCTTCAATTTTACAGTAGCATACATCAGCCTTTTGTCTTTTGGTTTCTGGAGATGTCTGAGTGGTTGAGGACCAGAGGGATTTCAGCCAGACCAGCTCCCTCCCTATGGAGCTGAGGCTCACATATGGTGAGGTTTCACCACCACACCACTGAGCACTGTTGGTTCTGCCCTCACCACTGCAGGACCAAGCCCATGTGATGCTGCCACCACAGATGAGCATCTCGGCAGTTCTCCTTTCAAAGATGCATGGCAAAGCAGATTTGGTAACAGACCAGCAATATTTTTGCAAGCAATACATTTTGGGAGCAAGTGGTGCCCAACATCACACCTGTGTCTACGTATATCCCTGTATATATCTTCTAGTGGACCATTATTTTTGCACGGTGAACTAGATATTGAATGACTCCAGGAAAAGGATATACATGTGCTAATAAAACATGTCATGTTATCAGAAAACTGTAGCTAAAGGCTGTTGGAGAAAACCAGGGGATTTTAACAGATGCCTTCAAAATACAAGCACATGATAACAGCAGAAGCCTTGGAAAGTGCAAGTGTAGGATAAAGGCCCTAGGGCTTCAAACACAAATTATTAATAATCAGTTATTACTCACTATCGAAATGCAACATTGTGCGCTGGCATTAGGGACAGCAGAGGAAGCAAAGAACCAGTAAACAACATGTGAGAAACATATAAAAAACCATAGAATTTGGATACAATGAACCGGCCAGTGAAGAAAAAAAAAAGGTAAATGAACTGTTAGCAAACATAGAAAAATAACTTCAAGTGGGCTAAAAGTACAGGGCAAGAAAGCCCCACCGTCAACATCATACACCTCCCTGAAAACTACTGGAGATGCTGGCAGCTTCCGTAATAATGTATAGAAAAAAAGAAGTGGTTGAAATGAGAGTTTATCTAGGGCAGTTTAACTGTATAATTATTGAGAATGAGCTGTAAAAATTGGACCATTTGGACTTCAGGATAAATTCAGAATACCAAGAGTCAGCCCAATCTGCCCAGGGCCACCGGGACACACTGGCATTAGCAGTGAACAAGCTGAACCTCATCCAGGAAAACCATAGCTGTTATACAGGGACAAAGAGTGGGAGATTATACATACAAACAAAGAAACAAGAGGCCCCTAACATAACTTTCTGACCACTCACCTAGAAGTTAAAGGCATAGCAGTAGAACCTTCTGCTCCTGCACAAAGGGTTGCCCTCCAAGGTGTGGCTCCAGCTGGGTAGCTATGAGTTAGTGCATGAGAGATCTACATGAATAACTAAATGCACCATGTGAATAATTATCTGCTGTTAATAAGAATAGCCTCATTCTATTAATGATAATAGCTTGGCTGATAAAAAAGTGTTCTGATAAATATTGGTCATGAAGAGTGTCTCCTCCAACTTGACTGCCTCTTGAAAAAAAGGGAATTAACAACATTATAACTCGTGATTAGGCTGTTAATACTTCAACTGGATTAACTACAAGTTTTTGCATCTCTATACATCACATTCCTAGCTCGCATAAGTTGCACAAGGTCTCTGGTCTTTCATCACACCCTGGAAGGCTGGTGGTGATTTGGACACAGCAGATGAGATTGAGCATTTCTCATTTATGTAACTTTTCTGCTCATCTTTAAAGAACTGCCTTCCTGCTTTGTTTATATATAACTGAAGGAGGACTGGTACAGCTGCACTTCAGCAGCTGAGTTATGCTTTAAACAGGTCCAAGTTAACAGTTTGTGAAGTCCCTCGTGGATCCTGAAGAGGATGTACCGGACGTTGGGGCACTCAGTGCTTCACTGAGTACCTGCTGTTAGCAAAAGCACTGTAGAAGTATTCCTGCGTACACAACAGCACTGACAGTCTCTCTATGTCTCCTCAGGTATAACTCTATCCAAAACACTTCCAGCATACAGTGTGAATAGTAAGAAATGAACAGCCATGGCCCTTTATACCATGGTCACCTGGTGTTGTAGCACTTACTCTAAAACATTCCCCGCAAACCTGAAGGTCCACAGGTTCAAGCTGAAATTCATTCTCATTCCCAGCACTTTCAGCAAAGAAAATCACTTGTTTCCAGGTGATGATACAAGACAGTTTCAAACACCGATTTCAAATACCCAGCTACCTCTGGGTGACTTGAATGTGCTTGTTCTCTCTGCCTCAGGTTAAGTAGCTCCTGTCATTATCTGCCACCCACAAATACAAACATTTCTACTTGCTTTTACAGAAACACCAAAAAGCAGAGAGAAGCTGTAACTCACACACATCACACATCCTGTAGGTACCACATGAATATGCTCTCTGCTGACATCTGCCTCCTCACTTATTTTGACTGTTTCTGGTTCCCTAAAAGTTTCCTTTTCCTCTCATTTCCCTCCCTTATTACATCTGTCTGTTCTCAGCTAAACCATGTTAAAAGTATGTTAAAATTTGATAACTTTTTCAGATTAATTTTTTAAAAATATTTTTATTTTTGAAAACTGTAAAAAGTCAGGGGCGTTGAGTATTAAAACATTTTGGTTTGGTTTAATTGGAAAGTAAATTTTCCTTTAAAAAAAATTTACCTGACGGGGGAAGAAAAGGTTGATGTGTTTTGCCTTTGGCAATGTAGATTCTATCAAGTTGTCTGCTGTGTTCAGACTCTTCCATTTATATTATAAAAATTTGGTGTTTATTTCCTTTAAATCTCTGAAGCATAACATTTTCAATAGATACCTCCTTTTCCAAACTGCTATATCTTGTGTCTGCACATTTGTCTTGCTAAAGAGCTACATTTTTGGAGGGAGGATTCAAAGAATATGAAGAAACACATAGAGCTGTACAGCTTAGATTTTCAAAGGCTATGGACCTAGCACCCACATATCAAAGACGGATAATAGTGTGTCTTTCATGTTTTAGAGTTATCTCAGTAATTGTTCATTACATACTCTCAAATATGATTTTCAAGATCCAAAAAGCCATCTGGCACCTGGATTTATCAGAAAAAGTTATTTAAAAAAAAAAAAAAAGATGCTTTCACAGATTTCGTGAAGTGCAAATTAAAATCTGTTTCCTATACACTCTTATGTGACCAGACTGAGGACTTCTAGTTTATCTGTTGTCATTTTTTTTCTGCTGCCATTCCAGCAGACATCAGTCAAAGTCTTAAAATACCAGCTAGCCCAGAACCCTCAGCTCCTTTCCATAAAGAAGAGAACAGAGTTTGCAATTATGGTACACTAGGGATACACAGAACATTTTGGAAATATCAAATGCTAGTTTTGCAGACTTTTAAGCAACCATAGGAGGAGGCAGTTGGTATTTTAATTTTAGGAAATTGATTATTTCATCTTGTGTAATGAACAATAAGCTTCCCAACAGAAGCCACACAACCCTTTACTGTGCAAGGGATGTAATGAATAATCAATACAAGCCCATCAACAAGCATTCTTACCTGTCCTCTGCTAATAAAACTCAGTGGGATGATAATTCAGATGCCTCTTTCCCCAGGCTGCTGTCTGTAGTATGTAGAGCACAGTTGGGAGATAAATAAAAAATGAACATAAAAAAGCAGTGAAGAAATGTGTGTGATAAAACTGAAGAAGAGGTCATGTTTTCCCCTTCTCAGCACAGATTTTCAGAGATCCTTTTAATGAGCTATTTTCTGTGTAGGTCTGTGTGGGCCCAGAAGAATGCTGGCTACAAAGAGTAATTATTCTGGCACTCAGCTACTAACAAACAAAAAGGTAAAGCTGAATGGCTGTTGGCTTCTTCTGCATGTTCACAGGAGGGCAGGATGACAAACTTAGGATCTCATTTTCTTCTATGTACTAATCACTAAAGCACAGCTGTCTCTAAACATTTAACTTGAGCTTTCCCAGATGTCAAGAATACTATGTTTTACAGTGCCAGGGTCATTTTCATACAACTATCTGTTTGAAGAATAGCTAGACTTGTTCCAATTAAGTAATTTTATTTTTTGTTTTTTTCCAACAAAAGTGTTTGTGTGAAGAAATATAATTTTACAAACTTGACTTTGTTTCCTAAAAAAAAAAAATATTTTGAATTTTGCACTCTGGCATACTCATTCAGCTAAATACAGTCATGTACCATTCCTCAGATATTTTATAGTGTAGGAGAAAGAATAGGAGTAGACTTTCCACAGCAGGCTGTACATTTTGTACCAAGAACAAACATAATTCCTTTAGCCCACTGCTGCTGGGCAGCCTACAGACTGAAGTCTGTGCTTTACCTCAGGTTTCCTGTGCAGCCCTGAGTAAGTGCCTAAAACCTTGTCTATACTAAAATATTCTGAGAGTCAACCTCTTTGCCATATATTCCCAGATATCCTACATCCACATGACATTATTTCATAGAATCATAGAATGCTTTGGCTTGGAAGGAACCTTTAAAGGTCCAACCCCCCTGCAGCGAGAAGGGGCGTCTTCAACCAGATGAGCTTGCTCAGAGCCCTGACCTACCTGACCTTGAATGTTGTCAGGAATGGGTCATCTACCAACACTCTGGGCAACTTGTTCCAGTGTTTCACCACCCTCACTGTAAAAAATTACTTTCTTATAGCTAGTCTGAATCTACACTCTTTTAGTTCAAAACCATTACCCCTTGTCCTGTCGCAACAAGCCTTGCTAAAAAGATTGTGCTCATATTTCGTATAGGCTCCCTGTAGGTACTGAAAGGCTGCTATAAAGTCTCCCTGGAGCCTTCTCTTCTCCAGGCTGAACAACCCCAACTCTCTCAGCCTGTCCTCATACATGAGGTGTTCCAGTCCTCTGATCATCTTTGTGACCCTCCTCTGGGCCCACTCCAACAGGTTCATATCCTTCATATGTTGGGGGCTACAGAGCTGGACGCAGTACTCCACGTGGGGTCTCATGAGAGCAGAGTAGAGGGGGACAGTGACCTCTTTCAACCTGCTGGTCACACTTCTTTTGATGCAGACCAGGATGCGATTGGCCTTCTGGGCTGTGAGTGTACATTGTTGGGTCATGCTGAGCTTATAATCAACCAACACCCCCAAGTCCTTCTTCACAGTGCTGCTCCCAATCCACTCATCACCCAGCCTGTATTGATACAGAGGACTGTCCCAATGCAGGGGCACTATCTTGCACCTGGCCTTGTTGAACCTCATGAGGTTCACATGGACCCACTTCTCAAGCTTGTCAAGCTCCGTCTGGATGGCATCCCATCCCTCAGGTGTGTCAACTGCACAACTCAGCTTGGTGTCATCTGTAAACATGGTGAGGGTGCACTCAATCCCACTCTCTATGTCATTGATGAAGATATTAAACAGCACTGGTCCCAGTACAGACAACTGAGGGATACCATGTGTCACATGTCTCCATCGGGGCATCGAGCTGTTGACCACTACCCTCTGGATGCAACTATCCAGCCAATTCCTTATCCACCAAACAGTCCACCCATCAAATCCATATCTCTCCAATATAGAGAGAAGGATGTTGTAGGGGTGCATGTCAAAGGCTTTATGGAAGTCCTGACAGACAGCATGCATAGCTCTTCCTTTGTCCACTGATGTAGTCACTCCATCATAGAAGGCCACTAGGGTGGTCAGGCAGGACTTGCCCTTAGTAAAGCCATGCTGGCTGTCTCAAATCACCTCCCTGTCCTCCATGTGCCTTAGCATAGCTTCTAGGAGGATCTGTTCCATGATTTTCCCAGGCACAGAGGTGAGGCCAACAGGTAAGTAGTTCCCAGGGTCCTCCTTTCTACCCTTTTTAAAAATGGATGCAATGTTTCCCTTTTTCCAGTCACCAGGAACTTAACCTGATGAAGGTAACTTGTAGCTAGCACAAGCCAGCTCTAACTTATGACAACTCTCACCTCTCTGGTTTCTGTACCTAGGGATGGCCTATGGCATCTATCAAAGCTCCTATTTGAGTCCAGCCAAGCAGCTTTTCATAACTAGGACTATCCCATTCAGATGGCCACGTTTACCTGAGTCAAGTTCTGGTTTTACCCTGCAAGTCATGTTCCTGCCAGAGCAGAGATAAAAATGATGTTTATTTTTAAAATGAGGTTTTCCTTTAAGTTATGGCAAGAGTTTACAACATCTGAAGCAGACTTACAGAAAAGTGAGAAAACACAGTGTATTTAGGTTTGGCTTCATGACCAAGTATGCTACTAATGTCATGCTTCTAAAGAAGTCTTCCAAATTTAAGCTATGTCCTGTCAATGTTATAAAGAATATTTCAGACTTTCAGCTGAAAATGTGTAAATAACACTAGCTCTATAGATACTATGAACTAACCAAGAAGATCACTGTATTATGAAAAGAGCAGGTGACTTAATTTTAACAAACAAAAATCTGCATGTTGTCATTCACTTACTACCAAGATTTTCTTCAGAAGTTCCAAGTCTAAGAACACAGGTGACAATGCAATGAAAAACACTTTTGCATGTAGTAACAAAGAATGTAGATTCAGTACTTGATTCCTACTTGGTACAACTTTCTTGTTGCCTCTTCATTCTATGCAATTGGAGGAACGCATGGATTAATGATCATAGTTTTAGATTAAAGAAGCAATTGAGTTCGTTATGCCAGAACTACAATTTCAGAGATTTTTATAAACAATTTTATCACCTTAAAATATTTCAAAGCCCATATTTTTCATAATACTTCAAAATAAACTCAGTACAATCAATGCTGGCCCTGACAGTAATTCCAGTATGTTCCATATAGACCCTTAAACTACCTTCATCACCAGAGAGAACTGGTTACCCTCAAGTTGTGCATTGAGTGACATAACTAAGACGTGCCACATGGGATGTATTCTTTCTCTCCTCCTGCCCTGTGGTTTAGTGTTTCGATTATGTTAAAAGTGTTCCTAAGGTCAAGGTTAACTTGTGCTGTGTTTTTAGTTAGCTAAAGATACATACTCTCTTCTTCAAACTCACAGTTTTAGATTCCACAGTTCTGAGCCTGTCAAAGAGATCTTTGCTCCTTTTACCTTAGTAGCAGATGACTCTGCAGTCTTCTATGAGCAGAGCTTACTGCAATGTTCTAACTTATTGCAAGTCCTATCTATGAGCAGAGCTTACTGCAATTCTTGCTTACTGCAATGTTCTAAAATGTCTGGATTGAGGAGAGTCCTGTAAGACTTCAGAAGAAATGCTGATTTCTTCATCACTTCGGACCATTCTTTGCCGAGAGTAACTTGAAATAAGTCAAATTTTACCTGAGAACTGAAAGAAAATGGATGTGATTTCCAAACTTGGTCCTACCTTTGAAAATGGAAGAAACATGTCTTGGCTGTCAATTAAACATTATTTCTGTTATTACGAGTAACAGAGCAGTGTCATTTACCATCATGCTCCCAATTATGAAAAGGTACATTATTTCAAAAAAGACTCAACTCTGATTTAGAGTCAACTTCAAAACTCCAGAAAAGAATATTATATATGCACAAATTGCTACCAACAGAGATAGCCTTCTATTTTTCATCTATCTCCTGAAAAACATGTTTCAGGTGGAAGTGAAGATTGCAATTCCAATTATATAAATTAGGAGGTTAATTTAAAAGTTAAAAACCTAAAAGTATTTCAGTTATCAATTTGTTGTTTTGAGATACTATACAATGTTTTAATTTCCAAGAGCAGGGATCATAAAGCTAGATATCAAATATATATCCTTCATTTAAATTCAACAGAAAAGACCCAATAACTCATTTATTACTTTTTTACCCAATGTTCTGAGAAGTTAGAAAATTTATAGGTAATAAACTGACTTGGACTTAATAAAACTCCTCCTTATGTTTCAGCAAATAACTCATGTTAGGATTCTTTATCCCAGAGATTATAAGAATCCTGTGAACTATATTAAGAAATCAAAAGCATTTTTAATATAGCTCTCACATCTGTGTGCAGAGGGCATCATGTATTCTGAAAGCTTCATAATCAATGTCTTTTGAACAGCTTCACAGGTTTACATAATACAGAAGCATATCTAGACTCAAACTAAAAAAAAAAAATTAAAATAAAATTTTTTAAACCCTTAAAGCTATAAGTCATGCATTAAGATCATCTTACCAGCAATGTATTGCCTATCCAGTGTAAGTGTATTTATGGACACTTTCTACTAAAGCTTCAGGTTATTTTAAAATTGTCTTAAACTAGATTTTAAGAAAAAGGCATTGCTGTACTATTTCTGTCAAATTCTGTCTTTTTCATGGTGTTTACTTTTATGTTCCTGACTATGCCACTGACTATGGCTGCTTTTCAGAAAAACAAAAGATGACTAGGAGCTCGATCCTGCCAACACTATCCAGCTGAAGTTTTGATTACAGCAGAGACTACAAGAATAAGTGCAGAGTCCTGCACCTGGGAAGGAGTAATAAAATGCACCAGTACAGATTGGGAAGTGATCTGCCAGAGAACAGCTCCATGGAGAAGGACCTTGGAGTCCTGGTAGACAACAAGTTATCCATGGGACAGCATTGTGCCCTTGTGGCCAAGAAAGCCAATGGTATCCTGGGGTGCATTAAGAAGAGTGTGTCCAGCAGATCGAGGGAGGCCCTCCTCCACCTCTAGTCTGCCCTAGTAAGACTTCACCT
>VZZY01007161.1:9665-19725 GCA_013400335.1 Eurystomus gularis | reverse complement strand
CCTTGGGTATTTCTCAACAAATTTCACCAGAATCTCCCTGATTTCTGCTTTTGTTACAACTTCATTCCTTTTTCCCCCTACACACTGTTCACTTCTAGAGGTAGTGATCTGCCTATGCCGTGGTACAGCTAAGCCAGGCATTTAAACAGATGTTTTATTCTTTATTGCATTTGCCCACCTTCTTCCCCATTTTTACAAATCCACTTGATTCCTGGTCAGCTTGACTTGACCAAGAAAATACCAGCTCTAATAAGCATTCAGAAGAGGGTGAGATTTTGGAAGATTTTTATTTATGTCTTTATTTAAGGTGTTGATTATTGGCCTAATTAAGCCTTTTGATAAGGAGATGATAATTCTCCAACATTTCCAGCTTTTGGAGGAAGATTGTTGGAAGTTTTAGAGATGCCCATTTGATCTTACTATTTCAAAATACATGACCTACTCATTTATGGCTTTCTTTTTCTCATTAAGTGCATGTGAGTAATATTCCACAGAATGTTTCATCTCTCTAGAGAATATATAGCTATTTTCATACAACAGAATAGTCCCTTTTTAAGTGTAGCTCAGTGCCATGTTGATCAGTCTCCTGATATGCTGTACACAATGCTGTTTCTATTGCTGGTAAGGTACACCTTCATATGGATGAGCTGCAAGCGAAGGCCACTTCAGATAAAAATTAATACTATTTCTCTTTTCAAGAACTCCAGTACAGACTTAAGGACACAGTGAAGTTTGTGTCTTGCTTTGGCTTCATCCACTTCTTCTGAGCAGCTAGTTCATTCTTACATGCTTGATCCTCCTGCCAAGACATCCAATCATAACCTTTGCTAAAGGACTCAAGATGGGAATTTCCACAGTCTTCCAAAAGCCCTCTTTGGTGTCTGTTAGGAGGAAGACATCAACTGACTGCAGTTGTGGGAAGTACTCTCGGAAATTTACTGCTAAACATTGAAATGGAAGGTGTATCCTTATTTCCATCCAGCCTCTTGCCAAATTCTGCTACTTAAAACGAAGTGATGCAGTAAATTCACAGTGAGTTGGAATATTTTTGCTTTTGCTGTTATTTAAGGTGGCTTTCACTTCTTTTCCCTCTTCCTGTTGCTTTCATTTCATTTTTCCTACCTTTCTGATACTCCAAGGAAGAGGTTGGCAGCTCAGTCGCCTTTTAGTATATCTGTGAGAAAAGCAAGTCTTACGATATTGGAGTGATTGATAATTACAGCTAGGCTAATCTTAGATGTCTTTTATAATATTGTTCTTACGTATTTGTTCAATATTCTCCCTATGAGAAATACAACAAAATATTAATAGCTCCATCCTGTTGTGGATTAAACTAGGAAAGGATGGCAGGCAGAGAAAGAGACTCACAAGGATAATGGGGCACTCCAGTTTGGTTTTAGTGGACAGTAGAACCACAATATTGGTAATGCAGCTGGCTAGACATATGAGCTAACTAACAATTGTACATGTAAATTACATATTTGCAATGGGTAGTGATGTGATTATGCAGCACTACATGTCGTAGAAGAAGTAGTTTTTGACATGCCTCTGTCCTAGTCAGCTTAGCTGGAAGCCAGAACCTATTGAGCAGTAATTTTCTGTGTAAATGCAAATGTCCTTTACCTTGCTTTACAAAATAGATGATACTTCTGGAAATATTCATTGACCCTCTGGTATGATAGGAGGTTAATATTGTTGCTCCAGTGTAGTCACTTGAATCCCTAGGATCTGCTGCACCTGCATATCTAGTATTCCTACCTAGAAGCAGAAGTACTGAAAAATTGAATAGTTCTTTGGTACTCAAAAATATATAAATATAAACTGGCAAAAGATGCGGGTAATGGTAGCTCAGTCACATTTTCTGTTAAAGCTTGTAACAGTATCGCTATTTTCCAGGTGCTGAACTAGACTTATGAAAAAAGCCCCCGAATCTCTGTGGAAATCTCTGTCAGGCCTGTTCAGAAAGCTGCAGCAGGAGAAACAAAGAGCAAGCAGGCAGTTGCTTTCAGGGAATTAAATCAGCATACACTGACTGGCTTCTACAGTAGCTACCCTCCTTGGCTTCTGTTAAGCTTTGAATCTGGACCCTTGGTTGTAGGGTTGAACAGTGGAAACACTGTGGTAGCTACAGAGAATGCCTGTTGATATATGCAGCAAATACAGTTTGCCCTCCTTTGTGGGTGTTACCACTGTATATTGGGCTGACTCAAATGTTCGTTGTCTCTGAGCTTTTGCCACGTGAGCTGGAATGGTTCCTAAAGTATGTTTTCCTAAAGTATTATTTTCCTCACATAGCCATATGAACAATATGGATAATCAGATATCGCTGCTAATACACTGCAGGCAAAGAATACCTTTTTTTTATCATTTTCCTGTAAACAGTGAAGCTCCCCAACAGGAGAGGTAGATGCAGTTCAGAATTTCCCTTTTTCCACCACCATTAATTATTCTGACTTTCACAAAGTTCTCATTTCCAAATGAACTAGGATCAGTCAACACTTACATCAGTCCTTTAAAAGGGGATTTGAATGATACCACTCACCAAAAAAAAATAAAACACAACAAACCATCAAGCTGTAGGCTTGTAGCACACTATTAGCCTGCCTTTTGCTTGCTCTTAAGGTTCCCATGGCTGCTGGCTTCTCACTGAAGACATCTTGCCCATTGAAATAGCATCTCAGTAGTTAAAGATTGGACAAATGCACCAATACCTCTGGTCAGTGATTAATTATTACAGACTTTTGCATCCACGTAAGTAAATGCCTAAGAAGGGCCACTCAGGATGTAAAAGCTTACTTTGGGTATCAGGGGAGAATACTCGTTCAGAGTACTCAACAGTGATAATTACATATTACTAGGTAATTAAAACTAGTGCAATTATTGCTACTTAATTAAATCACAGTATAATCTTAGTCAGAAATTGAACCAACTTTAAAAATCGTGGGGAAACTGTCAGATGCAGATGAAGGGGAATTAAACTGGTAATTCATACCGTGTCCTCCTGTCATTGTAAAAGGTAGTCGGACATTGCAGAAACTGAAAGCTATTGATCATGCAGCATAGTTAGACTGCTTAAATTATTGGTTAAATTCCCTTATTTGTTTTAAGTGGGAGGTATTATAGCTAATAATCCTTGTATAAAGATGCTGGTGCTGATCGGGAACTGACTTTAAACTGTGAGGATTTTCAGACATCTCCTGTGAAATGATCTGCACAATACCTGATCAACAGGTGCTCAAATATTCGGAGCCACTGGAGGCAACAGTCTATTGATGAGCAACCAAATTTTATCTTCAAGGTCTAATAAAACAAGAAGGCAGAGAATGTTATGCATCATCTGCACTAGTGCTACTTGCATTAGCCTGTTAAGTTATAGACAGAAATATCAATACTGAATACCATGAAGGAAGAGTAGATATTAAATTATTGTGAAGTCAGGAACATAGAATTTGTAGTTCAAAACTTCTGTGGAACAGCATTATTCTTCTCTTCTGGTGTCAAAAGGTAGAGTTATTTTTCTTTCTGAACATAGAAGCACTCTGCTATGAGTCACCTTAGTCCCAAACTGAGTTGGATTAATAGGAGGAAATACTCTATTAATCTTTTTCTTAAAGTTTACCAACGTAGATGGAAAAGATTAGATCGTAAAGGCCACACAAATGGCTAGACATTGTGTAAAAGAAATACCTTTCTCAACCTAGAGATATTTATTTCAAAAGTAGACACCATGAATTCCTTTATACTGTTCTGCCTGAAGTACTAACAAGTCAGATCAGATTCATGTATGTCTGAAGTGCTGGGGCCTGAGTTGTGGGCCCCAAGTTGGAGTTGACCTGTGAATGAGTCACAACCTAGCAGAACGTTTTGTTTTTCCTATTAGCTTCACGTTCCAGAGGCAGAACTTGGCCCACCTGTGTCTCTGTGTCTCTGCCCTCACGCAGGTGGTTGTGGTTGGGGTGGTGGGCGAGGCCAGAAGCCAGTCAGTCAGAGGAGCTTCCCATTGGGTGTGGATTCTATTGGGGCTGGTTGCATCATGCTGAGCTCTCTCAGTGGTATCCTTCCATGTGAAGGGCCACTGAGGAAGCCATCTCTGTCTGTTGTGTCCAGCAGGTGATTCTGCCACCACAGTGGGCAGTGGAGGAGCTGGGCCCACAGGAACCTGTGGTAGGACTGTCTGAAAGACTTCTGAGGGGATGTTGCTGAGTTCAGTGTTGGCCTGTGTGATTAGGCAACTGATGGCAGCATAAAATGATGATGGCTGAACCAGCACAACAATGTCTTAGTCATATTGAATCTTTTCATCTGGGATATGTATTAATTCTCTCACTTAAAAAAAAGGACCAAACTGGCCCTAATTTAGTTCATCTTTTATACTGAATAGATCATGTCTTATAACCACAAGATTCAGCATGTAGTAAAGCACAGCTTAGCTCTCAGGGAAAGGAAAAAAAACCAGGAGAAATACTGTCCAACTAGATTAGCAAATGGCCTTTTTTTGTTCTAGAATATGCATCTGGAATAGGTGGAGGTGAAACAAAATAAAAGAGATATGGCCTATGTCCAACAGAAAGTGGCTAACAGGGTGGCAAGCTGAGTGGCTACAGACTTAGTAATGTTCTTTTGGAAAGACAAATTCACAGTATTTAATATGCTTGCCACTGAGAAATTATTAAATGAAAAACAGAATAAAATTTATCAGATAACTAATCTTTACAACGGCCAAGATAATGAAAACTATCAGAGTAAAGTAGCTGTTTGTTTCTCCCATCATGATACTCCTGTATTGTGTCTCAAGTTCCCTCAAAGCTAGAAATAAGGAAAATTCCTTTATCTCATTGACAAAAGACCACAGTTGTAACTTGGTATTAACTTGCTTATACGTGTGAAAGCAGGTAAGAGAAAACCATGTTCAATGCATACCATTGTTGTTTTAAGGAAGATGTAGAACCAGTTTACTTCATCCAAACGATGTAATAAATACTTCTTTCATTGATGTTTTGTAGCGGCAACGAATTTATTTCTTCTGTGATACTTCTGCCAGTGTTTAATCCTGATATCAATGTGCTTATGAATTACCAATCAGTCTATAAGTCACCTGGAAGATGACATCCACTGTGCCCACATTTATGTTCTTTCTCTTGTAGTTTACTGGAGATTCAGCTCCTCAGTGCTGAGGATTGACTGTTGGAAGTAACCCAACAATAAGGGAGTACCATGCAGTGTATTTGTTGCCATAATAAGATTGAGACTTCCTTCCTGGGAAGTGGACAGCTGAATGACTCAGCCCTTTATCAAATGCAGATGGAGACATGGAGGTGCCTGGAGGAAAGAATTACTTATTATGGATAGCAGTTGATATGACATGGTTATGAATCGTGGAGAAAGCAGTTACTTTAGAAAGAGCTGAAAGAATGCTATGCAACATTTCAGAACTACCAGGGGACAGACGAATGCATTGAGTCTAAGAAATACCGTTATCATGATTTCCAATAACTGGTCGAAAGTGAGTCCTGTCTTCAAAGTTCTTACCCCAAAAGGAGACCAAAGTTGCAAACTCTGCTATATAGGAAAGATTTCTACCCCATAGATTTAAAAAAAAATTTTTATTGGTTTGTAAGAGATTTGGTCATCTCCATTATTCAGAGAATGACATTTATGCTGCTTTTCTTTGGTTGAAATTTAGATTGAAGTCTTTGGTAATTGCTAAAGGAACTCTTGTACTAGAGTACTAGAACTAGCACTCTAGAACTAGGGTAGTGTCTGTGTCAGAGGTAGCAAATGAAGCAACAAAGCGTGTTCCGTAGGTGGACAGTGGAAGCAAGCACTAGAATTACTGTCTGTTGAGAAGTCTGGAAATAGTTTTTAATACCCATATGCTACCATGGTCCAAAAGGGAAAAGAGGCAAGGAAGGATCTTTACATTAATATT
Source organism: Eurystomus gularis (assembly GCA_013400335.1). Classification (NCBI taxonomy): domain Eukaryota; kingdom Metazoa; phylum Chordata; class Aves; order Coraciiformes; family Coraciidae; genus Eurystomus; species Eurystomus gularis. The sequence continues at coordinate 13,796 of VZZY01007161.1, read as the reverse complement.
CTAACTTTTTATTTTGAATTCTTAGGTAAAACAAGTAATATGGTTTACCTGAAAACTGTAGTAGAAATAAATATATCAACAGATGGCCAACAGACCTTTAAGACAAATAGGCCTCAGCTTGTGTTTTGACACTAGTTCATTGAAGGAATGCTAATGAGAAAAAAATACCAAGGAAAACTGTCAGACAGGACCAACAACAAAAGTGAGAGCTGAGCTAGGATCTTCTAGGAGCACAGGTGGTAAAGGGATAGACTTCAGATAACAAAAATAGCTATAGCCAAGTGCTTTAACAGAGTATGATTATTTTATATTAATGATAATAAAATATTTTCTCTGAAACCCCATTCAGTTAGCCCTGAACTGATGTTCATGAGGAGGTTCTCACTACAGATACCCTGAGATCTTAAGAATTTTGTTGAAAGGTTGGTAAGGTAGGCAAGATTTCTTTTCCAGTAGACTTATCAAAAAATAAACACACTTTAAGTCAAGAAGAAGCTTCAAACCCTGTTAAATTCTTTTAAATTATATTTTGTAAGTAATATAATTTGTATGTATTCAGTTATGAATGCATTGTGAATTACAGGGAGTTTATTATTCTTTGTTTACATGTTATGCTATAGATGTAGGATTGTAAGTGATGGTCTTTCCAGTTTATTGTTGGTGATAATCTAATTTCTCTGAGGATGTTCATGGAAGAATCTTGGTTCCCAGCTTGTGTCTTTTGGTCAGTGTTTGCATTCCCTCTGTAAGACCTTTACAAAACTCTGTATAAATTCTGTAAAATTTTTTTCTTCATACTCTTCACATTCTTTGCATTTTGCTGATGGTTTAGAATTCAACTGAAAAACAAAATGCAATAGTAAAGCAGGATAGTGATCTATTTGTTCTTACAGAGAACTAACCCTTTTTTGTCCTGTTTTTGTGAACAATGCAGTTAAAATTTTGTTGCATCAATGCCTATAGAATGCATTGCTGGAGGCTCCCATGGTGCTTACGGTCTGTGAAGCTCCTGGCTTGCTTTCTGAGTAGGATAAACTTTCAAAGATACAGCACTTCTGTGAGAGATGCAAGTGGCTGTCCCTTTGAAAATCAGGATACTCTGTATGTGTCTGAGCATACTTGGCCTTAGATGCTGAAGTTACAGTTACTTATACATACACATTCAAACGCTCTGACATATGTATGCATGCACAGTAAAAGTATTCACTTTTATGGGCATCCTGAAAGTATTTTTCTAAAAAACACTAACTTCTGCTTTTTCATTGTTCTACATGCAGGTTACTGGATTCCATTTCTGGAATTTTCCATTCTGGAAAAGCTGAACCATTTCACCTTTTATGCAACAGAAAAGGTATTTCTGCTACTGGAGAAACACTTTTTTGATTTGCCCTTTTCTCACAGACCGTTGGTGTTACTTACCTTGCTATTTCCTAAGGTTGCATTTCCATTTTTCCATATGTTAAATACATCCTGTGTTTTACTACATTTTTTGATACGACATTCTTCAAGAATCACGTTTGTCTCTAAGATAAAGCATCTCATTACAGTTTCTTGGCATTCATTCTGAAAAAAATGAAGTTGTAATAGTTCTATGATTAAAAAGGACTGAGTGAGTGTAAGATATAATTTACCACAAATTTGCTGATTTTTATTTACTGGATATCTCTTCTTACTATTTAAATATTTTTAAATATCCACAAGGATCGGCTGTGAGAGCTAATAACATAAAGGCCAGCTAATTTGCTAAGATGAGGTGAAACCGTAGGGTCTTGGGGAAGAACACAGGACAATAATTAATTAGGATAGGAATGTGGGATATGATTAAAGATAGTGGAATGAAATCAGTATTATTCTTAGTAGTTCTAGCACTTTTGTTCCAAGATCTGAATTCAGAACAGCTGGGGGAGAAGAGAAAATTGGTATTACCTGTATTTCACAAATTAAAGAAAAAGAAGCAGAGGTACTAATTTCTCCAAGTCAACAATAAAGCCAAGAATAAGTCCCAGGGTGTCTGACTTTCATATCAGACTGTCCCACTTTAAGAAAATCTTCTTGACAGGGCCAGGTATTAAATCAGCCATTACAATGGATTAATCTCTCTGGCTCAGTGCAGTTACAAGAACGAGTATGTGGGTGTGGACCTGCATGTTCTGTGACCTGTTTTCCTGCCATGTACGGGGCTAGCTGTACAGACACATCAGACTCTGCACTTTTTCAGCTTGCCAGATCCACTGTATCCACCAACATTGCCGTATTCTGCACACACCCCGAGATTATTCTGCACTGAGGTAGTCATAATTTCTAGGAAATCTCTCATTAACAGGATTCATGTATCGTCTTTGTTTGGCACAGTCCTAATGTGAATGTTTATATTGTCAGGATCAACGTCTCAGAAGCAAGCTACTACCACAGCAATGAACCTGGCAAAATTCCACCACAGCTATAACAAAGGTGACTTCAAGGGGCGGGGTGTTAGCTGGATTCATTTTCTTGGTGGAATGCATGTGTCCCGTGGAGTGCAGACAGAGCTCTGCAGCTACTAATTATGAAAAAGTCTCTCTTCAGAAATGAATGTATGGAAACTGCATTTAAGATTATCATATTTTACATAGGTTTCTATGATTGTATTAAGAATTATATTGACAAATTAACATAATTCATCGTTTGCAGGATAAATTACAGTCTGCAACTATTAGAAATGTAAGTCCTTGGGAGTAGCTAGGTATTTTCTGCTAAGCTAAGGAATAGCAAAAGCAGAAAACACAGGTAAATGTTGACAGTGACTCTCTATATTCCACTTCTCCAGTATTTTATTCCATTAAATAGTACATGGTATTAAATAATCATCTTTGGAAGTATTTTCTTTGTCGCTTTTTTCCTCCCCCAAATTACAAATGAATACCAACATTATTTTAGCAGTATTTGCTTTCATAAGGTAATTTTGGATCATTGCTTTTAACTGACTATTTTTAATAGCAGGTGATTCAATAAAATTAATCAATACCTGCTTACATAATTTCTCATAACTACTTTAACAGAACTGTTCCTTCCAAGGCAAATTATTTAATTTCTGAAAGTTTTCTCAAATTAGACCAAAGCTGCCATAGCAGAAGTTGCTGGTTAAGAAATGAAGCTACAATATTAGACCAGTTGTGATCAAATTTTAAGTTTACTTACATCCTCATCTGTGTTTGCAGTATATAAACTGACATCAATGTCCTAAAAGAAAACAAGAGTTAGAATTATGACCAATAGCTGACAGATTTAGCGATAATAAAGCTAACTCTGCAAGACATCGGTTAGCTCCAAGTTCAAAAGCCCCATCCATCCAGGTAGTTAGAGCCAGCAAGCCAAGAAAGTCACCTAGTAATCTGCAGGATGGGCTTCACTGTGAGGAGGACACACCAGAATCAAGTGCTACAATATGTTCTCCGAAGGAGCTAACTCCCAAGCCCACTGCCCTTTTTCTTAGGAAAAGTGAGCAAGAAAATAGTATTTAATTCTAGAGTCCACAGCACTTACTCAACTCCAATTCCCTTTAACCTTCTATTCCTTTGCTTCCACCCATGAAATAGCATTATACAAACACCACCCCTTTTTCTGCTCCCTGTCACTGACACTTAGCTGAGCACAGCACAAAATATTTAATTATATCTGCTCCTATGATTATGTGAAATGCTGACTTTTTCATGAACTTACTTTGGATGTCTTGATCTGCTCCAAATCTTGCAGAACTTCTGCCCACTTGCAATGACCGGCTGCTGTCTTTAGTACATAAGCACTAGAACAGAAGAAAACCAGCAACCGTTAGGCTAAACAGAAGGTACACACAATGTTTATGCTGAAAAAAGTCAGAGATTATTAAAATACTGTAGATACATTGTTTACATGTATATATACGTATGGTAAATGTGTCGGGCAAGTATATTTGACAAATCATACAGATACATAAAAACTGTAGCTTGGTCACACACTATATAAACCATGTTTTTGTTAAAAGGCCACTTCTGTAGAACGTAGTGCAAGAGAAAGGTTCAACTACTTAATGTAAAATATCTACAGTTCTTGTAAAGTATACAAGAAAAAGAAATTTCAATGTCTCTTACACAGAAAATTCCACCCCACCCCACC
>VZZY01007159.1:0-12991 GCA_013400335.1 Eurystomus gularis | reverse complement strand
ACCTTATAGTCACCTTCCAGTACTACGGGAAGTAGTAGAGGTCTACAGGAAAGATGGAGAGGGACTCCTTATCAGGATTGTAGTGATGGGATGAGGGGTAATGGGTTTAAACTGAAAAATGGCAGATTTATATTAGATATTAGAAAAAAATTATTTATTGTGAAGGTGGTGATACACTGAACATGTTGCCCAGAGAAGCTGTGGATGCCCTCTCCCTGGAAGTGGTCAAGGCCAGGTTGGGGCCACAGAAGAGGGGTTGAAACCTGATAATCTTTAAGGTCCCTTCCAACCCAAACCATTCCATGATTCTATGATTCTATGATTCTATAAGTGTGAAAGGAAAATCAATGAGGTTTTTTGATCAATCCTAACTAAACATTTGTCTCATTTGCATTAAGAAAAAAAAAGGATTCAATCATACAACTAAAAAGATTTGCAGGCTTAGTTCTGCAGCTGTGATTTTATTTTATTTTATTTTATGTTCTACTTCAAACACAACAAACATTCCACTGGGTTTAGTTGAACTATTCTAGTTCTTTAAAATCTGCACATATGAGTTTTTGCAGGATTAATGACAGTTTTGTCATGAAGCTGTTCTGTCATGTGTGCTCACCAAGTGTGGTACCAGCTAGCTCACAGGTCTCCATAAAGGACTGCAGAGGTCAGGCTCCCTGGTGACAGCTAGTCCTCAATTCAAGTAGTTTGTCACTCCCCATTTTAACATCAAATCATAGCCTCTACTCTCAAATACTGAAGTAACATTCATTTTAACACTGTGAATGAAATCATGTCTCTGCTAATTATTTCATTATTAATTTCACATCTGTGGCCAAGTAATTTCCCAGCACAATAAATTCAATATTAACTGTAATACCAAAGTAACTGGAAAAGATCAGGCTGAGGCAGGGACAAGCCAAGAGCACCAGGGCTTGAGGTCTCCTGTTTCACAGCCCTCAGGGGAAACAGGAGCCCCCTGAAGGATGGGTTTTGGTGGCACCTCGGAAGTTTCTGAGCTCCTTCTGTGCACTCAGGGCCAGCATGGACAGGCCATGAAGGCTGTAAATTACAGCTTCTTCTGCTCGCTTGCCCTTGTTCTCCCAGGCTTCCACCACAGTCCCTTGCTATGAAAAATGGAAAGACCCAGGAGAAACCTCATCATTTACTTAACTCTGACATGCTGAGTTTTGCTGGTTGTACTAAGATCTTTTCTACCTCTCTCCACCCTTCTTCACTCCTTCAGTCATTCCATATCACTATGTCCTCTATTAACACAGAAGGAGAAAAATAAATACACTTACTTGAAAATTTAAGGGAAACAAATACCTAATTAAATATGTGTATTGGAAGGGTAATAAAATGACAGTATTCCCACTGTTACCTGACTTTGCTTTCCCTACCTCTCCTCTCATCTTTTGGTAATGATTTGGTTTTTTTGAAACCTTTGTGTGAAAGGGACTCTTTCAAGTGCTATGAAAGAACGGCTAGGGCTTCTTCCAACCTAAATTTATATAGTTTTCTAGTATGTAGAAAATTCTTTGTAATTTTCTTCTGTTCTGAACTATTTTAACTATTTCAGTGCTGTCTTTAGGTCTACATAGATGCTCTCATTTGTCTCATCCCTCAGTCAATTTACATAATCCTCTTTGAGGAGAAATGATTAAATGCTTCTGAGTTCCACCTTGGCTTGAATTTAAAGTTGGATTATTATTATTGTTGTTATTATCATAATGTACAAGGTTTGCGCCTGGACAGGCTCCAGCTTTTTCCAGGGAATCCTAGCTCTTTACCTCCATTTATTGATTTATTTATTTTAACAGTAATGAAAAACCTTGGTGCGTGCATTTTAGAATGTAACAGGAAATGCTGAGTAGTCCCCTTTTATTGCCCTTAAATGTCCACACATTTCCATCACTTTCTGCAGGGCTGAAGTTAACTGGATGGACACTTTTTCTATACACTTATTTAAAACTAGTGCTTGTTTCCTGATTAAGTCATGTAAGGTAGTACAGTTCAGCTGATAACTCAGACTGCACGAAAGCATGCATGTTACTAAAATGCTTGTTACAGGTTTTTGTTTTTAATGAAATTGGACCATAATTACTAGCACTGGCTATCATTCTGTGCATGGGGGAAGATAGGGGATATGAACAGGGCACTGTGAAATGCTACTAAGAGATAGGAATTGTAAGGCTCAAAAGAGATGTTGGAAAATGTACACTGGGAGCCTAAATCAACAAGGTGAATAAATGAAATGTAGGAGCATGAAAAAGAAATGAATGCAATGTTATTAGAGGCAAGACCAAGTAAAATATTGCAAGTGTTTAGGAGGATGGAAAGGAAGCTCCTTTATCTTGAAAAGGCTGGAGATTAGAAGAGTTGTCCTTCAGTGACAATAGGAAGTCTCTCATATGTATTTAGGGCTGTATTTTGACCTTTAAAACTTACCTCATTTTAAGGGAGCACGTGGCTCAGGAAGAATATTTGCAAAAGTAAACTGAAGCTGCACAAACATAGTCTTCAAGAATCTTAAAGAATTCAAATCTAACCTTTTTTGTAGGTGCTGACTAGTTGTTTTCACTTGGCTAGGCTGGCAATATTATTTTTTGAAACCAGCACCCATAAATGTCAATATACGGACAAGCAGCATGTAAAAGATACGAAAAATCATTTTCTTTTCACCTGTTTCTTTCATTTCACTTTTTCTCTGCAGTTTGTGACATGCTGTTACCCCTGTGAAAGTGGAAATATTACTACCAAATCAAAGTTCTCTTTAACAAATACCTTCTGGCTGTCTAACCTGTTAAGAAAAACATGATGATACACTGTCATGTTGCTAATTTTTTTTCCTGCATTGGCTTTCCAAAGGTAAAAATAGGTAAAGTTGTTCTAGCAGCATCAAGACTACTGAAGTTTAGTTTCCTGCATAGTTTTGCTGGAAGTCTCTTAAACACTCTGCCAATAGTTATTTTCACCACATAATGCTAGCATATAATTTTGTGACTCTAGCTCCTATAAATGCAGCTATTAGGGGCAAACAAGGGGCTAGTGGGCTGTACAAACACTGGTCCACCAGGCAGCTAGGGCTTCATGGCTGCTGGCCTTGCCAAATTGGAAGGGTCAGGACTGAGTTTCTCTCAGTTTCTGCCAGCAGGAGACACACTAGAATCTGTACAGCTATTTTGGAGGCTAAAGGGGCCATTAGAATCCTACTTTTGATTTGTTCCCTACTCTGCCATTTGATGGTGCTGATCCTGGATACTGTGGCAGTATTTTTTTGACCAGCCATAAAATAGGTATTGATTGTATCTCATATATGTTCCTAGTAGCTTTCTGCATGAAACTAACACCTTGGCAAAAATTGCAGCTATGATAATTCAAAATGCTTTCTTATCCTCTGCTTGCATTTTTGGCACTAGTTACTGTTCAGCACTACCATTTCCTTAATGCCTGTATAGTATTGATTCTTGCTAGTTACATACACATATGTATACATACAGGTATTTTAAAATAGCAGAAAAAGAGATGCATTATTTCCTTCTTAACTTCCACAGAGAAGGTATAATATGAGTCTTCAGGGGAAAAAAAAAAAAAAAAAAAGCTTCTTAGTGTTTTAGAAACAGCAGAGGCAGGACTGGCATAAACTACCTGAGTCCTTAAAAGCTGTTTTCCATTATTAAAGCTTCATATGCTACAGAAACCTAATGCAGAAGGCTTGACAGTTTTATGCTTAGTTAGCTTTAGACTGATCTAAGAACTCCAATTACTGATTAGAAAAGTATGTGTGCCAGGTTGCAGCCACTGTCTGTAGACATTTACTCATACAAACAGACCTTAAAGAAAAAGAATATTCAGGCTACTTGGAGCACTATGCATTGCAATGTTTTAATTCCCAGGCACTGCCAGGCAGACTCACTGGGGCAATGGAGGGGGCTAAGAAAACTGTGCCTTCCCTAATACAGCAGTCTGCAATGGTAGCAGCATGCTACAATCCACAAGGCAGCTGCTCAGCCCTGCAGCATCATACAGGTACTTTCCTTTCTGCTTCTAATTATTTCTGATAACTCTTAAATGCTACGCAGCCTCTGCCTTCCTACCACTGTAGTCACTGCTGCTTTAATTGTCATTGTCAAAATGTTTCCTAAGAAGGCATAAACACATGCCAGTAAGGACAGAAAGCCAAAGAGCACTGGAGAAATTCAATGCCTGGCAAGCTATCCTCTGCAATAGCTAAATGCACCCAGAGCTGGCCCCAAGCTATTTACTTCCTCTTGAAGCACAAAAACAAGCAAACACTGCAAAACATCAGGTTCTGTCTTTAATCCTTTTCTCTTTTGGGGCAACAATCACAACTCCTACAGTGTTTCCATGCATCTGTGAAGGCTATTTTTCTTCCTCCTCATTTAGTTCTTCCCCTGCCTCTTATACCACTTATAAGATCTCCAGGGTTCACACCATATCTGTGTCATGTCTGTACACATAGAGTGCTTGGCTAATAAAAAAGATGCTATAGTGTGTAGTCACTTTTCAGATGGGGTTGTACTGTAATTATTAGTATAAACTGGAATTTTATTTGGTGTACAGTGAAAAGATCATACTTTGAAGCTAACCATGGTGCTAAGTAAACTAACAGCTTCATAGGTTTCCTAAGAATGTAACCTAGAGACTTAATCAAAAAGGCTAACACCAAGGAAATTACTTTTTACATTTTCATTAAATCTATTTGAAACCAGACAAGGAAAACGCAATTTATCTTAATGGAAGAATCCAATAGAATAACACTGATTTCGCATCATAGATTAAAATTTTAAAAAAAATAGAAATTGTGGAAAATTTTATTTTCAGATGAAATTGGCTAAAGAGAGATATTTCTGAGAACTCCAAGGAATTAATCTGCAAACCCCCTCCCCTTGACAAAAAAAAAAAAAAGGGAAAAAATGCAAAGTAGGTCTAAAGGCAGCATTATTGTGTCAGACCTTGTAAAAAGAAAACTAATTATTGAGAACATGTTATAAGAAAGAACATAATAGAATTAATGTATATTTTTACAGTAGTTTTCATTCTAGAATCCCATTATTGAGTATTTCCCTCACCTACTGAGAAAGTACATACACATGTAAACCACATTTTCTGAAACAATCCTCTTGGCTCCTTGTTTTGCAGACAAAGAGAGAAGTATGTACAATCATATGAGTACTTTAAAACTTAAAGAAAGCCTAACTGCCTATGAAAATACATGCCAACAGAATCATCTCTAATGCTTATTCTTCCAACATTCCCTACAAAAAGAGGTTGAAAACCAGATGATCTTTAAGATCCCTTCCAACCAAACCATTCTATGATTCTATGAATTCCAAAGATGCCAGAATAATTCTAAACTTAGTGCTGCCTCAGCGGCTCATCTATTATGCCAAAATCTTTACATACATACATACATAGAGAAGATGAAGTGAGGGATAGAGGGACACCTCCACACTCCACCGTTTAAAATCACCATAATGTCTTTGCTGTTCACATCAACAGCAACACACAATGTCTGTGTCCTGCAACTAAGGGTAACAACAGAATAGTACCACATACCAAAACCAGCAAAGAGTAACAGGCTACAACAGGTAAAAAACTTGTTACATGTAAAAAAATTAATATTTTATTTTCTTCTTTTACTGTTCTTCAAGTTACACCTGCTACAAAAGTGTCTGCAAAGATCCTCACCATTAAAAACCATTGGACCTGCTGCTAATGAGACAGTTTATTTCTGTCTGCTTTTTGCTTTGCTTTAGTGTATATTCTCTCCCTCCTCCTACAATCCTTTTCATTCAGATTTGCAGAAACTCGTATCTTTCTCCTGCTTTTTCTTCCCTTCCCAGGACTCTTCTCTCAAAGGCCCAGTAAGTAATAGCGAGCAGAGGGAATCCAACAAGTGCCTCATGGTTCTGCTGGTCTATGTTGTCACTTCACCAGGATGAAAGGCTTAAGTGCATAACACTGTGAACTGAGTGTAGGCTGACATCTGCACAGGTTTCAGCCTTCAGGAGGGACAGTAAAATCCCTCTAGTGGCAACTAAATTTCCTTGTGAGCCACATGGGCATGCCCAATATGCAAACCAGGCCCCTAGCTTCTACTTTTTGGCACTTACTGCATACTTGGTTTGCAACATTTATGTTCCTGTGTGGATCTAACTGAAAATGTCTTTCCTTCCACCATGACTACCTTTCCATTGCCTGGACAAGAGCTACCCACAATTTCAGCCAAATTCCCTCCACTTGTAAACACTGAGGGCTTTTGGGCTGCATGCTAAAATTGCTTCTTGTTTCTCTGCAGCCACTGAACACAACTTGCAGGTTGTAAAGTCTGGATGGGAATAGGGATAATAACAGCGCCTGCTCCTTGATATCATGAAGCTCAGAGAGGAACTTTGCCATGAAATTTCTTATAAAGTTGTGTAAAAATTATTCAGTTACAGGTGAAGTTAATACTCTTACCAAGGTGCAGAATATGAGGATACAAAATTCTTGATCTTCTGTTGGCTTGGTGTGTGATCCTGGAAGAATCTTTACACTTCCTCATGCTTCTGTTCTCCTGTCTTCAAACACTGTGCTTTTTCTCCTTTGGATGATAATATTGTATTTGAATAGACACTGAAGTTGGCAGTGAACAACTTGCACAATCTAGATCTTACTGTTCCCTCTACATCTTGCCAAAAATAGAAGATAAAGCATGCTACAGTTTCTTGAAATAACTTCTAATTTTTGGTACATCTACCTAATCACGGTCATTTGAAAATATGTTCATATAAAACCTTACATCAAATTCTGTAAAGGCATGTCTAAAATCAGAAATTATACCCTTGTTTTTCTTAAAAGTGATGAAAAGGAAGAATGCTTTCTTATCACATATATTTCATTTAATATCTTGTGAAATATGGTCCAAGTACTGAAGTACAACAGGATTTCTGTGATTAACAAAGATTAAGAAAATACCTCAGCCATTATAAGAGTGTCAGTTCCTTAATGCTCAAAAGGAATAATATCCAATAAATATAAGGCCTGATACAAGAACTGGTGATCAGAGAGAATTTTGGGATAGCTCACACAACTGGAGTGCTGCAATGGGCAGATGCAGGATCTATAGGAAGGACAGGCTGGGAAGGCAAGGAGAGGTCATAATCTTTTACATGAGAGAGCAGTGGGGATTCATGGATGTCTGCACTGGGATGAATGATGACGTGGGTGGGAGCTGATGGGTAAGGATTAGTGGGCAACCCCAATGCTAGGACAAGTGTTTATGAAGGGTTAGGAAGTTAACTTGAATGAGAGGTGAGGGGAGAAGAAGAAAGCTTTCTACAGGTATGTTGGCAGGATGACTGGTGAAAGTATGGGCCCACTGCTGAATGGGTCAGGGATCTAGAAGTAAGGGACATGGGAAAGGCCAAGGTAGTTAATACCTTCTTCACCTCTGTCTTTAGAGGTAAAGCAATCCCAGGTCACTAAGACTAGTGGGAAACACAAGGACAGCAATACTTATCCTGAATGGAGGAGGATCAGGTTAAAGAACAATTAAACAGACTGGATATTCATACATACATAGGACCTGATTGGTTGCATGTAGGAGCTCTGATGGAGCTGGCCCATGTCATTATGAGGTCATTCTCAAGTATCTTAGAAAAGACACTGAACCTGGGAAAGGTTTCTGAAGACTAAGAAAAAGCAAATGTCGTCCCTAACTTTAAGAAGGGCCCAAAGGAAGATCCAGAAAACTACAGACTGATCATCCTCACCTTGATCCCAGAGAAGGTGAATGGAAGCAAATAATCTGGGACACCATTTCAAGATATTTTGAGGAAATGAAGGTGACTGGGAGTAGTTGGCATGGATTTATGAAGGGTAAATCAAGTGTGATCCATCTGATAATCTTCCATAATGAAATAACTGGCTTGGTGGATGAGTGGCAAGCAGTGTTTCTTGTTTACCTCATCTTCAGCAAAAGTTTTGACACAGTCATCTCTAACATCCTCAAACTGATGAAGCTTGAACTACAAAAATCAAGGTGGATTGAAAACTGGCTAAACTGCCAGACCCAAATGGTTATGGTCACCGGCACAAAGTCCAGCTGGTGTGGTGTTGTCACTACTGGTATGCACATGGATTGCAGCTGAGTCCAGTACTGCTTAACAATTTCATTAATGGCCTAGAGATGGTATGACAAGAGTGCAGCCTTATACAAATCTGAGATGAGTGTTGCTATTCAGGGCTACCTGGGCAGGCTGGAGAAATGGGTGAAAAGGAAGACCATCACATTCAAGAAAAGAAAATGCCAAGTACTGTGCTTGGAGAGAAATAACCTCCCAAACCACCACAGGGTTAGGTCCAACCAGCTGGGAAGCAGCTTTGACAAAAAAGGCCTGGAGGTCATAGAGAATGAGTAGTCCATGAGTGAACAACATGCCCCTGCCGCGAAGACCAACAGCATACTGGGCTACATTAGGAAGAGAGTTGCCATCAACTGGGGGGATGTCATCCTTCCTCTCTGCTCAGCTCTGATAAGAGTCATCTGGACTACTGTGGCAGTCCTGGGCTCTACAGTGCAGAGAGACATGGATGTACTGAAGTCGAGCAGAGCCACAAAGATGATTAACAGATTGAAGCATGTCTCATATCAGGGCAAACTGAGAGAGCTGGGAGTCTTTAGCCTGGAGAAGAGAAGGCTCAGGGAGATCTTGTACTGTATAAAAATATCTGGCAGGCAGAGAAAAGTAGATGGGCCCAGACTCCTCTCAGTGGTCCTCACTGATAGGAGCAACAGGCACAAATCAAAATACACAAAATTCCATTTAAACACAACAAGAAACATTTTTTTTCCTGTGAGGGTGGTCAAACACTGCAACAGGTTGCTCAGAGAATCTGTGAAGTCTCCATCTCTGGAAATACAGCTGGCTGGACACAGCCCTTGTGGCTCTTGTGGCTGACTTGTTCTGGGCAGGGGTAGGACTGGGCACTCTCCAGAGGTACCAACCAGCCTCGACACTTCTGCAAAGCAACTCTGTTGCTGGAACCTCAGTGATACCCAATGGTAGCACAGCACAGTCACAGGAACAAGAATTGACCATGCTGTTCTGCTCCCAATATGGTCTCGGCAAGGATGAACAGGATCTGAAATTTGTATTTAGAAAATATCAGAAGCATGTGGAATAGAGCTCTATAGTCTTTCACTTTATACATCACATGCTTTGAGTAAACTCAAGACTTGTGCAAAAAACAGGGCTTAGCCTGAAAAGGGATGAGACCAAAACTTATTTCTGCCTCTCTCTTCTAACAACAGTCTGAGCCACTTTTCTCGACCATTCAGTTTTTAATTTGAGTTTTGGCCTTTGCCTTTCCTAGTTGCTGTGGCAGGGGCCACAGTGCCCAGGCCTCGCCTGTGCTGGCTTGCATGCTGTGCTGTCACTCTATGCTCCTGCCCAGCATTCCAGTGGCCAGCAGCCTGGTGAGGGGGCTCTGCACACCCAGGATGCCCCTGCTTACCCTGGCCCATCAGTACCCACATGACTGGTCCTCCACTGCCAGGGTCCCTTGCTGAGAAAGCTCATGCAATGTTCTCAGCAGGGAAAGAGTTTACACTCACTTTGTCAAAGCACAGGAGCCTGCTCCAACCACAGGGTGACAAGCCAAGGTTATCGAGCAGACTGCTGGCAGCACCCCCAACTTGCTTCGCTTATCAAGCTCTTGGAAGTATTGCTTCCACTCTTCCTGCCTCCTCCTTCTTTAAATGAGCACCAGGTTTGTCACAGACCAGAAGCCCAAGTCCTCCAGTCAACTGCCTGGGGCAGACCTTTTGGGCAGTCATAGTCTGCCTTGTTTGACTACTGTTGCTGGGACAGACATGCCTGCCTCATTTTCACAGGCCTGCAGTCACCACCAATGGGCACAGACAGCATCTTCACTTGCTCCGCACCTCCACAAACAAATCCATGCCTGGCTTGCTGGGCTGCAGCCCAAAGCCAGCAAGGAGCAGCAAGGGCTCCCGTAAAGACTGACATGCCCAAAGCCACTCCCATGTCAGGCAAGTTGTTGAATTGAGTATTAGCAATGTTACAAGCCTGTGGTTTGGACACAAAACAGTTGTGCTAGCTCTGAGCACTGTGTAGGATCAGCCTCCAGGAAAGGCATCAGACAGTGAAAATGAGTCCAGGAACCCCACAGAGCCTCAGTCAAGTAGATGGAACCCTGCCTGCATGGAAGGGGCTTTTGAATCTTTTTATGTGCTTGTAATTTTGCATGCTACCAAAAAGAAAAAAAAATACCAAAACAAATAGCAACAGATTTTAAGCTTTAGTATGTAACAGGTTTTGAGTTTGACAGATTTGACTGTAAGATTAGGCAAGAAATGAAAATACACATAAGAGGTTTGAATAAATGTTCTCTTTGGCTCACCGCAATGGGAGAAAAAAGTGCCATGCACAACTGTACACATTTATACCAAAAGCAGGCCACAATGCCCTTGATTGATACCACAACTCCCACTGCGAATTTGTATCTTCATAACATTGTATGTGTTTGGCTAGCTGACTCAGTCTACAAAGCGTTAAATCACAAACAAAGGCTGTTGTTTACAAATGTCAAACCTACCAAAAGGCCCTAGACTGGTCTACTCTAGCCCAGCCTAGTGATGAAGTATCCCCATTTGACTTCAACAAAGAAGCCAAACCTATGTAAACAAGTGAGTGATTTGGTTTATGATTGTATGCTATATTTAAATTAAGATCTACTAGGCACACGTTCTTGAGGGTGGATAGCTGTATTAGAAAAGCTATTAGATTTTAAAAATTCATCTGCAAAATCACCCACTCGGTAGCTGTTACAGTTCTCACAAAGAGCACTGTGTGTTGCATTCTCAAAAACATTCACTTACTATTTCAGCTCTCTGAACTCTTTTTTTTTCTAGAAATGGCAATGCTCAGTTGGTCTTCACAGCTGTTACAAAGCCCAGCCACAGTCTGGTGAAGGCAAGGACTTGCACTAACTGCACAGAACACCAGAGTGCAGAAAGTGACAATTAATTACTTTATCCTTGTCACTGTCTAAAGTGGATTGATTTAATTAGATCAAGGGGATAATTCCATCCATCCCACAGATTTTTCTGCCAGGGTCTTTGAGGATAGGGAAATTTTTTAAAGCCTCATGTGTAGCTAGACAGCTGAACACCTTTCTCTGGTGTCTGTACAAAGCCAGTGCTTAGATTCAGGAACTGCTGACATTGCCATGCCTTCAAAGGTCATCAGTGTGGCACTGCTCCCTGATATTACAAAGTTGGAGCAAAATGATTTTTGGAGAAATTGTTTAAATTACTATCCCAGCTCTGGTTAAACAACTACAAACTTTGAATTCCGTAATCAAAGAAACTTCTAGGATTAGGGTTGGAGATTTTCGTCATTTACCTGAAGAAAAGTGGATTCTCAGTGGCTGGTATGAGCTCAGTTTTTGCACAGCAATCAAACAAATCTGTATTTGTTTACTTAAGAGACAATGTGGCTTAACATATGCCTACCCAATGTTTTTTACATTTGTTAAAATCAGATACTGCAGAATGATGAAATACTTTCATTCTGGATTATTTTTACTCATTTTATAGATAAAGCTGGTCTAGGAATGTATCATAATATAATTATAAAAATCATTGCTGATACTTCTATGTATGAAACGCAGTATAACCAAACTGTAAGAGACTTCAAATAGTGATTAAAATGTCAAGCTTCTAACTTAACTATGGATATGCCTATTACAGCATTTCAGTTCAAACAGCAGCGTATTGTCAAGACAAATCTCTACCACTGTGCTATCATCCTCTTCATGATTCAATCTTGGTGCAAGCAAACTTCACATGCCTTTTCAAGCCATCTTTCCAATGCAACCAAACTGAAAGATGCATTCCACAAGTGCACATAGTGGCTGATGTGGATGCAAGAGTCTCAACCAGGGGAGTGGGCTGCAGCCCCATAAGTCCTCCATTGTATAGCAAGCAAGGATTACATCTGCTCCTTATGGTCAGCCTTTACAGTCAGTGCTTGCCATCCTGTTCCTTCCTCTTCCCTGCAAATGATAGCGTTGTCCATGTCTTCTGTGTCTCAGAATTGTCAACAGGGTGCCACAGGGAATTCAGGGAGATGCACTTCTTGTAAAACTGTGTGGACAGAGAGCTCACAGTATTAGAACGGTATCAAACTTATGGTCTATCAGTGATTGTCTATCAACCACTGTTGAGAAGATCAGCAGCTAGGG
This sequence comes from Eurystomus gularis, assembly GCA_013400335.1. Lineage (NCBI taxonomy): Eukaryota > Metazoa > Chordata > Aves > Coraciiformes > Coraciidae > Eurystomus > Eurystomus gularis. Next base: position 718 of record VZZY01007159.1, on the reverse strand, counting down.
CAAAATATGATTTAAGAAGATGAAGTAATTTCTATGTGGAAAAGATAGAAACTTACATTTATCAGAAACTAGGACTTCCAGAGCAGCATGGCAGTACTGTCCACATAACAGAAGGCCTAGGAAACCACAAGGTCGATGCACTGATGAGCCTCTTGGCCAGAAAAGCAGGGTGGTCATCTGTTCCCACCCCCAAGGTCCAACATGCAGGCCGCACCAGTAGCTGAGTCAGTAGAGAAAAAGGAATCTCAGCTCCTCACCTATCTGGTACAGACTGATAGAGGAAACCTGGTTTACCTGATTGAACGGCAGAGACATGTAACAAACAGGTCAAGGGAGATGATTCTGCCCCTCTACCCCGCTCTGGTGAGACTCCACCTGGAATACTGTACAGTGGAATACAGGAAAGACATGGACCTGATCGAGGGAGTCCAGATGAGGGCCACAAAAATAACTAGAGGGACTGAACACCTCCCTTGTGAAGGAAGGCTGAGAGAGTTGGGCTTGGTCAGCCCAGAGAAGAGAAGGCTCCAGAGAGACTTTATTGCAGTCTTTCAGTACTTAAGAGGGGCTTACAAGAAAGAGACGAGACAGAATTTCAAGTAGGGCCTGTTGTGATAGGACAAGGGGTAAGGGCATTAAACTAAATGAGGGTACATTTAGACCAGATATAAGGGAAAAATTTTTTACAGTGACAATGGTGAAACACTGGACTGGGTTG
>VZZY01007156.1:19403-31525 GCA_013400335.1 Eurystomus gularis | reverse complement strand
CTAGCATGTCTGGCACTGCAGCATTTATCACTGGAGTTACTTCATTCAGGCCACAGTAGCCCACTGTCAGCCTCCATTCACCATTAGATTTTCGGACTGGCCCTATGGGGTTGTTGAAGGGCGAATGAGTCTTGCTGATCACCTTCTGGTTCTCTAGCTGGTGAATCAGCTGCTGGATGGGAATGAGAGAGTCTCGGTTGGTGTGGTACTGCCGCCAGTGCACCGTCTTTGTGTCAATTGGCACCTGCTGATCTTCAACCCTCAGTAACCCCACCACTGAGGAGTCCTCTGAGAGACCAGGTAAAGTGGACAATTGTTCAGCTTCCAAAACAATAGGATTACCAAGGATGGTATCATCCAATAGATAACAGAAAGCAACATGCAATACACACATAAAATGCAATCACCTCTCAAAGAATAGTATTTACATCCTGCTTAGTAGCTTACAATCTGTTTTGTTAGTGTAGAAAATAGCGAGTGCTTTACTTGCTGGAGTCTGTGAATCATTTTCTTTGGTATTAAGCTCTTCCCATGTAAGTACCTGCATACTTAGTTTGCAATACAATGTCACAAAGGCAAGTGGAGGCAGAGGAAGGGAGGCACTTGAAAATAAACATTCCAGTACTGCCTCTTTTTAGAGCTGTGTTCAAGCTTCAGCATTTTTTAAAACAAAACCAGTTACCTTCAACTTACTAGCAACAGCAAAATTTTAAATAAAATGTGTTCATAATATTCAGATTAAACTTCAAGATATTTCTTAATTCATATTCTTCTTCTCTGTTTCAAGATGCACCTTGTAAAGTAACTGAGTAAAAAATCCTCACATTTTTCTTGAAATCTAAGGGTAACATATCTCACATTCCAAGCTAACTGGAATGTAGGACGTGGTTGTTCAGAGGCTGTGGAATCTCCATCCTTGAAAAATACTCGGAACCGGACTGGACAGAGCCCAGTACAGTCTTTGACTCACTCTGAGCAGGAGGTTGGACTAGGTGATCTCTGGAGGTTCGTTCCACACAAAATTGTTCTCGTCTTACATATGCTGAGTTAATCACATACATTAAAATGATACTCAGTGTTTTCAGGTCCAGGGACATTCATAACTTCTGAAATGCTAATGACACAAAGAACATAAGTGACAATTTCCAGAAAAATCAATCACATACTTAAAATATTGCCATTATAGTTGACATTTACTTTGAAGCTCAAGGCTCCAAATGCACAGTGGTGAGCTTTCCAGGTATTTTACTTGTCAGAGGATATGTTTGAACTCCACAGTTATGACCAAGTCATTCCCTGATGTTCAGAAACTCAGAGGAGGTTAAAACTTTATAGAAAAACTGTTACCTTTACATGTCAGGGTCTACACCACCTTCTCAAGAGAAGGGGTAAATCATCTAGCCCGATGGAAAACTACAGGCAGGAACCCTTACTAAAAAATGCCTTTTTCTCTGGAAGGCTAGCAAAAGCAGCTGGTTCCTTCATCTTCCATGATGTGGTTTGGCTTTTCCAATTAATGTTAACTTTCTTGCTTACATGTGTTAATACCATCAAGTCTTTTCTCTCCATCAAGTTTTCCAGATAAAATGCTTCCATCAGAATGACAGCAACACTACTATATTGTAAGGAAAGCACCTTCAGAGAATGTAAAACCCCTAAACCTACATATTAAAATGGATGACTTGGTGAACTTTATGTTCCAGACTTCAAATATTCTGTTTCTATTGCCAGGTTACTACCAAATTTTTGTTTGTGTTTAAATTCCCAGACCGTGCTGCACAAGCAGTTCTGGGGACCAGCTGTTACAGCAGTAAGTATTCCAGCAGGGATGATTAGAGAAGAAGAGAAAATAATGTTCCCTTCCTGCAAAAATTCTAGAGATTTAAGAAATTATTCCAGTGTTAACTACAGGGAAGCAAATATTTGTCTCAGATACTCATTTTAAAAACAAAGAGAAAACTACACAGAAATACAAAATAAACAATAACCAAACACCACTGCACCTGTTTAGAACATTTGAAATTATAAATATTCCCACCATACCATCAATGTAAACCCTGTTTCTGATATGTAAAAACTTTCCTAAACATTAGACCTCAACTACCCTTCAAGGCCCCTTTTATTGTCAGAGTAGTTCTAAGTGAAATCATTACCACTGGAATGCAAAACAGGTCTTTTACATCCCCTGAAAACCATACCATAAAACCAACTTCTATTTCATTCTCTACCATTCTATAGGATGTGTGTGTGGTGGGGTGGTTGGCTTTTAAATGCTCTAAAGATATGTAGAAGCAGAGGTCTCTGCTTCCTTAGGGTTATCTAGCCAAGGACCTTTTCAGCAAAAGGGAAAATAAGTAAATAAGGAACCATAAACAAGAACATAAAGAGACAGAAACCTGACCAAAAAATGAAGGGAGGCAGTAAGGAAAACCAAATCTGGTCATTAGTGCTCATTGTTAAGGGTACTGGAACATAGGAATGTTAATTTTAGGAGGATTACCTGATTGAGGATCTAGTCAAAGAGGATGGCAAGGAAAAGGGAGAAGCTATGAATGAAATTCACAGAGGGGCAAAACTGACAGACAAATACAACAGGGATACAGACAAGAAGCAAATCTTATCAGTCACATGAACTGATGAGCTACCAAGGAACTGCAGGTAAAGTGGGACTTCACAGTCGACAGAAGCAAATCTGAGGGTCCAGGATATTGAGGGCCAGTGGGACTGTGCAAACTGATGAAGGACAGTGGAGAAGAAGGGAACTGGGGAAGAACATAGTGAAAGAGGTACAAAACAAGTTAGGCAACTGTAAAATGAGTCAGTCAGCATGCTTATCCAACTGAAACCTGCACATGAGAGCTGCAGTTCATCCTACCTTCTTATTAAATCCTTTTTCAACTATGTGTCTGTATAATTTCAATCTCTATCCTGTGCCTGCGTGTGCCACCAAGGACTAAGTGGTAGCTGTTTGGGGACTGGCATGAGTGTATTTGCTGTCAGCAACTGGAGCTATACTGGGTGTGCACATGCACCTCAGCTGTGGTGTCAGCTAGGAGAGTGAATGAGATCTTAGCCCCAGTCACTGTGGTGGGAAGTGTGTGTGTCTCAAATACCAGCTGCTGGGAACGACCAGGTTATGTGAGGCAAGTGAAGGGCTCAGCACTGGTGGCTGGAGCAAGTCCCCAGGTCACAATCTGTATGCCTGGATATGTCTCTGGGTTTCTTTGAGTGAAGTTTTGTGGTGATGTACAGTCAGCAATTTAGGGCATAACTCTTAAGGACTAACAGTTCTGGACATATAGTGAGAGCTAGTTGTACTGTGTAGAAATGAACCATTAGCATGAAGTGTGTTCTTAAAGAGCACTAATTGAACAAAGCTATGTTTTAAAGTCCAAGTGGACAGATTTATCAGTCTTCTAAACACACCTATTAGGAATGATCTCTGAGACTTTAACTTATATATACATACACGCATACATACAAACACGTATATACAGACACAACACATAATCAGTTGCAACATTTCAAGTACCAAAGAAAATATGCCTATCAGAAATCAGAAAAACATGGGACAAAGATTGAATTTGATTCATTCAGTTTGGTACATATGTTTTTCCCTCCCTTCTAAAAAAACACCCTTCCTACCTAACCAGCTAACATATCAACTAAAGAGACTACAGGCAGTATAGAGTGAAACCTATCCTTATGGTTACAGGCATCAGTGTTCTAGAGTTCGTTTGGCCTTACTTCCGAACTACTGGTGTAAAGCCCATAATTTATTGTCGCTGTACTTGCACCTTTCATCTTTGTATTGATGATACAGAGATTTATTCTGATTCACCTCTAGAGGCTGAAGCAATGCTACTATAACTACATTGTTGAACTGTGTGCTAAAAAATGCATGTCCTCCCTACACCTTTTCAAAATTCCATTATTTGACAAGAACTTTCTCTACTCTCTGATATGAAGTATTTCATTCTCATTATCTTTTTTCTTCATAAATAGGTTAACTGTGTGGATTAACTGTTCCAGGATTTTAGCTGTGCCCTAACTGTCATGGATGCAAGGGCTATGCAAACTCTCTAAAATTTCATTTGCAAAAACAACTCCACAGTTTTGCTTGCAGGGATTAAAAGCAAACCTTCTCCTGAAGGTTTACTCTGAGGTTCACCTGCAGGTTACAGTTGCAATTTTGTCATCGTAGTTTTAATTTAGCCACCATTCTGTTGCTGGGTTGCTCCATTGGCTGTAAAGAAAAAATTAGCAATGCTCAGAAGTGCACACGACTTTGCAAAAATAAATGCATGCTTTGTATGCGCTATTTGTATTAGTGGTTGAAGACAGCACAGTAGATAGGAACATGACAAAAAAAAGAAGCTACTAATAATTTTCAGTACTTCTCCTGCTTCCTGGAAAATGTCATGCGCAAAAATGAAAAATGATATTCAATAAAGCTTCAAACCTACAGTAAGGAACAATGTGAAATTGTACTGTTCTTAGAAATTGCTTCAGGATATACTCTGAATCAAATCAATTCAATGCTTCAAGGAGAGAAAATCAGTTTAGTCACTATACTACCCAGGGAAAGAAAGTAGCATATGTTATCACAGATCTTCTGGGCCGTGAATACAAAATATGGATACAGCTAAACCTGCCACCCTCTTCACACCCTGTAGCAGGAAAAAAACCAAAACAAATGAACAAAAAAAAAAACAAAACAAAAAAAGGACAACAAAAGACAAGTCTGCTACTCTGAAGTACGCACAGTAAAATGCTTATTTTTCTTTTAAGCTGAAGGATATTTTTCTTCTCCAAATATATTTTACATTGTATTTTCCAAATTTCTCTCCAAGTTTTCACTATCACTCTCCTTATTACCTACTATGATCTACTAAGATATTGAGTTGTGAAATGCCTATTTCTTGTACCTGAAGCTATTACAGTTCTTACTTTTCTGGTCTATGTATAACTTTCTGTGGATAATATCAGCCTAAGATTGCTTTTTTATCCTACTGGCCAGGTTACTTATTGACTTAAAGAAACTGTACAACTGTGTATACCTGCTGTGCCTGTAACAGTCAGATACAAGTTCAGCCTGTCTACAAGTCTTTCTTCTATGGGGTCTGAGGTTTTCCCAAGGAATACAGAAATCCTATTTTTCTTAGCATAGAACTACCCATGTCCCTGACTCCCATGCCAGTGCTGCTAACACACTTCATTCATTTATGTCTCTGAGGCAGCCTAAACTTTGTCTACACATTAGACATTTAGCACACAGATTCCCATTGGTCTTATCACTGGTTCAGCTGCATCAGTGCTAATTGAGCCATTGGTATATATTTTGGAGGCTGACGGAGGCTAAGGAGTTTGTAGTAGCAGCCTTGTAGCTGCTTTTGGAACAGCTGAAGCAGCACTAGTTCGGAAGAGCTCTCTTGCTGCAATACTGGAATGCCCATAGGCTTGAGAGAGATTATATCTGGTACTACACTCTGGCAATGAGATAACATTTCATTAGATTTAGAAACAAATATTTAAATACTGTTTGCTGTTGTAAGATACAGCTGACCTGCACTGGAGATAAAACTTAGTACAAAAGCCAAGCACCTAATCAAGCAGAGGAGGAAAGTAGATGGACACTAGGATGTTTCCCAATTGCTAACATGCTATACGGCTGAGTTTTTTACTGTTCTTTTCAACAGCAGATATATTCACTCTCCAGAGTAACAATACCACAGAGGCGCGATGGTCCCTAGATGGAGTGAAGATAAGATCCTAGCTTCTCCTGTCAAAGTCTCATTAGGAAGACCATTTTGCCACACTATTTATCATCCTGAACGGAATGACTCTTCTGTCTGTTCTGTATAAGAATAGAATGAGGACATGTAGCCAGAGGGGAAAAAATATATGCAATAGTAGCTTCCCATGTACTTTTCTGCATCCCAGCATTTGCACAAATGTGGCTAAACTTCATTTTCGTCTTCAGAGCATTCAATTAACATTATTTAACTACCTTAAATACCACCCTATTAATGGGCTTCTTACTATAAGCAGATAATAAGTTTTACCTTCTGTGTGCTAGTGTCTCTCCCTCAGTGAAGGCTCCATGAAGAACAGAGGTAATTGCAACCTTTTTAATCTAAACAAGCTAACAGTAAAAGATATCATATGTGGGTGCACATTTTCTTGATCTTGTATCAATTACCATAAAATTACTATAAACTTGTACATAAAAGCTACACAATTTTTCTTCTTAAAAGGAACACCAGCAACAATCTTTTGTTTGTCTTCCCAAAACAAATTTTCTGCCTCTAACTCCATTTTATGCAATAGAGAAAATGGTGTTATCAGGAGTTATTGTGAAATCTGTTGTGATCAATCATATGGTAACTATGCTATTACTGCTTGCCACCAGTGCAATTACATTCTCTGCCATGGTGCATCTTATATACATATAAGATAAGATACATGTGTAAGGTACAAGATGTATCTTACATATATACAAAAAATTTTGGAAACCAATAAGATAAATAATGTGGCTATCTAAACTGTTCAAGAGTGAAGGGTTGAACCACACATGAAAAAAAATACCTTCATAAACAATGCCAGAGGGTGCTGGATATTCTAAACCTTTCTTTACATTCTTTATAGGTATAGACAAATTTTTGAAACCATGGAACATGTAACAGGCTTCAAACAATCAAGAAATACTAATTTGTCAAGAATGAAGAAAATAGTAAAGCTCACTCTAGCTTCAATCACTGGAATTTTTCCAAGTGCTCACATGTAAGATGGCTCATGGCACCTACCATCCAGTCATTTGCTACAATATATCTAAGACACATATTCTGAACAGAAAACATAATCATAGTCCAGAAACTGATTAGTGAAAATGTTGACCTTCTTGATGTATTGCTTCCTCCCTGCCCTCAATCAATATTTAAGATTGACGATTTTCTTTATCAGGACTTGAACCTGAAGAAGGTTTAGCTGTACTCGGAGGCAATAATCTCTCCCCAGCCTACAACAGGCATGAGTACACAAACCTGTATGTCATCATGGGGTATATGAGGCTATGCAATAACTGGTATTCGCTCTTCAACACAGCCAGTTACCACATGTAACAAAAAGTCTGTACAAGTAGTAAACAGAATCCCTCATCTTGTATGTGCATGGACTTACTTCTGTTTGACTCATAGTAAGAGTTCTTGTCACAGTCCTTAGGAAAGGGAAAGAATACAGGGGAGAATATTGGAATGACAAAACAAATGTCTCCCACCTCCTAATTCCAAGCCATTCCTCCAAATCTCTGATGCTCTTCTTGTGACTTCAATATAAAACTCACACATGAGTAGTATGCTACACACAGTATAAATCTTTAGAAGTAATGTTCAAAAAGAGATAAAATTATACTGATCTGTGTCTGGTCATTTTAAGCATTTAAAAAAGACAAAAAACCCCCAATCTTATATTTGTCTCGTAAACATATGGATGAAAACAAGTATCTATGCCTAAGTATTTATGCCTAAAACAGACAAGGAATATAGATTGATTCTTTTCTTACTTGTTCAGTTCGTTCATTTTCTACTGACGTACCACATTCTCTCAGACAGAATACAAAGCTAGACAACCAAGCTAGACTCAGTATGACAATTTCAATGCCATACATACTTGTGATAATTGTGTTAAACTGAATATAAATTTTAAATAATCATAAATATGTTCATCCCAACCGTGTTAGAACTTCACCATATAGAATGTTTCTTTTTAAATAGATACTTCTATAAATTAATACAATTGATGCAAAGGAGTTGTTATGAGGAACTACAATAATGGATCATTATTTACCACAGAATACCAGACCTACTATGAGATATTCATTACTAACAACATTTTTAAAGTATATGAAAACAAACATGGACAAAAAGAAAGAAACAAACAAACCAAAACCTAACAAACAACAACATACAACAACAAAAGAAAACCAAGAAAAACAGATTTCCGTAACAACCAGGAATAATGTTCATCTACCCTTTACAAAAAAAAACCACCTTACATTCCACTCCAGGATTGAGATTTTGATACCTGCATTTCTACATATGAATTATATAACTAGAAGAACATAAAAAGATTAACAGAGAAGATGCCCTTAAATTAAGGAAGCCTAACTCTACAACATTTTTAAACAGTCATATAAAAAAAAAATAGTAGAGAAGCTTTTTATTGGCTATTAATTTTCTTTGGATCGCTTGGATTTTTTTTCTCTTTATTTATTTCACAGTATAAACTTTTCATCACTGTGGCACATGCAGCCTCCCTGACAGAAAGCTGACAAAATCCTTGCCAGAGACCTGATAAAGATCGGTTTGGTGCCTCGAAGACATTAAACAGCACCCCTGGGGATTAATGGGTGCCTCAGAGTCCAGGCCTATCTTTGTTGTGGGCTCGTGACCAACTGATTAGAATGACAGTGCACCTTGGACTAGGGTATAAATGGAGCCCCACCAGAGAGTCAATTTTGAGTTGGTTTCTCCTCAGAGAAAGTGGACCTTGCAGCTGTGAATCCTCCTCTTGGATATACAGTACACCATACAAGGACACCGTCATAGATTGGGTGAGCCTCACCTCCCGTTTGATGAAGGAATATGTGTTCTGGATATATCCTTTAGTAAGCCTTTACTCCTTCTGGATAGTGGTATTTTCTGGGTACCCCTGTATGGCAGGTTTTCCCTTTAAGAGTGTGTGTGTGCACATTTTGGTTTATCTTTCTAGAAAGAATAGTCTTCAAAGCTTAGGAGTTTATTTTGTAGTAGTATATTCCCTACTGACATCCAAACTTGTAATTTAATTTTGTTAGAAGGAATGCCAAGTAATTTTCGTTGCAATATATCCGCATTTTGGATAGCTGCTGCTGTTTGTTTTATGGATGCCTCTGTGACAATGACTTTTAGGTAAATTTTTCATCTGCTACTTAAGAGAAAGCATGCCCAAGTGCTTGTAGCAGCAATATAAGATCAGCATTTAAATCGTTATGTTCTCAGCTGGACTGAAATGATTTTATTCAAGCACAATAATTTGCAGATTACAGCTCCTACCTCTCAGCACATTGCCTCAAAAACTAAGTGGGTTTGTGTTGTATTTTTGCAGACAAAAATTCTATAACCACTGTATCACCAGCGCTAGTCCTAGAACAGGACTGGCAATCTTGAGAGTTAGTTACCCTGCACTGCTGTGTGTTCTACTCTTCATGGATCCTAAACTTGTTTAGAAAAACAGTGAAGTGGCATTTGTCCATAATGGTCTAAGGGCTTTTAGTCTTTGAAACTAACTAAAAGTTTTGAGAATGCAAGAACTGACAAGAGATCAGTTCTTTCAAGCTTTCTCCATGCAGGAGCCAGGTGAGAATACTCTGAAGAAGTTTTTCAGCCAGTTAGGAGCTTTACAAGTTACTACTGTAAGATTTTTTCTTTATGGTATTTATATCTGATCCATATAAATACAGAATGTTTTATCACAGTCTTGGCATAAGACACATTATGTACACAAACACTCAGCACTAGTTCAGCAAATTTCAGCAATATCAAACTCTATTGTAAATTAAATGCTGGTAAATTGTGAGGATATTTTTGAGTTTATGTCCGGTGATAAAGTGTTAAATATAGCATGACAGTTCTGACTTATGATAGACATGCTCTCTATGCTTTAACAAATTGTTCTTTTCTAATGCCAACAATTATGCTTCATTAAAATCTCATTTCTTGATTAAACAGTTTATAGATCAGTTTTACATTTCTCATTTTCCAAGTTCTAATTTATATCAAATTTGATAAGATAAAAAAAATGCAGAACAATTTTCCAAAAGTGGCCTAAAAATTGGAATAGTGCTTTCTATACAAGGAAAACTATTTTCTTTCTTTTAGTCTGCTATGTTGCTTTTCAAAAAGCATGTTATATCTGGATAAAAGTTCTATTCCTCACAGACCATATGGGAGTGTCAGAATAAAATACACTAAAAAAATAGAAAAAAATAAGGAAAAGTAAGTTGCCAGTAAGAGTACATTATTTCAAGTACAGCTAATGAATGTATATATGGCCTGTCTGTTGCAAAAAAACAGTCTTCCAAGTGAGATGGTAAGGGGTTTTGAGTCTTTAAAAAAGCATCATCAGTAAAAACAGTGAGCTAACACAGTGATAAGAGCCTCTGATAAGTGAGGCAAGAACACATAATAAACTCAGTGGCATTTTTCTCTTGGTCTGCCTTCTAAGGCATGTGCTGCAGACAAGCGTTTCATAGGCCAGTATCTAATTAAAAATTCCTAAATATGAAATATGCAGAGGAGAGTAGTACATATTTCCATTTTTCTTTCATATGGGGCCTGACTTTTCTCTATGGAATTCATTGTGTTTATTCAATGAAGTTAATTTTACATTGTTTAACTTCCTACCAGCCAGGGAAGGATGTTGAAAAATGGGTCGTTTTATTAAATATGTTTTCTGTTGAAATGTAAGTTGGTTTGTGAAAGCCAGTTCTTCCCCGTTAGACTTATTTCGGCTTCCTAGTTTGATTGGCTGAGGTAAGCCAATCTCCAGATCTATTCCTTGACAGTAGGAGTTTCTTACAGAGTTTTCCTGGATTTTTTTACATTGGACATCCACAGTGGTAGCCACAGGCATATACAAAAGAGAAGGAAAATACTGTCATTCTTCTCTATTCTACAAACAGTAGTGCCTTCATATTCAGAAAATGGAACTTTTATAGATATATCTGAAGGACTGGACTTAGTTACTAAGGTAAGTTAAGTTACAGTTTAAAAATATATATATAACTCAAGGGAAAAACAAAAGCAATTTTCTTCGTTATATATAGTACCCAATCCAAAGTCTGGAAAATTTATTTTTGTTTTCTTTATACAATTTACAAACAAATTGCATATCTGTAGCCTTATCCAAAATTGTTTCAGTCAGTCTCAACTTTGTTACCAGTTTAGCAAAGCTATCATGCACTAATTATTTATTCTGTAATTAATTTCTTAAGTTTGCTTTTAAGAAAGGCTTGCTGCTGTACAGCACTTGAGAAACTACTCTAAAGTGCCAGAAGCAGATCTGTGGTTTAATTTTTGTTTACACTATTTACAAATGAATAGGTGGGATTGTCCTAATATGTTCCTGTTTACTAACATTAATTGTGAACTCCAAGATTCACAATTAATTAATTGCATGGGGCTTTGTGTGCAAGGGATAATTTTTTGTAGATATTATCACTTTAATATGCAAGAAATGAGTCTGTTCTTTCTTAAAGGCTCAAAGATTCTAGGGTCCATCTGCCTGCTATGGTATTTCACATTCTCCTTTCCCACCTCAGTATCATTTTCCTTGGAAATATTACATAAGGTTATTCAGGCTGGCTCTATAGAAACAATAAATTCAGCCCCATTTAAAAAAAAAAGAATTTATCACAATGTAGAGCATTTGATTAATAAAGGTAGAAATAGAGAACTCCCCATAGCATGTTGAAAATAGAAGACACCAGCTGTAGTCAACTCTGAATCAGAGCAGCCTATGGAGATACAAATGGCATTTTTTCTGTGCCTGTTTCCCTTAAAAGAAAAAACAGAAAACCCACTGAATTTACAACACCCTTTGTAAAGGTTTTTTTACTCATACTGATAAATCTGTCTGTACTTCAGCATTATGAAGCTTACTCCTGTTATAGTGGTCAAGCAGTTCTTTGTTGCGACTTGCCCCATGTCTAATCATGTCACTTTAAAGATCGTAAGATGCCATCTCCTCTGTAAATGCACATAGAAAACCCTAGCTGTAAGTAAGGTTAAGAAACAGGAAGAGCTTGTGTGTTCCACTGTTTTTCACAGAAGCAAGGATTTAATTTTACGGTTGCTCTCAGTAACATCATGGATTTTGTGGTGTATTTCAATTTATCATTGCATCTGGATCCCATTAAGTACAAAGCTACTAGAAAAAATTACCTTCATGCCTCATTGGTTACTATTTGCACTTACTTATTTGCACTATCATTGCATATGCAGTAGGAACAGGAAAAGGTTTGCTTTACTAATATCTCTCACATTTCCTGAAGAATTTTTTCGTGTTAGGAAAATAATGTGGTT
>VZZY01007155.1:0-24825 GCA_013400335.1 Eurystomus gularis | reverse complement strand
TTGATGAAGATACTAAAGAGAACTGTTCTGGGGAGAAGGGAACTATCCACAAGGAATCATTTACAGGCTTATTATTTTGAAGTGAAATCATCCCAGCTTTTTTTTCTCTTATTTTTTTTCAGCGAGCTGGTTATCACAACGTGCCTGTTGCAGTCACTTCCAGGAGAGCTGGTGGTCTGCTCCTTGGTGGTCTGCTCCTAACACCCTTCTAGCGCCGCTTTGCCCGTTCTCCCATGCGGACGCTGAGCGGGATACCGGGATGTGCTCGAAAAGATCAGCCCCAACACCGCGTACGACGACGCAAAAGGTGACGTCAGCAAAGCTTTCTGCGACACGGTTTATTTGTGGTGTCTCGCCCAAGCCAGGGGAACCCGGGAAAGCTCCGAGGAGGCGACGACGTCCGTCCCGTCGGCGTCCACGGAGGAAGCTCCAAGCTACGTGCGTCCCGCGGCTCTCGGCCGCTGCTGCGTCGTTCCAAAGTCGCAAAGAAGACGGGGAGACGTGCCCGCGATTCCTGGTTATACAATCCAGCCGTTCGCAATTTTCCTCCCATCCCCAAACGCCCTCTGGGCTTTTTTCCACATCGTAAACAAAACAGGCTGCAACATTTCACGCAGAAGGCAGAAAACGGTGCCCGGGACGCTCGCTCGGTGCTTTTATTTTATTTTTTTTTGCGCGTATTCAGCTTTTCAGCGGAGCCATCTCAGAGGAAACGCGCCGTGAGGAGTTAGCAGGTCCTAAAAAGACAGCGTGTGCTTTTTTACGGGCGGGGTAGGGGCTCTAATTTCAAAATTAAAAAGGGAGCTCAGCTCCTCGTCCGTATATAGCACAAAAAAGAGCTCCCCGGCCGTTTACGCTCTGTGGCACGGCTGCGAGGAACGTGCAGCGGGATTTCCAACTTGAATGCAGAAAAGGAAGCAGGAAAGAACGATGTAAACATGGGTCACGAAGCCCGTGCTGGCGGCGGGCTCCCGACAGCTCCGCCGGCGCCCCGGGCCTGCTCCTCCTCTGCTTTGCGGAGGGGGCCGTGGAGGGAGGAGAGGCGGGCGCTGGCAGAGGATTGCAGAGCTCTTGGCCGGGTTGCAAATCTCCCGATGGCCTCCACTGCCTCTCTTGCTTCCAGCTGTTGGCCCCCAGCCCCTGCCTGACATAAAAAGCCCTTGTAGGGGGGGGAGAAAAAAGGAGGGAAGTGATATTTTTTTCATGGTGTGTCACCGTTAGCTGAAAAAATCCGTGTAAGGGGGCTTTTTTTGGGCATGCTGGGCCTGAGGCCCAGGGAGACACCCCGCTCACACGTTAAAAAAATGGCTTTTTCTACTCTGAGTAGGAAAACGGTTGGAAATAATGTGAAAAACCAGCATTTGATGTGCACCGGGTGGGCCACCTAAAAGCAAATCCCCCCCCCAAAACACCAGCACCTGCTCTGGCAAGGGGGGATCTTCTCTTGCAGGTCACCAACCAAGCCCTACTAGCAGAAGCATATTTGGAGAGCAATCACCTTCAAATCATCCAGGGACTCCTGAGCTCCCCCTTCTCTTTCCTCCCAGTTTTCCCTAACTAAATCATCATTTTCTTCTGTGACAACAGGACCGTGCCTCGTTACCCTCCGTCCTCCAGCGCGTGCGCGCCTCTGCGCCACCTCCTCGTTCCCCAGATTACAAGTGGATGAACTATTTAGGGTATTTTCTCCCAAATCTGCTGTGGGCGACCCGGGGAACTTGCCAAACCTGGGCACGACTCCTCGCTGCCAAGCCAGCGCCGGCTCGTCTCGACAAGCTACGGAAGGGAGCAAAGCCACTTGGCTCCCGACTCCTGGCTCTCGCTCCAGCGGCCGCAGGGACACCCGCGGGGAAGCGGAGCCTGCTCTGGCATTAATGGGCTCATCCCCAAACCAGCTTTTTTTTCCCCCAAATCGTGGGGTAAGCGCCCCAGCCGTGTTTCGCTGGAGGAAATGGTGCTTTCAGCCGCTCGCCGCAGCTCCCGGCTTTCGTGGAACTGTTGAAAACCAGCTTCTTTTTTTTTTGGCAGTGGCTGTGCGCCCTGAAGGGTGTTCAGGAAACACCTTGAAGAACTCGTAGCCCTTCTCCTGCTCTTGCCAGGGAGGAGGTTCACTTGGTGCTGGAGTCCAGGGACTTCTCCAGGAGACAAGCCCGGCTGTGGGAGCAGACCCGTGGGCTCCAACGTCCCGCTCCTCCTCACCATCTGAGGAAGGAGAAGCCGGGAGGGGAAGAGCCGCTCCTGAGGTTTCCTTTTCTGCTCTTTGCTGCCTTCTACCTTTTTTTTTTTTATACTCCGGCCCATTTGCTTTTTTTTTCCCCCCCTTTCCTTTGGCTTCCTCATTTTTAACTCTTTGCTGGCCCTCCCAGCTCTGCTCTTGGCCATCCCAGCTCTGCTCTTGGCCGTCCACGTGGTTTCAGCAGTCTCCAGGTCAACACAAAGTCCTCAAAGTCAGGCGCACCGGGCACGGGCTCTGCCTTGTGTCTGAGCTTGGTTTGTTTTGGAAGCTGAGTGGGTCCAAGCTGGTGAGATGTTGAGCTCCTAGGAGAGAAGCCAGGATGCTTGCACTAAGGAACCTGGCTCTTCGCCGTGGGTCAGACCACTGGGCGCAAGCTGGAGCTTCTCCACTGCATCTCAGCTGGCAGTTTTGAGGAAGACTGTCTTGTTTGGTGAATGTGATGAAGACAATCAGAGGTGTGGAGGAGCTCCCTTGCAAGAAGAAGCTGTATCAGCTCTGACATGAGGGGGAAACCTTGTCTACCTTGACTTCAGCAAGGCATTTGACACCGTCTCCCACAGCATCCTAGTAGGCAGGCTTAGGAAGCGTGGGTTAGATGAATGGACAGTGAGGTGGGTTGAAGATTGGCTGAAAGATGGAACTCAAGAGGGTTGTGATGAACGGCCCAGAGTCTGGTTGGAGATGGGTGACAAGTGGTGTTCCCCAGGGGTCAGAACTGGGTCCAGTCCTCTTCAATATATTCATCAGTGACCTGGATGAAGGGATGGAGTGCAGCCTCAGGCAGTTTGCTGATGATACTAAACTGGGAGGGGTGGCTGACACACCAGAGCTGTGCCACCATTCAGCGTGACCTGCACAGGCTGGAGAGTTGGGTGGAGAGAAACAGGATGAAGTTCAACAAGGGCAAGGGCAGGGTCCTGCACCTGGGGAGGAACAACCACATGGACCAGGACAGGGGAGGGGTGACCTGCTGGGAAGCAGCTCTGTGGAAAGAGACCTGGGAGTCCTGGTGGACATCAGGATGACCATGAGCCAGCAATGGGCCCTTGTGGCCAAGAAGGTCAATGGCATCCTGGGGTGCATCAAGAAGTGTGGCCAGCAGGTTGAGGGAGGTTCTGCTTCCCCTCTTCCTTCCTGATGTGGCCACATCTGGAGTATTGTGTCCGGTTCTGGGCTCCCTGGCTCAAGAGAGACAGGGAGCTGCTGGAGAGGGTGCAGAGAAGGGCTACTAAGATGATGACTGGAACATCTCCCTCATGAGGAGAGGCTGAGGGACTTGGGTCTGTTTGGTCTGGAGAAGAGAAGACTGAGGGGGGATCTCATCCACGCTTGTAAATACTTAGAGGGTGGATATCAGGAAGATGGAGCTGGCCTTTTTTCTGTGGTGCCCAGTGACAGGACAAGAGGGAATGGAAATAAATTTTATCTCAGGAAGTTCCATCTAAACATGAGGAGGAACTTCTTTACTTTGAGGGTGGCAGAGCCTGGCCCAGGCTGCCCAGAGAGGTGGTGGAGTCTCCATCTCTGGAGACATTCAAAACCCACCTGAATGCCTTCCTGTGTAACCTGCTGTGGGTGACCTGCTGGAGCAGGGTGGTTGGACAAGATGATCTCCAGAGGTCCCTTCCAACCCTACCATTCTGTGATTCTGCGAAACAGTGATTCTGCACAGACTGTGTCGTTGGGGAGGAGGAAGGAGATGAGGAGCGTGGCAGGTCTATAAGGTGGTGAGTGGCTCAGAAACAGTGAATTTTCCTTTCCTAGCTGGAATAATGAGCGACACTGGTTTGCAACAAGTCCAAAACCACGTGGAGCCTTTCATCTCAGTCCCCTGTGGAGCTGCAGGACTCCTTGCTACAGGATACTCTGGGTGTTAAAGATTCCATGGCTCCAGAAACTCATGGGAGAGATAGATGGAAGAAAAGTTCACCAAGGGCTCTTAACTACAAAGATGTTACTTCTGGTACACAAAGTTTCCGACCTGCAGGTTGCCGAAGGCTTCAAGACCTTTCATGGGGGATGTCAGCAAGGGCTTGTCCTGTCCTGGATCATCTTCTCCCTTCCAAAAGGTCCCAGGGCTGGGAGCACCCTATGGAGATCTTCCATCTGAACTAAGGGAGAGGAGCTGGAGGCCTCTGGCTGGACACGCATGGCATGGGCAGGATTCATCCTCTCCTGGGGCTTGCTGACAGCAGGTGAGATCTCAGTGCCAGTCCCCAAGCAGGTTTTTAGGATCACAAACCTTTCTTGGGCCTGCCCATGACGACCTCAGCCTGCCCTTCCCTGCAGTCCTGAGCTTCTCACCCAACAAACCCTTCTTCTTTCACGAGAAAATTAATGATTAACTGACCTGTCCTTTGAGCGGCGGGTAAAGAAAATCCCTGACACCTGCTTACGGGTTGTCTGTCACCCTGGAGTCTTTTTCCAGCAAGCTGCTCTCCATGAGCAGGACGCTGGCATTTCAGGATGACCTCCTGGCCATCCCAGAGCTTTCTTCCACCAACCAGGGCCACCTCTCTTTGCAACCAGCCTGTTCTACACCTCTTGGCCACAGTGTTTGTGAAACACTGAATATGTCAGAAGCTACCTGCCCTTGTCCATCTGCGGGCTTTTCCCTCCCAGCCCAGGTGTGCCAGCAGTCACCAACCTCCTGCAGTATCTCGACACCTTCTCTAACCTCCATCTTCTCGTACCCATCTTGCAGCACACGTCAATGTGCTCCAGCTGCTGAAGGTGGAATGTGAGGCAACTTCACCCTCGTCTGGGAATTCTGGGATACAGAAAGAGGATAGGAAGGGAGGTAAGGTTTGGTTTGATCTATTTCTGCTTGGTTTTCACTTAATTCATGTTATTACCCCTTTTTATGAAAGATGCTTTGTTCAGCTGGAGAGAGAAGTTTGCCTTCTCCTTTTCCAGTGGAGAAGGAAAGTTCTGAGGTATTTCCCATCCCCACTCAACTGCAGACCGGGAACTTCACCACTCCCTTCTCCAAGGCTTCAAGGACAACTTCAATAACATCTGGAGAAGCGAAGGTGCCTCTTCTAGCTATATGAAATGTAAACCCAAAGACTTCTGGCAGAGCTGGGTGAGAGGAATCCTCTTTCCTAAAGGTTTACTCTTCTGGTTGATCTGGGAGTTTGCAAGTGCTCCAACCCCACGCCCTTATTTTTACGACACCTGTAAAGACGTTGTTCATGTTAAGTCTCTGTCCCAGGGCTAATCAACTGATGGGTTAATATTTATTAAGGGACGGGGAATGTCCCAACACACCCCTCCTGAGGCAGCCGGGGCAAAGTGAGTTTGGACCAAGAAAATCTTCTTTTTTTTTTTTTCAAATCTTCACGTGTCATAGAATCATTTGGCTGGAAGAGACCTTTAAGATCATCGAGTCCAACCATTAACCCAGCACTGCCAGGGCACCACTAACCCCTGGCCCTCAGCACCACATCTCCACGGCTTGGAAACCCCTCCAGGGATGGGGACTCCACCACTGCCCTGCNAACACCCCCAGGTCCCTCAGCTGCTCCTCACCACACTCCTGCTCTAGACCCTTCCCCAGCTTCGTTGCCCTTCTCTGGCCACACTCCAGCCCCTCAAGGTCCTTCTTGGAGTGAGGGGCCCAAAACTGACCCCAGGATTGGAGGTTGGGCCTCCCCAGTGCCCAGTCCAGGGGGATGATCCCTTTCCTGGTCCTGCTGGCCACACTAGTGCTGACACAAGCCAGGATGCTGGTGGCTTCTTGGCCACCTGGGCACACGCTGGCTCATCTTCAGCCTCCTGTCAACCAACCTCCCCAGGACCTTTTCCACTGGGCACTTTCCAGCCACTCTCCCCTCAGCCCGGAGCATCGCAGGGGGTTGTTGTGACCCAAGGGCAGGACCCTCCTCCAGTTCCACGCTGTCCCTTACACCTGCCCAGCAGCAGGTCCATCCCAAGGCGGGTCCTGCAGGTGACAGCCAAGCCAGGAGAAGAGGAACCTGCTGGGGAAGACACTATTTTTTTCCTTTAATGTACATTTTTTGCTGTTTCTCTCTAGGGTTGCAGGTGGTGTGGAGCGGTACGTGGGCACACAAGACCCCCGTGGAGATGTTGCTCCAGCTCTGGGCAGATGCTGCCAGCGGCACCTACGGATTGGAGGGCAGAGGCTGTATGGAAGGCAGGTGAGCACGCAGGAAGGTGGGTGAGCTTATAGGAGGGTAGTTGAGTTTATAGGAAGGCAGGTGAACCTATGGGAAGGTAGGTGAGCTTATAGGAAGGTGGATGAGTGTACAAGAAGGCAGGTGACTATCTAGGAGGGCCTAGGAGCTTCTAGGAAGGCTGTTGAGCATATGGAAAGGCAGGTGAGCGTACAGGAGGGTGGATGGGCATATAGGAAGGCAGGTGAACATATAGGAAGGCAGATGATTGTGTAGGAAGGCAGGTGGGCGATTGGGAAGGTAGATGAGCATATGGGAAGGTAGATGAGCGTATGGGAAGGTAGATGAGCGTATGGGAAGGTGGAGGAGTGTCTAAGAGGGCAGGTGACTGTATAGAAGAGAAGAGGAGTGTGTGGGAAGGCACAGGAGCATACGGGAAGGCAGGAGAGTGTGTGGGGAGGTGGATGAGCTCACAGGAAGGCAGGGAGCATACAGACCACGCCGGGGTCAGGGCCTGCACCCGTGAGCAGCTGGTCCTTACCCTGGTGCTGAGTCCTGGGCAAGACCCAGGCGAGCAGCAACCTCCAACCGCCCGTGGCTCAGAGCCACCCAACCGCGGCCGTGCCGAGATGAGTCACCTCACGCTTGCGGCAGCGGCTTCCAACCAGCAACGAGTGGAAATAGAAACGTCCCTGGCTCCCGAGCCAGGAGTAACAGCGCGGGCTTTTTTTTTGTGGTGGTTTTTTTCCGTTTTAAAGTGAAATCCCGGTTTTTTTAATCCTCTCTGACTCAGCCCCAATGAAGCCACCGTGTCTCTTCTCCGGCTTCTTCGCTGTGGCCAGTGGCACGTCGGCCACCAGCGTTGGTGCTGGATGCAGGAGGGGAGAAGCAAAGCCTGGGGAGGTGGGTGTGGGGGAATGATGCCGCATCCCAGTGGGACATGGCTCCATGTTTTGCTGGGATGCAGAGCTTGGGGGTGGAAAGGGGAGAAGGGGAGTGCTTGGGGTTGGAGCCCAGCCTGCTTTGGAGGTTTCATAGAATCACAGAATGGTTTGGGTGGGAAGGGACCTTAAGAGTCATCTAGTGCAACCCCCCTGCAGTGAGCAGGGACATCTGCAACTAGAGCAGGTTGCTCAGAGCCCCGGCCAACCTCACCTGGAATCCTTCCAGGGATGGGGCAGCCACCACCTCTCTGGGCAACCTGTGCCAGGGCTCTCACCTCCCTCAGCATCAACAATCTTTTCCTTCTCTCGAGTCTCAATCTCCCTCTTCTAGTTTCAAACCATCCCCCCTTGTCCTGTCCCAACAGGCCCTGCTCAAAAGTCCCTCCCCATCTTTCTGACAGGCCCCTTGAAGTCCTGCAAGGCCACCAGAAGGTCTCCCTGGAGCCTTCTCCTCTCCAGGCTGAACAAGCCCAACTCTCCCAGCCTGGCCTCCCAGCAGAGGCCTTCAAGCCCTCCCATCATTGCTGGGGCCAGAAGCTGGACAATGAGGTTTATATGATGAGAGAAGGTGGGAGGAGAGGATGGACAACCGCTGGGATAGAGAGCTGGGAGGTGGGAGCAGCCAGACCCTCCTGCCTCAGTGGTGGGACAGGGACAATGGATCTCCTCGGCTCTGCCCGCTTTGGGATGAGCATCTGCTGCTGGCCACCATCAAACGGCAAGGGACAGGTGATGGCAAGAAGGGAGGAGGGGGAGATGGAACCATGATGGTCCCCATGGAGCCACCTGGGGCTGGTGGGTGGTTGCAGCCGTAGTGGAGGTACAGGGACATCCCGGGAGCGGGCACCACAGCCTTATCTCAGCCACCCCATGTAACCACTGCCACTCTCCAGGCCTCCCCAGTCCCCTGCCAGCCTTTTGGGGGCAGATAACCCACGTCCCACCGCTCTATCACACCACCTCAGATCCAGCAAAACGAGGCTGCTGTCCCCACCCCTGCCTGAGCCCTGGCCTTGGGACACATGTACCCCCAGCAGAACCCCTCCAGACCACTGCAGGGATGAAGCAGGATGCAGCACACCTATTAAAAATCATTAAAATAGCAATTAAGGACTATTTACACTGCTCCCCATCCATAAAATCTCGCTCCTGGGAAGCAAGACCACGCCAAAGGTGATTTTTCCCAGGAGATCCTTGCTGGATGACACGTGGAAGTAATTTTTGGATCTTTTTTTGAGCTTCTCTGGAAAATAATGATGTGTTTTTCTTCTGCAGTTTTTCTTCGGTCAGCCCCACGTGGGGGTCACGCCACCACCCGCTCCCCACAGACCCCCCAGCAGCAGAGATGTCCTGGAGGGTCACTCAGGGATCCATGCTGGACACCAGGGGATAACCTGGGCCACCAACGCTTCATTTTGGACTCAAGAAGGGAGCAGGCAACTCTCTGTGGGCACTGCCCGTGCCTGCCTGCCACCAGGAAAACCATCAAACTTGCACCAACCAGCCGGGCTTGAGGCAGCTCCAGAACATCTCCAGGACATCCTACGGCACATCGAAGCGCTTCTCTGGCAGCGATGGAGGTGCTTCTTCTTGGGGTTCTGGGGGGCTGGCAGCTTGGCAGGGCTGTGGTGCCCGCTGTGCTTTGCACACCCGGGCGTACACGGGGCCGGGGCTCCCCTCGCTGCCCGGTTCCTCCTGGTTGATGTTCTCCTGCACCGTGGTGCTTGGCTCATCCCCACCAAGCAGGGATGGGAGGTCCTCCCAGGTGCTGCTGCCATCCCAAGGCTTTTTCAGCATCCCGGGTTTGTACCGGATGCTTTCGTAGATGGGTCCCTCGGCATCCGGCACGGGGTCCGCCGCGGGTGTGCTGCCGGCACCCCCCGGTACAACCGGCAGCTGCCGGTGCCGCAGAAACTCGGGAGTCCTCAGGGCTGGTTCGGAGAGTGCGTGGGAATGGGGTGCGTGGGAACCGGGGTTATCCGGGTTCCCCGGCACCGTGGGACCGTCCACCGGCTGCTGGGGCTCACTGGGACAGGAGCTGCCTGCAGGGAGGAGGAAGAGGGGACGCTGAGCTAGGGAGGGCACTTCCAGCCCTGCGGAGAAGGACCTGGGAGTGCTGGTGGACAAGGTCACCAGGAGCCAATAATGGGCCCTCCTGGCCAAGAAGGCCAGTGGTGTCCTGGGGTGCATGAAGAAGAGTGTGGGCAGCAGGTTGAGGGAGGTTCTCCTCCCCCTCCACTCTGCCCAAGTGAGGCCATCTCGGGAGTATTGGGTCCAGTTCTGGGCTCTCCAGGTCAAGAGAGACAAGGAGCTACTGGAGAGAGTCCAGTGAAGGCTCTGAAGATGCTGAGGGGCCTGGAGCATCTCTGTGCCCAGGAAAGGCTGAGAGCCCTGGGGCTGCTGAGCTGGAGAAGAGAACCCTGAGATGTGATCCTGCGTGACCTGCTGGAGCAGGGGCGATTGGATGAGAGGATCTCCAGAGGTCCCTCCCAACCGTTATCATTCTGTCACTGGCCGATATCACTGTGGACACCCCCAGCTAATGCAAGGGTGAAGTAGCAGCGAGTAAACATGTCCCACTCCCACCCTCGTCCCTGCAAGAAAGAGAACAAAAAGCAAAGAAAACCCTTGGTGAGCATCCCTGGGGTGCTGTCAGGGGCCAGCGTGGTGTCAGGACCTGCCGCCGCCTTCTCATGCCTTCGGTCAAATATTTATTTAAGAAGGCGGCTCTGCCGGGCGCGCACCATGTGTCAACACGCGGAGCTGGCAGAGCCGGGCGCCCGGCCGGTTTGATCGCTCCGCAGGCCAAGGAGGCTCTGGAGAAGCTGCGGGACCGGGTGTTTCTCCTCCTGCTTTAACTGTGCAGGGGTGTGGTGGTCCCGTGGGGTTTGATGTGGTACCCCCCAGCCAAGCTGTGGTGTGGGGAGGGGTGTGCAGCACGGAGGTGGAGGTGCTGGCTGGTGGCAGGGTTGGATCCAGAGCCCCTTGGGGCCAGCACAGCCTCCTGATCGCCCTCCAACGCTGTCCTGGCAGAGAGCAGCCCCTGCCCTGCCAGCACCCCAACGTGAGCACCCAGCATGAGCACCATCAATGTGAGGACCCCAACGTGAGCACCCCGATGTAAGCATCCGTGCATGAGGACCCCAAGATAAGCATCCCAATGTGGTGACCACAACATGAGCACCCCAACGTGAGCATCTCAGCGTGAGAACCCCAAAATGAGGATTTCAGCCCGAGCACCCCAACGTGGGGACCACCACATGAGCACTGCAACTCATCTCAGCAAGAGCACCCCAATGGGAGCACCCAACATGAGCATCTCAGTAGGAGCACCCCACCATGATCACCCTATGGTGATCCCCCACCAATGGAAGCACCCTAATTTGAGCATCCCTCAATGTGAGGACACCAATGTAAGCATCTGAGCACGAGCACCCCAACGTAAACATCCCTATGTTGGCACCACAACATGAGCGCCCCAGTTGGAGCTCCCCAACATGAGCATCTCAGCATGAGCACCTCAACGTGAGCACCCTATTTGAGCACCCTCAGTGTGAGCACCCCAATATAAGCATCTGAGCACGAGCACCCCAAGGTGGGCACCCAACGTGAGCACCCCAACATAAGCACCCATTGTGAGCACCTTAGCGCCATGGTGCACCCCAGGACCCCACCTGCGCACCCCAAGGGGCCACAGCTTCGCTTTTGGGGTGTCCCTTCCCTGTCCCCCTTGCTGAAGGGGGTGGAAATGCTGCTGGGGGAGCCCCAGGAACGGGGTATGGGGAAGTGGGGGACAGGGTGGTGGAGCCACCCCATAAAATACTCTGGAGGTCCCCACTGCAGTGCGAGGAGGAGCAGGAGTTTCACTGGAGCAGCTCGAAGGAGATGGAATTTTGCTGGGGCATCTCAAAGGAGATGGAATTTTGCTGGAGCGTCTCGAATTTCACCAGAGCATCCTGAAGGATCTGGAATTTTACTGGAGCATCTCGAAGCTCAGCCCCAGTGTGGGGAAAAGGGGAAATTAAGACGTGGGGTTTCATGATCCTCGTTAGCCAGCGGTGCTGAATAAAGATCCTGGAGTAACCGGGAGGAGAAACTTGTTCCCAGCTACGTGGGAAAGCAAATGGGCTGGATGCTTAATCCAGCAGGAAGCTTTGGAGCATGGAAACATCTTTTTTAGACCTTTCTCCAGCAATTCCCGTTCTGCTGGTGCAGAGCGGGCCAGGGGGAACCTTCAAACCATGGTCCTACCAGAGGAACTGGGACTTGCAGCAGGTTTTACTGGGACATTTTGCTGGAACTTGGAAATTTAGGAGCTGCTTGTGGATGCAGCTACCAACCCGTGTGGCCTCCTGCAAATCATTAACCAGGCTGGGTTGGTGGAGCGGGGCTGAGCCCCAGGGACCTTCGGACCGTGGCACCCGGCTTGTCACACCGGCGTGGCCCTTCCCCGGGGCATGGCCGGTGTGGGGGGTCCCCATCCTGCTGCAGCCCACATGCAGTGGGAGCTGGGGAGGGCCCATGGGTCAGCACCCACAGCCCTGGGACCAGGAGCACAGAATCCCAGCATGGTGGGGGTTGGAAGGGACCTCTGGAGATCATCTCATCCAGCCCCCCTGCTCCAGCAGCTCACCCAGAGCAGGGGGACCAGGATCGTGTCCAGGCACCTTTGGAATCTCTCCAGAGAAGGAGACTCCACAACCTCTCTGGGCAGCCTGGCACAGGCTCCCACACCCTCACACCAAACAAGTTTCTCCTCCTGCTCCCATGGAACCTCCTGGCTTCCACCTGGTGCCCGTTGCCCCTTGTCCTGTCACTGGGCACCACTGACAAGAGTCTGGCCCCATCCTCTTGCCCCCCATGGGCCTTTGAGCTCTTGCTCAGCATTGATCAGATNCAACACTCCAGAGGTGGCCTGAGCCCCTTCAGCAGTGGGGCCAGAGGTGGCAGAGGGCCACAGCCACCACCCCCATCCCATGACCTACCTCCCTGTGGTGCTGCTCCACCGGTGCTGGAGCCCAGCGTCACCAGCTTCACCTGCAGCACGAACAAATGGGGGGGGGCTCACGTATCATCCCCCCGGGACTTGTGCTCCCCCCACCCCGGGTACACGCGCATCTCCCCATGGACACTCCTGGCTCCTCTCCAGTGAATGTCCATCCCCCCTGGTGGTCACTCCTCCAGCCCCCCCAGGCCTTGAGCACCCCCAGCCCCCATGCCAGCAGTTGGGGTGTCGGGGGGCTCAGGGGGACCCAGGATTTTGGGGGGGGGGACCGGCTGCCCTCTGCTGGCACCAACCAGCACCGACCAGTTCCAACTGGCCCTGACTGGCCCAAAATGGCCCCACAGTTTGGGGTGGGGACACCCACATCCCCTCTGGGGTCACACCATGGCCAAGGCCAAGCCCCAGTCCCCATCCCCATTCCCCCCACTCCGTCCTTGGCCTCGATGCTTTTTTGGGGCCGATTTAGCCCGATTTGGGGTGAACTTGGGGTGAGGAGAGGGACGTTCAGCCTGCTGACGCTGCAGGGCTGTCAAAGCACGCAGGGGACATGTGGGCACAGGAGACTGTGGCCTGGGCCCCATCCCACCACCTCGCCCTCCAGCCCAGGGGACTCACCCCTTGGACCAGCCCAGGGTTTTCTTTCGTTTTGTGGCTGGAAAACCCCCGGTTCACCCTGAGGAAGAAGAATAAGAATAAAAATAAGAAACAAAAAGGATAAGAGGAAGAAGAGGAAAAAAAAATAAGAAGGAGGAGAAGAGAAGGAGGAGGAGAAGGAAGAGGAGGAGAAGAAGAAGGTGGAGGAGGAGAAGGAGAAGGAGAAGGAGAAGAAGGAGAAGGAGATGATGATGTCAATGGACCTTTGCCTCCATCCACTCCTCTCGCTGCTGTTTTCTGTTTATTAACCCCCCCAGCACTCATCCCCAGAGCATCCTCTGGAGTGGAGCTCCCCGCTCTCCATCCCACACCTCCATGGACACTGACCCCCCTCCCCATCCACGGCATTTCCCCAGAGCCCACGGTGTCCACGGCAAGCCCTCAAAGAAGCCAATTCCCCCCCTCTTTACCCCCCCCAAAGCAAACCTACCTGGGGAAGAAGGAACAGAGGAGGAGCAGGAGCAGCAGCAGGAGGCCAGTGGTGGCCAAGCCCCAGGCCACCACCGCGGCAGCCGGGGCCACCAGGCCCTTTGCCAGCCCTGGAACCATCGAGTCCCTGGTGTGGAAGCTGAGCTGGGGTGAGACGAGCCCTGGTCCGGCCGGCAGAGGGGACCGGGGTAATAATGGGGTGCATGGCGCTGGTTGGGGGGCTCCCGTTCCCCCTTTAAAATCAGCAGTCATTTTCCCAGGGGTCCCTTCATCCCATCGGGATGCTCGGCATCGCCCCGCCCCGCTCGCCCTTCGTGGGGGCAGAGGATTTGGGGGTGATGGTGGGAAAGCTCCGGGTGTCAAACCCACCCGTGTCCCCACAAAACCGGCTGGGGTGCGGGGGGTGATACTGGGGCATGGGGGTGATACTGGAGCATCAGGGGTGGTACTGGGGCATGAGAGGTGGTGCTGGGGCACAACGGGTGACGCTGGGGCAGGGGCGGTGGTGGGTAGGGGGGTGACGGGGCACAGGGGGGGTTCCTGTGCACCGGCCATCCCTGCTGCGTCCCACTGGGGTGCCCCTGAACCCCCCCAGCCTCTGAGGACACCGCTCCCCTTGAGCAAACTCGGTGCCAGCCTCCCCCCCCCAAACCCGGCTCCTTCTCCCACCCAAGCCAGAGGTCCCCCAGGCTGGGTGTGAAGACAGGCTAGAGCCTGGTGGTGCTTCTACCCCTAGAACCAAGTCAATCCGGGATTTATTCCTCATGGATGCTCCAGACATCGTCCTCTAGCCATGGGGCACACGCACACGGCCCGGGCGCTGGTGACATCCCCACCACCAAGCCGTCCAACCTGCCATCTCCATCCCGCCCTGCCTCAGTTGCCCCATTTGTACCTTGAGACGAGCGAAACCAGGCTCAGCTCCGGGTTCCTGCCTACGCCCCACCTTGCTTCTCACCCCAGCCCAGGGTGGGGATGGAGCTGGGGGGAACCCCGTGGCCTGGGACCCCTCGATTGCCACTCCTGAGGAAGCCACTCACCCCACGGCGGTGCCGGACCCCCCGGGCTGGGCAGGGTTGGGCGCAGCCGGCTCCTCTCGCTGCTCAACTTTGGACGGGAGCGGTGCCTGGGTGGCACCCACCGCACCCCGGCTTCCTGCTCCCGTGGGACGCCCGTCAGCGCCCGGGCCTGACGGAGCATGTTTCCATGGGGAAAACCTGCACCCTGGGAGGGGTCCTGCACCCCCAGCACCCCTGGAACCTGCACCCACAGGAGGGCCCTTGAGCCCCCAAGAAGAGGCTCTTGCACCCCCAGGCTCAGCACCCCTGAGGTGGCACCTCCAAGAGGGGTCCTGCACCCCCAGACCCAGCAACCCTAAAATCTATAGTCCCCAGGGAGGTCCCAGACCCCATGGGTGGGGTCTTACACTCCCAGACCCAGCACCTAAGAGACCTGCACCCCAGGAGGGCTCCAGGTACCCCAAGAGGGGGTCCTGCACCCTCAGGCTCAGCACCCCTGAGACTGGGAACCCCAGAAAGGATCCTGTTCATCTATGATGGGTCCTGTCCCCCCAGACCCAGCACCTCAGAGACCTGCACCCCAAGGAGGGCTCTTGGTACCCAAGAGGGGCTTCTGCACCCTGAGATTGGGAACTTCAGAAAGGATCATGTCCCCCCAGGAAGGGTTCTACTCCCCCAGACCCAGCGCCTCAGAGACCTGTAGCCCGGAAGGGGTTCTGCAGCTCCAGACCCGGCACTTCTACACTCACAGCCCCTGGAAGGGTCCCAGACCCTCTGAGGTGGTCTTACACCCCCAGACCCAGCACCCCTGAGAGCCCTTGGAGAGCACAGTCCTGCTGCCAAGAAGAACCCCCAGGACCAGCCTCTCCCCACTTCCTCCGAGCTGTCCCCGGACACTCCCCTCTTGTCCAGCTCCTCCCGCACCCTGGATCCCGGCTCCTGTGGAGCATCCCCCATCCTGGATCCACACCCATCTCAGATCTTCAGATGTGCTGGATCCCGCTCTGTCCTGGATCCCACCCCATCCTGGATCCCACTCTGCCCTAGGTCCCATTTCTTCCTGGATGCCTCTCCATCCTGGATCCCCTTCCATCCCGAATCCTTCCCCATCCTGGATCCCACTCCATCCTGGATCATCCTCTGTCCTGGATCCCCTTCTATCCTGGATCCCACCCCACCCTAGATCCTGCTCCTTCCTGAATCCCTCTGCATCCCGCTCCATCCCGGATCCCCTTCCATCCTGAATCCCACTCTGCCCTGGATCCCACTCCATCCTGGATCATCCTCTTTCCTGGATTGTCCTCCATCCTGAATTGCCTTCCCCTTTCACAAGGCTGGGACAGGACCTGGGTCCATCTCCCTTCCCCTTACANAAGGGAAGGGAAGGGAAGGGAAGGGAAGGGAAGGAACACTTCAGTTGGAAGGGACTTACACCAATCATCTAGTCCAGCTGCCAAGGGATGGGTGGTGCTTTGATGTAAATGGAAATAAATAAAAATAAAATAATAAAGAAATAAAATTACATAATAATAAACAAATAAATAATGATACTTTCCCCTCCCAGCCAACATTTGCAAGCCGACGTGAGCATCCCAAGCAGGGGGGGCAACTCAAAGGGCAAGTGCGTGCTGAGGGGACATCTCGCTTACCTTAAAGGAGGTTGGAGCCAGGTGGGGTCGGGCTCTTCTCCCAAGGAACAAGCAACAGGACAAGAGGAAATGGCCTCAAGTTGCACCAGGGGAGGTTGAGGTTGGACAGGAGGAGAAATTTTTTCACTGAAAGGGCTGTGAAGGGCTGTGCCAGGCTGGGCAGGGCAGTGGTGGAGTCCCCATCCCTGGAGGGGTTTCCAAGCCGTGGAGATGTGGTGCTGAGGGCCAGGGGTTAGCAGCGGACTTGCTAGAGTAGGGTCATGATTGGACTTGATGATCTTCAAGGTCTTTTCCAACCTAAATGATTCTATGCAAAATAGGTCCAAAAGGGCAGTATCTGCTGTGTTCCCGTAAAGGGAGAGCCACGTTCGGGGGGTAGAAAAAGCCCGTCCGGCTGCAGAGATGTGGGACCGCAGCCCCACCATGTGTCCCAGAAGAGGGGATCACGCCCAAGCAGTTGATGCCAAACATCATGCCCGTAATATTTGGCTTCTCATCTGGAAAGGCGTCACGGCATCCATCGGGATTTTCTGCAGAGGGCAGCACGACCCAAGAGATGGGACGTGTCTTTCCCTCCCGGTGCCGCTGAAAGATGGAGAAGATCCATCAAATGGACATTTTTCAGCAAAATGCTGGGTGGAACATTCCCTTGGTGGTGAACTCCCCCCGCTGCCAAAACGCTTTGAAGAAAAGGTCTTGATGAAACAGAGCTCGGTGGAAAATGTCCTTTTTGACACTAGAAATTCAGCGCTTTCTTCCTTCGTTATTTTCAAGCTGGGACCTGGTGGGATTTGAGGAGCAGCTGTAACCCCATGGGACTTTGCCCCATCCAGGCCACAGGCTCTGAGCTCCTGCTTTGGAGGATGGATCCATCTTCTGGAGCATCCAGAGACCAAACAACAAGCGCTGTCATTAAAATAACCCACAACATCTACTCCCACGGTGTCCAACTGCACCATCACCGGAGACAGAAAGGCCCCATGCAAATTAAGGGCTTGTTTCCACCAGGTCAAGAATTTGGTCACAAGAGGAGGATGCTCCAGTAGGAACATCATCAGGTTTTTAGGTGATTCACGCCGTGCCGGCTGGAGATTTGCCTCCTCCAGCAGCATTCTCCATCAGCTGAGGCCGTGCGAGAGGGAGCCCGATGTGAATATAAATAAAGGTGGACACGTCGCCTGTCAATTAAATCAGTTTAAATTTGAATTTTAATTCCTACCTGAGCAACTCAGCTGCAGATGAGAGGGATGGGGGCAGCAGGGAGGAAGCTGAGGAGCCGAGCAGGAGCTGGGCTTTCTTGAGGAGCTCTGTTAACGTATCTCAGGAGGTTCCCAAGTCTTATGTGGAATAAAACGTATTTTATTCTGGTATTTGCTCCTTGAGGAGCGTGCGGAGCGGTTGCTGGGGGTACAAGCACGAGCCAGCTTATCCTGCAACCCTTCCACCTGTCCAAGTGCTACTGAATTACCTGGAGCAAACAAGAAAGCAATTCCTGGGGGGTTTGCACCCCATGGGTCCCAGGCATGGTGTGAGGCTGGTTAGGATGTGGCTCATGGGATGAGAAGCCGGTTTCTCGCTCTGCACAACTCCCTGGAAGGAGGTTGGAGCCAGGTGGGGTTGGGCTCTTCTCCCAAGGAACAAGCAACAGGACAAGAGGAAACAGCCTCAAGTTGCACCAGGGGAGGTTGAGGTTGGCCATGAGGAACAATTTCTTGGTGGCAAGGGCTGTGAAGGGCTGTGCCAGGCTGGGCAGGGCAGTGGTGGTGTCCCTGGAGTGGTTTCAAAGCTGTGGAGATGTGGTGGTGAGGGCCATGGTTTAGTAGTGCCCTGGGTTAATGGTTGGACTCGATGATCTTCAAGGTCTCTTCCAACCTAAATGATTCCATGATTCCACGATTCACATCCCAGGCTCACCAGGGTGCCGAGAATACAGGGGTCAGGATGAAACGGCAGCTGCCGAAATTCGGGTGAGCCAAACCCAACGTATGACTTCCCAAAGCAGGAGCTTTGGTGACATCTGATGATCCTGGCCCGTTGTCTCTTGTAATTAAACCCTCTGTCTCCAGCAGTCATTTGTCGCCCTATTTTAAGCCGGCTGGAGCTGCTGCACCATTCTGACGTTCTTGCTTCAAAATTTAATGACTTTTACAAATTTTCCAGAAGGCTGAGAAGTGCAGCTCCGTGGTGTCCCTTCATCTCCTCCTTTCTATGTTCTCATGACAACTCCAGGTTCTTGTGTATTTTAAAAGCAGCTTGACCAAGCGATGGGCACCTGCAGCCAAAACCATCTCAGGGTGACACCACGGCACCCTTTCCCTGCTGATTTCCTCCCGGTTTCCCATCTCCGAGAGATCCCAGAAGCTTTTCTGGCTCACTCGGGCTCTTGGCGTTGCCCTGGCACAGGCGGCCACTCTCTGTGGCTCTGGTGTTTCCCTTCTCCAGTGCTTCTAGGAAAGACATGAGGAGCAAAACCTACCTTAAAGCTGAAGGAATGAAGATCATTCCCCAGCTTTCTCTGTGGGTTGTGTATGAGGTTGCTTGGCCCTGGCCCACCAGGAGAAGCAGAGGAAACTCTAACTGGTGAGTTTTGAAATAAGCAGGGAGGAAAAAACATCTTTTAGAAGCCTTTCGATCATAGGACAAATACTGTTGAAGAAAGGCTGGGAGAGTTGGGCTTGTTCAGCCTGGAGAAGAGAAGGCTCCAGGGAGACCTTCTGGTGGCCTTTCAGTGCTTCAAGGGGCCTGTCAGAAAGATGGGGAAGGACTTTTGAGCAGGGCCTGTTGGGACAGGACAAGGGGGGATGGTTTGAAACGAGAAGAGGGAGGTTTAGACTCGAGAGAAGGAAGAGATTGTTGGTGCTGAGGGTGGTGAGAGCCTGGCGCAGGTTGCCCAGAGAGGTGGTGGCTGCCCCATCCCTGGAAGGATTCCAGGGGAGGTTGGCCGGGGCTCTGAGCAACCTGCTCTAGTTGCAGATGTCCCTGCTCCCTGCAGGGGGGTTGGACTAGATGCCCTTTGAAGGTCCCTTCCCACCCAGACCATTCTGATTCTATGCTTCTAAGGGCAGTGGATGCTCTCAGAGATGTTGCTTTTCCTCCTGCCCCCCTGCTCACTCCTCAGCAGTCCACTTTAGAAGCCACCACAGAAAACAAGGAGCTTTCCCCAGTGTCTGCCTTCAGGAAGCTGCGCTTGGTTTGTGCAGCAGTGAGCAACAGGCATCTGCCAGTGCCAGACCTGGATCTTCCCACTTTGCCCCAGAATTCTGCATTAAGGACTGGGGATACATCACCCCTTTGTGGCCCCTTCTCCAAGCCAAAAATCCCCTCCCGGGTCCTGTTTTTTGATTGCCAAAAGGCCTGTTTCGATGTAACAGCGAAAGAGTGAAAATCTTTGGGGTTCCAATATTCTCCAGGAGGCTTTGGAGATGAGATGGGTTCCCGTGCATCAGCGCGGGCGATGGGGGACAGACGTTCCTAACGGAGCCGTAAGCGCCTCGTCCCTCTCCAAAGCCACGGTGGGAGCTCAGCCTCCTTCATCTGCCTCCCGGGAGCTGGGATCAGCCGGAGTGGAGCTTGTGTCCAGTCCAACGGCGAGTACAGTCCCAGCGACCCGCGGGTGCGCTCCATTTTCTCTGGTAAGAAAGACTCCGTTCATCCCGCCGGCTGCATCATTCATCACCACATATTTTCCACTTGAGATCAATACTGCTGTCCCCGGTCGCTTTGAAGAATCATAGAATGGTTTGGGTTGGAAGGGACCTTCCAAGGTCATCTAGTCTGACCCCCCTGCAGGCAGCAAGGACATCTGCAACTAGAGCAGGTTGCTCAGAGCACCATCAAGCCTGGCCTTGAGTCTCTCCAGGAATGGGGCCTCCACCACCTCTCTGGGCAACCTGTTCCAGTGTTCCACCACCCTCATAGTAAAGAACTTCTTCCTAATGTCTAATCTACATCTACCCTTCTCTAGATTAAATCCATCACCCCTCATCCTATCACTGCAAGCCCTTGCCAAAAGTCCCTCCCCAGCCTTCTTGTAGGGCCCCTTCAGATACTGCAAGGCCACCAGAAGGTCTCCCTGGAGCCTTCTCTTCTCCAGGCTGAACAAGCCCAACTCTCCCAGCCTGGCCTCCCAGCAGAGGCCTTCCAGCCCCCTGATCATTGTTGTGGCCGCCTCTGGTCCCTCCCCATGAGGTCCATGTCCTTCTTGTGTCGAGGCTTCCGGAGCTGGACACAGTGCTCCAGGTGAGGTCGAGGAACAACACAAAGTGATTTTTGCTCCCCCTGGCCCCATCGCTCTACCCCCCTCACCATCATTTCTTCTTCTCCATCCCATCATCTTCAAACAGTGCTCTGCCAACGCTTTATTTTCTTATATTCAAACATGTGAAAACCCTCTTGGCAAGGAACCCGACCCCTCTGAACTTATTTGTTGGGTTTTTTTGGTTTTTTTTTCTTTCTGTTTTAACAATTCCGCATTGTTTGGGGTTGTTGTGCTCGGTAGGAGACTCGAGTTTCATGCATTTATTCGCTCTTCCCCTGTCAGATCTGCCCTCGGAGCTGTTGTTTGGCTCTCGTACGCGCCCTCTTCCATCTCCAACCATTCTTTTTCACTTCAAGTGCTTTTTTTTCTGCCAGCTCCGACTCGGTCTAACCACGCTGCGTATTCCATTTCTGCGCTTCGAGATCCAAAAAAGAGAAAAACAGCCAAATACATCATTTCATGCCACCATATTAATTCCGTGGTGGCTCCCAAGCACCAAACTAACCTTGAGGAGATGTGACTGCAGCTGACTTTGTAGATATTGCTATAATACCCTTAGTCGTAAACTTATACAACCGCTGTGAAAACCAGTTGAGCTCAGTTCTGCTCTTGGAGAAGGTCCCCCCCAAGCAAGAGGTGATTTATTGCTGGTGGAAACAAGAGGAGAGTCGGGATCTTTTGCTCTTTGATGAATTCCACGTGCTAGCACCGTCTTGCTGCCCAAAGAAACGCTTCGCGTCCTCATTCCAATAAATGTATTAAATGATTGCGATGTTTTTTGTGTTCCTGGCTGGGGATCGCATTTACTCTGAACCTTTCAAGATCTGGAGGAGCTGCTTCAAACTGAAGTAAAATCTGGCTTCCTATCATAAACTAAGGCTTTAGACTGGTGGTCCTGAGATGGGCTGATGGCCCCCAAAACCAGAGGACAGTTTCTCTTACCAGCAGGGATGGAGTCCGTAGGTTTTGCTCTGATTCCCTGCACGCTGCAAGGTCAGACATGAAACATGTTTGAGATTTCTCTGTCCTGGTTCAATTGACTTCTACACCTCACTGCAAGGAGGTTGGAGCCAGGTGGGGTCAGGCTCTTCTCCCAAGGAACAAGCAACAGGACAAGAGGGAACAGCCTCAAGTTGTGCCAGGGGAGGTTGAGGTTGGACAGGAAGAACAATGTCTTCCCCAAAAGGGTTGTCAAGCCCTGGAACAGGTTGCCCAGGGCAGCAGAGGAGTCACGATCCCATCAGGTATTTTTTCAGCACTCTGGCCTTCAACTTGTGATCAACATTTGGTTCTTTCTTCTCCTGCTGTGTAATGGGCTCATTGGCTCAACGCAACGCTCGGCCTTACCCTGGAAAAATGCCCCTCTGCCCACTGAGCCTGAAATTTGGGATTGGTGGAGTCGATGGATCCTGGATCCCCTTTGCTTAAAGATCTGTCTGGGATGGATGCAGCAGAAGGAGGAGAAATTGGAGGGTTCAGGTGCCACATCTGGAAGGGAGAGATGCAGTTGATGGCTCTGGAGAAGCAAAGGGACCTTGAACACCTGCATCTGGACCTCCATGGTGCAATGACATTCTCTACGAACCTGGTTTTGAAATGCTCTGGCTCTGCAGCACCAATGTCCACCTGCACTGAACACTGCTGATGCCTTCATGATGAGCCCCAAGTCCCATGGGTGGGGGACAGCTACAGCGGTGAGCTCCAACATCCTGGAATTTCTTCTTCCTCTCTAGTCTCAATCTTCCTCTTTCAGTTTCAAACCATCACCCCTTGTCCTGTCCCAACAGGCCCTGCTCAAAAGTCCCTCCCCATCTTTCTGACAGGCCCCTTGCAGTCCTGCAAGGCCACCAGAAGGTCTCCCTGGAGCCTTCTCTTCTCCAGGCTGCACAAGCCCAACTCTCAGCCTGGCCTCACAGCAGATGGGGTTCCAGCCTTTGCGTCATTTCTGTGGTCCATGATGCCTATTGTGAGCCTTGAACACACCATGTGTGGTTCAAGGTTTGGTGGCAAAAAGACATTAAAGGGTAGAGTTGAATGAGAGATGAATAGCAGAGAAAAAAAGCATCTGGATGAGTATTGCTGGACGGGACATTGGAGACACCACTGGTCAGCTCTTGGCTAATGGTCAGTGAAGCACAGGTTGACTTCCTTGGGTGCAAACACACATCGTTTAGACCCTGGAGTTGAATCCCCCCCCATTTATTTCATCTGCTCAGATGCCAACAGGAGGAGCGGTTGCTCCTGATGGATGCTGGTGGGACATCCTGGGAAGCAGTCCCACTGTGGGGTAAGTTTAGCCTCTCCCAGTCCCTGAACATCAGCTGTTTAATGAGATGAGCTGAAAAATAGCATCCTTCAGGCCAAGGAAATCAGTGCTGCGTCATAGTCTGCTTACCCCAGAGTCACCCATCACGCTGCCTAGAATGAGAGAAGAAGCCAATAGGAAATGTAATTAAAGCAAAAAGAGCGGATTTAGACCAAAATTGCCAATTTGGCTCCGATTCTGAACTTCTCCAACTGGAGGAATGCAGATCTGCAAGCCTGATCTGGACCACTAATCAGGACAGCTTTTCTGAAGAGCGGGCCTCCTTCTCTCTCTCTCAGGTACAACCTTGGCCAACCTTGGTTATTGAAGGCATCTCCTGGAGGTGCAGCACCTGCCCTTCAAGCACATGAATTTCTCCAGACCCATGGACAAGCTGATGCTTTGAATTGCTTCCAAGTCCTGGTCAATCACAAGCATCTCGGGACTGTGTGGAGTTCAGGACCTTCTCTAATGAAGGAGAAGAAGCTCCTGGAGCATCCCCAGAAACTCCAAGGGAGGGCACGTGCCCGGAGCAGGAGGCACGATGCAGCTGGCAAAGTCTGGGACTGGCAGAATGACATTATGGAGAATATTCAGCTCCAGAATGAAGACAAGAAACATTCTCAAAAACTTGACTGGAGATGATAATTGCTTTGACGAGAGCTGCCAAGGATCTGTTGGCAAGGGATGGAAAATGAGGCAGAATAAAGGAGGAAAGGGAACAGCGCAGTGAAGAAATTAATAGTGGGAGTGGTGCCTTTTCACATTTCATTTTCCTTTTAAATGTGCTGTTAGAAGGGGCTGAATTTTGGAGGAAGTCCTTGATAGTGGCACTTCTCCATTCGCTCTCCAGAGCAAGTCTCAAAACCACTTGCCTTTGCCACACCCGTAGGAGAAGGGTAAAGAAAATGGTCCCGCTTTCAACACGAGGTGGTGAGAGCGAAGCCTCGGTCAGATCCGCAGGCTGGGGAAATCTGGAATCTTCAGGGAATCACACAAGTTTCCATCATCTGCCAAATTGCCCAGGAAAGCTTCGCCGCCGCTCCCGAGGCTCATGACAGGCCTGATGAAGAGCCAGGAGATGAATTGAGGAAATCTGAACTCCTGCTTCACGCTACGAGCCAAACTTGGCACCGATTTCAGTGGAAAATGGGGTTTCATGCAGACAAGAGCGAGCTCAGACCAGTATTCTCTGTGAACTGGTCCCAGTCCTTCAGACGGGTCTGGGGAGTAGGAAAAGCTGGCGCCAGGAGCAAAAACAGCTGCATGGACATGACCTGTGGATTTGATTTCCCCTGTGCCACCAACCTTTGCAGCAAGATGCAAGACACGCTGGAGGTGATTTGGCACCTGGTACAAAGGGAGAGGAGGGTGGTGGGTGAACAGGAGTCAGGGAAGTGGCATATGGGGTGATGGGTCCATGAAACCTATGGCCTGGAAACTCCACAACAGGGGTTCCCAGTGTGTGCAGGGTGTCATAGAATAGAATCACAGAACGGTCTGGGTTGGAAGAGACGTTTCAAGGTCATCCAGTCCAACCCCCCTGCAGGGAGCAGGGACATCTGCAACTAGAGCAGGTTGCTCAGAGCTCCGGCCAACCTCACCTGGAATCCTTCCAGGGATGGGGTGTTGACCAGCCCTCTGGCATAAAACAGTTTCTTCCTTTTAGTCTCAATCTCCCTCTTCTAGTTTCAAACCATCCCCCCTTGTCCTGTCCCAACAGACCCTGCTCAAAAGTCCATCCCCATCTTTCTGACAGGCCCCTTGAAGTCCTGCAAGGCCACCAGAAGGTCTCCCTGGAGCCTTCTCCTCTCCAGGCTGAACAAGCCCAACTCTCCTAGCCTGGCCTCCCAGCAGAGGGCTTCCAGCCCTTCCATCATTGCTGGGGCCTCCTCTGGCCCCGCTCCACCAGGTCCATGTCCTTCTTGTCCTCAGTGGTGTTGTGGGCATGGCAGAAATTCAGTGTTCTCTGGGGGTTCCCCTGGGTGGTTTTGCTTGTCTTGGGTCTGGTTCATATGGGAAGAGGTTTGGCCCCGAGGTCCAAAATACCTGAATGCACCAGGAGAGCTGCCACCACCAGTCCCTTCACAGGCACCCCTGCACTAACCTTCACTGTGCAGTAGATTAACAGGATGTTACCAGCAAGAGCCACAGTATCATAGAGTCATCAAATAATAGAATCATTTAGGT
>VZZY01007154.1:11137-29168 GCA_013400335.1 Eurystomus gularis | reverse complement strand
ATAAATCTAGGGAAAAGGAGGAGCAGAGTGAGGGGGNTAGGGAAAAGGAGGAGCAGAGTGAGGGGGCATCCTTTGTCCTCCAGAGCAACCGCTATCTGTTTTGGAACCCTGCTTCTCAGGAAGGGGCCAGACATTGCCTACTGATGAGAAGTAGAGAATAAATCTTTGTTTTCCTTTGCTTGCGTGCACAGATTAGCTTTGCTTGCTTTGTTATCAGTAAACTGCTCTTGTTTTACCCACAAGGGTTTTGTTTCCCCATCTTATTTTCCTTCCCCTTTTGCTCTGCTGAGGAGGGAGAGGAAAGGAGAGAGGGGGTGATAGAGCGGCTTGGTGGGCTCCTGGCACACAGGCATGTAGTAACAGAACATGGGGGAACTGCCTTAAACTGAAAGACAGTAAATTTAGATAAGATATAAGGAAGAAATTCTTTTCTGTGAGGGTGGTGAGACACTGGAAGAGGTTGCCCATAGAAGTTGTCGATGCCCCTTTCCTGGAATTGTTCAAGGCCAGGTTGGATGTGGCTTTGAGCAACCTGGTCTAGTGGAAAGTGTCCCTGCCTATGGCAGGGGGTTTGGAGTTAGATGATCTTTAAGGTCCTTTCCAACCCAAACCATTCTATGATTCTATATGGGAAAGCTATTCACTCTCCTAGATACATGTCAGGCTAGGATGTTATCTCTGTCATAACACCCACCAGTGCAGCAGAGGCTTGCACAGGGCATGCCAGAAGGTTCCTCTTACAGCAGCTGCTCATGCTACCATGTGGGCTGCTCAGCCCCTAAGTACAAAGTCCAGTATAGCAGACAGGGCCTTTTCAAGGTCACTAACTCCTTAATACAGTGTCTTCTGCAAGGCTCCCAACACAAAGAGCAAGGAAAATACCAAAAGTGGTAAGATAACCTCATAAATCTTTCTTTACTCTCTGTTTTTATTTAGATAATTGTTAATTTTCAAGGACCTGCAAATTTGATGATAGATAGACAAAAATACAGGCAATACATACAAAAATGCATAGCTCTACATTTTTATAAGGCAGTTAACATAGCCTTGTAAATACTAAAAACTCAATCCATGCCATCTTTCACTGTTCAGTAATCTAATGTGCCTTAATATTTCTATTTTTATCCTTTGTAGTTTTTCTTCCCCAAATCCATGACATTATCTAATTGAGAGTTTGGTGAAATATTTATTGATCATTTTATTTCTTTTGCATTACATGTATGGCACATCAGATGAGATATTAAAAGTGTCGAATTTCAAGGACAATTTTATGATGCTTAATAGTCTTTCCGGTGGATAACCACAGCACCCTTTCATTAACAAACAAGCAATCATAATTTTTCTCTTTTTTTCTTCAGTCATTAGGATAGTAAATGAAATAAATAGCTTGTTAATTCTGGATTGTGGGAGCTTCTTGAGACTTACTGTGCTGAAAAGAACAGATTAATGCTCTTACCACTGTCTTTGTATGTAGCTCACAAATGATACACTTGAATCTGATTTGCTGCAAAGCAGTGCAGATTCATGTAAAATAAACCATACAGATAAGAGACGAGCACTAAAAATAAAAATACATTTGTAAAAAGGCTTTGTATAGCCTGTAAAAAGGCAAGAGAATTTGCATTACCTCATACATTACAGCTTTTTAAAAAGATAACTCCATGCTCAGCCCATCAGTCAAAGTCATTGAAAAGGCAAGAACCATTTATCTGGGAAATATATTTGACAATAAAATCCTAGAGCTGTAATTACAACTGGCAGATTCAAGTGTGTTATTGGTGGCAACAGTCTTACTAAGAGAAAAAAGATACATAATTTTTGTAATATTCTATTGTGCATCAGGCTGCGTTAATCTTGAATATGGTATGTTTCACTGGAGATGGAAGGGAGCTGCGTAAAAATTGCTGTTGTAACTTGCTAAAATAATCGAATTCATGATTTGTTTTAAAGTGAATAAAAAGAACCTGAAAACAAAAGGAACAGAGAAAGACTATTACTGATTTGCATTGTGGAAACCACTTCAAGCAGACACTGGAAATCTTTCAAGGATTGTGTGCTGGCTTGTATTTTCCTTTCTCAAAGTGGAGGTTAAGCATGCTACTTGAAATTCCCTGAATGCTGGAAATGTAATCCCTCAGAAAGGAAAGCTGTTACTGCAAAGAGGTTTTCTTCTATGGATCCTTTGTCTTCTTTGATACTGCATCTGTTTAAGCCTAAACTCAGCATGACCCTGACCTCCTCCACATACTGTCCTCTAGATGCTGCATGTCACTCTCTACCCTTCTCCAAATGTGTCCTGTACTCAAAATCCCTAATTCTGATTGAGAACTTTTTAAACAAGATTGTGTTCATGTGACACGGTCATAATATAGAATAAACGTTAGTGACAAGTGGGATTCCTCAGGGGTTGGTATTGAGACCAGTGCTGTTTAATATCTTTGTCATTGACATGGACAGTGGGATCGAGTGCATCCTCAGGAAGTATGCCGACACCAAGCTGTGTGATACAGTGGACATGGTGGAGGGTAGAGAAGCCATCCAGAGGAACGTAGACAACCTGAAGTGGGCCTGTGTGAACTTCATGAAGTTCAGCGAGGCCAAGTGCAAGGTCCCGCACCTGTCTTGAGGCAATGCTTGGAATCAATACAGGCTGGGGGATGATGGGATTGAGAG
Source organism: Eurystomus gularis (assembly GCA_013400335.1). Lineage (NCBI taxonomy): Eukaryota > Metazoa > Chordata > Aves > Coraciiformes > Coraciidae > Eurystomus > Eurystomus gularis. Next base: position 26,495 of record VZZY01007154.1, on the reverse strand, counting down.
CAGCTCTGAGGAGAAGGACTTGGAGGTACTGGTGGATGAAAATCTGGACATGTGCTAGCAATGTACACTTGCAGCCCAGAAGGCCAACCGTATTCTGGGCTACATCAAAAGAACTGTGGTCAGCAGGTTGAGGGAGGTGATTCTCTCCCTCTGCTCTTCTCTAGTGAGACCTCACCTGGTCTATTTCCAGGTCTGGAGTCTTAAGCACAAGAAAGACATTGACCTGTTGGAGTGGGTCCAGAAGAGACACACAAAAATGATCAGAAGGATGGAACACCTCTCCTATGAAGAAAGGCTGAGATAGTAGGGGTTTTTCAGCCTGGAGAAGAGAAGGCTCCAAGGGGACCTTACTGCAGCCTTTCAGTACTTAAAGGGGGGCTACAAGAAAGATGGTAACAGTCTTTTTAGCAAGGTCTGTTGCAACATGGCAAGGGGTAATGTTTTTAAACTAAAAGAGAGTAGATTCAGACTCGATATGAGGAAGAATTTTTTTACAGTGAGAGTGGTGAAACACTGGAATGGGTTGTCCAGAGAGGTGGTAGATGCCCCATCCTTGGAAACATTCAAGGTTGGTTTGGACGGGGCTCTGAGCAACATGATCTTGATGAAGACCCTGCTTACTGCAGGAGCATTTGAACAGATGACCTTTAAATGTCCCTTACCACCCAAATCATTCTATGACGCTACAAAATCAATGGCCCTGGAAGAGTTTAGTCTGTGTGTTTGAGGCAGCATAAACAGGGAATTAATTTCTTGATGGAATTAAATCCTTTGCTCAACATATTATAAATCCTTTGTGTAACATATCAAGGGAGGCCTAGAGAAGGGCTATTGTCTCCAGTTCTCGTCCGTCCTTCCCAGTGCTTCACCAGCTGCAACTGGGCTTCTCCAACTTTGTTTACAAGCTGAAATGTCTAGCCCTGGAGGTTATGTGAATGATCCTTACATGTTTGGTCTTGCACATGGCTTAGACAGCTCTGCCTCAGATTTGTCATTAGCTGATGCTAGTAGCTTTGTTGAGATATTTAAAGTTCCTCTCCCGTGTGCTCTTTGTTTCCATTGTTTTAGTTAAAGATTCCTCCAGTTCTGAGGTCTGAGCAGTTATAATCTCAGAATGCTAAACTATAGCTGACTAATGTGAACAAAATATCTTTATTTCTACTTGAGAGAAAAAAATATTTAAAATTGTTCTGTCTTTAGGAGCTTGTAATGATTGATAGCTAATTTGATATGATTTTATTTTAATCATGGTAGCAGATGGTAACATGGGTTTTTTTTTAATTCAACTGAAAATGAAAAAAGAAATGCAGTGCTTCACTAAAGAAGATGCTTTAAGCTTGAAGTTTCTTGCTTTTTCATTGTCTGTGTTGCAAGTCTTCTCTTAGGCCGCTTGATGTCCTTACAGGTTGCCTGTCTGTATGTATCCCTGTAGCTGTTTTTGTTTTCTCCATTCTTTTGACACAAGTTCATAAGTCACATTGCCATTTGGAGCAATGTTACAGAAGATTGTGTGCTGTCTTTTGAGAGCTTTCCAAAAAACAAGAAAATCCACTCTCAAGCTGTTGAGGGCCTTTATTCATAATTCAGTTTCTGTCTTTATGCACTGTTTTGACAATAAACTAACCTAGAAAGAATTTTTTTTTTGGTCATTCTTGACTCTTATTAAGGGGGGACATACTTGTTGCTTTTGGCAAAAATATCTTTTCTTACTGCTTTCCTCCACCTTCATCTCTCTTCCTGTTTTAATCTTTCAAATTTTATTTTTCCCAAAGTGGAGAGTGTTGCATTTGAGCTCAGCCAATTCCCTTTCTCCCACTCTGGTATCAATTTCAGCCTGTGTACATCACAAAGTGCATTTGTCCTGATGATTTTATTAACTCCTGGAAAAAAGCTTTTGAGGGTGCTGGGGTCCATCAGTGCTGGTCACCTTTTAAGCATCACCTCCTAAGAGCACAGGACCAGGCAATTCCAAAATGCCAGAAGTCAAACAGGCAAGGTAGAAGGCCATCCTGGCTGAGCAGGAATCTCCTACTTGAACTAAGGCATAAAAGGAGAGTGTAAAGCCAGTGGAAAGGATAGATGACATGAGAGGACTACAGGGATGCTGTTCGCCACTGTACAGCAGAAATCCATTTGGCTAAAGCTCAACTAGAGTTGAAGCTGGCCTGCACTGTGAAGGATAATAAAAAGGGCTTTTTAAAATATGTTAACAGCAAAAGGCAGCTCAGAAACAACATTGGTCCATTACTTGATGATCATGGACACTTCATAAACAGAGATATAGACAAATCAGAGATGTTTAATGCTTTCTTCACCTCTGTCTTCAACACTGATGATTGGCTTGGGCACCCCCAGAGCCCTGGGATAGAGAACCATGACTGTTCAAGTGATAATCTCCCCATCAACCCTGAACTTGTGGAGGATTTGCTGCTCCAGCTGGATTCCTATAAGTCGATGGGGCCTGATGGGATTCATCCAAGGGTACTTAAAGAGCTGGCAGAGGTCATAGCAAGACCTCTCTCAATTATTTTTCAAAGCTCTTGGGAATCTGGAGAGGTACCAGTTGACTGGAAGTTGGCAAATATTGTCCCAGTCTTCATGAAGGGCAGAAGGGTGACCCCGATAACTACAGGCCTGTTAGTCTCACCTCAGTGCCTGGTAAGATTATGGAGAAGTTTATTCTGGGAGCTGTTGAAAAACACCTAAAGGACAACACAGTCATTGGTCCCAGCCAACATGGGTTCATTAGGGGAAGGTCTTGCTTAACAAACTTGATTTTTTTCTATGACAAGGTCACCCACCTAGTTGACCAAGGGAAGCCAGTTGGTGCAATCTTTCTGGATTTCAGTAAGGCCTTTGATACTGTCTCTCACAGTATCCTCCTAAACAAAATGTCCAGCATCCAAATGGATAAGCACATAATAAAATGGGTGAGCAGCTGGATGATAGTTTGAGCTCAAAATGTTGTAGTAAATGGGGTTACATTGGGCTGGCGACCAGTGACTAGCGGGGTTCCACAGGGATCCATCTTAGGGCCAGTACTCTTTAATATATTCATAAATGACTTAGATGCAGGACTTGAAGGCTTACTAACTAAGTTTGCAGATAACACCAAACTGGGGGGAGCAGTTGACACTCCAGAGGGCAAAGAGGCCCTGCGGAGGGATCCGAACAAGTTAGAGAGCTGGAGATTCAGCAATGACATGAAGTTTAACAAGCACAAGGGCCAGATATTGCACCTGGGACATGGTAATCCTGGATATACTTACTTACACTCTGAGGAGCGAGAGGCTGGGGAGCAGCCCTGCGGAAAGAGATCTGGGGGTTCTGGTTGACGGCAAGTTGAGCATTAGCCAACAGCGTGCCCTGGCAGCCAGGAGGGCCAGCTGAGTCCTGGGGTGCATCAAGCATGGCATTGCTAGCCAGTTGAGGGAGGAGATTGTCCTGCTTTACTCTGCACTGGTGCGGCCCCATCTTGAGTACTGTGTGCGGTTCTGGGTGCCACAGTACAAGAAAGATATAAAGCTCCTGGAACATGTCCAGAGGAGGGCCATGAAGTTGGTGAAGGGTTTAGAAGGGATACTGTATGAGGAGTGGCTAAAGGCACTTGTTCTGTTCAGCCTGGAAAGAGGAGACTGACAGGAGACCTCATCACAGCTTACTGCTACCTCACTAGGGAGGGGGGAGGAGTGGGTGCTGATCTCTTCTCTCTGGTGACCAATGATAGGACCCAAGGGAATGGTAGGAAGATGTGCCAGGGGAGGCTTAGGCTGGACATTAGGAAGAGATTCTTCACCCAGAGATTGGTGGAGCACTGGAACAGGCTCCCCAGGGAAGCAGTAATGGTAGCAAGCCTGACAATATTCAAGAAGAGATTGGACAGCGCCCCCAGACACATGGTGTGAGAGTTGTCAAGCACTGGACCAGGCTGTCCAGGGAGGTAGTTGAATCACTATCCCTGGTGACATTTAAAGGACATGAAGATGTGGGGCCAGGGGACATGATTCAGTGGTGGACACAGTAGAGTTAGGTTAGTGGTTGGACTCGAAGATCTTAAAGGTCTTTTCCAACCAGAGTGATTCTGTGATTCTGTGATTCTGTAACTCATGTTTCAGCAGGTCTTGAATCTCGTTCTGAGTCAGCTCTGATCATATCTAAGGCTTGTGGGGTTTTTTGCTGCCTATAGTTTTTTTTTAATCCCTCCTCAGCTGTTTTTGCCTGGCTTTCTATTTGTCAGAAAACTATTTGGGACTTTCAAGCTCATGGTGAAAAGTGAGCTGCATAGGCAAACATCATTAATCTTGTGACTTTCAGGGTTTTATTCACTGTAATTTGAAATTCTGGTAAACATTTTTTTTGCACACTATAATAAATAATTACTAGTTATAGATCTTGAAATTCAGTGATGATTTCAGAATGTGGATGGCTGTGATCTTTCCTGGGTTGTGGTTAAACCTTTACATAAGGGAATGCTGGAAGGGAAACACCCCCTCTCCCCTCCCCAAATACAGTGAGAATAATCTAGAAAGGAAGTCATCATCTCAATTTGGAAAGTATAGCTTAAAGTGATAATGGGAAGGTGAGTGCTGCAAGCACATAAATGACCTTGATGTGGCATGAAAAATGGTGTGCAATTTTAAGGCACTCAAGGACTTGAATTCGGAAGTTTTCAGGTTACCTAAAGTTCTATGTTTGTGCTGGGCTGATCTTCAGGAGGAAATGCACAACAGGTTGACACACATGTCCAGAGAATGCCAGTGTTCACTCATCCCATAGTCACATCCAGGTATGACCTCAGAGAGTCTAAGAAATTCTTATTAAGAAAGTATATATAAAAGTGTATTTCACTTTTGTGTTATTTCAAAATGTATTATTAAAGAACATTGGGGATTTTAGTTCTTAAATTCTTAAAATTTTCAGATGTACAAGAAATCATGAGTCATATATCTTTATTTGGTATTTCCTGTTACCAGAGTAGATGTCAGAGTCTTCAAGGAAAATTAGAGATGAAAGACAAGTCTGATTTTTTTTTCATTGCTTTTATAGCTTCTAGTTATAAAGTATCTGTCTTCTAAGGCTCTTGAGGAAGATCTCTATAGTAGTTGTGGCTTTTATAGGTTTGAAGGTGTATCCATTGCAAAGTTATGTTCAAGCTATTATTGAGAACATAATTATTGTTAAGGCGGAAAGATATTTTATTTGTTTGTACCAAATGCTGGTAAATCAAAGAATTATGGGTTATAACTCTTTTCCCTCTGTACTTTTGTCTGTGTAGTGGGACAGGTTTTTTCCCTTTATTTTTTTTTTCTCCATCTTCTGTGCACTGTCTGCTCTTCTTAGCACTACATTCACACTGAGTAAGTCTAGTTCTTTACAGCACAGTGAGTAGGTTGGCTTTGTTTGAACTGAATAGTGTTTGAACAAAACTGTATTTCTATGAGTGTGATGATTTCCATGAATGTCAGCTTCTTTGGCATTAAATTCTACCTTTTCAGTTAAACCCATTTTATTGATCAGTTAAAAAAAATACTAAGACCCAAAGTTTAAGCAAATTTAAAAGATGCAATAGCTATTTTTTTTTAAATAAGAACTGTAACAGGATATATATGCTCACGCAGAACTCTTTTCCCTGCCATCTAGTAAAGTATTAAGCACCTTTGTTTAATTTCTCATTAAAATCTCAGTATATGTCAATATTACTTGGTAAATTAAATATAAGATACTATTCAAGATTGTTTTCTGTGAGTCATTCCACACTTATTGCATAAATAACTGCTAAATTAGTAATTTGTCATGTTCATCATAAAGCTCTCCACTGCCACACAAATAAAAAAAAAATCAAGCTCAAAAAAAAAAAAATTGTCCAGCCCCAAGAAGTTGTGCATTAACAGTTTCTGATCTGAGGATTATGCTCATGGGCACTAGTATCTTCTGAGCAGGTCATGAGACTGTTTGGTAAAAAACGTTTTGTACCTGTCCTAGTTTCTGTGGGGTAGAACCGTAGGCCAGCCATGGCCTACAGGCTGTTAGCAACTTTGAGTCAGCCAGGGCAGCTGACCCGAGTTTGCTAACAGGTGTATCCCATACAATAAACATCATACTCATTATAAAGAGGGAGGTTTGCTGAGGAGAGAGGGTACTCCTGCTTGGGCATCTTTATCCATGTTGTCCTTGCAGGGGCTTGCTTACCATTCTCCTCACAAGAACGTATTTCCCATTTACTGTGACTGCTGTACGTTTGCTGGGCTGAGTATAAACTTGTATACTGCATTGGTGGCATTGGTGTTAGTTTGGTAGTTGCGTTAAATTCATTTTCATTTCAACCCACGGGTCTCCTCTCCTTTTCCCAATCCCCCTTTTCTGCTGGGGAGAGTGAGAGAGCAACTGCTATACTTTAGCCCTGGCTATGGGCTAAATGGGGATGGTCCCCTCAACTCCCATAAGATTGTGAATTACTAGTGAAAATCCTTCAATGAGGATACATCAAGAACACAGGGATGGAGGGGCAGATTTCTAAACCTACATAGACTTTGAAACAAATTATTGTTGAATAGAGGAATGCAAAGCTTTACCGTTTCCTAAAAGTTTTTTATTTTCTTTTTTTAAGATAAAAGTTCTTTTTATTCCTCATTTTTCACTTTCTAACAGCTTTCCAGAGCAGCACTGGCCAACTCAGTTGCACAATTTGCTTTGGGCTTTAGTGTTAAATGGATAATGAACCTGAGTGGTTGGCTTTTATCTAGGAACAAAAGACCAATATTTCTATTTCCTTTGGATCAATTCATGAAATACCATCAAATACTTGGAGATTTCAAGTGACTAGCACTTCTCAGGTGCAAACATTCTTACTAAGCCAAATTCATTGTTCTCAGGAAAGTAATTTGGGCTGTTGTATGGATGTATGTACTTCTATGTATATTGAAATGTTTAAGTGTTGTTATCACAGTTTTAAAATATAGTTTGATGCATTTTATGCTAGCATAACTCTGTAGAAATATAGGTACTTGGGACTATCACAAGTAAGAGGTGGAAATAGCATAATTTTTCAGAGAGCACGTGGTCAATTGTAATGTGTCTACATCTGTGTAGGAAACTTACAATGACCATAGTATTCTATTATCAGAATCTCAGCAGGGAGATTCTTCTGCTCACCTGTCATGACTCAGATAAAGGAGGATTTAATGAGATCATTGGCATTGCTTTACCCCTGTTCTGTAGCTCACTATTCAGGAAAGCTGGGAGAATTTTGGGAATAAAAAAATATACAGAAAGCTTGAAGGCTTTTGTTGGAGGAGGCGGCAGTGAGTGAATTGTTATTCTGTTTTGTCCTGTGTATCCTCTATGTCATAAGGAGCTATGGATGCCTAATAGTATATAATCTGATAAAAGCAATGCTGGAAGTTATTTGAAGAGGCTAGTGTTTGATTTCTGCCCTGCTGTGACAGGTCAATCCAAGTTACTAGCTTGAATCTCAGATTCTCTTAATGGTTTGGAATTCAAGATATAATGCAAAAAATGTGTGACATCTTACATTCCTTTGTTCTTAAATTCTTTTGTTCATTTCATTTTCATAAAAATAAAATAATAGATTAGGCAATCTTATCTTTTCACACTAAAACTTCAGGGTTTTCATGTCTTTAAGTTCCTTTATCTAAACCTTAATAGGAACGTACGTTTCATTAGTTGGAATTAATTATATATTTTCCTGGTATCTTTTATATAAGATTGTCCAAAAGTTCTTTACAAACTGTTGGAAAGGGAAAAAGAAGAAGATTGGGGAAGATTTTCTTATATACAGCTTTGAATTGTGGCTCTGTTTTCCAGGTCACCTACTAGCTTGTTTGGTTACTGAGTCTAAGTCATTTCACTGAGATCTTTGCATATACTTCAGTATAGTTTCCAGGTTGACTTCTACACACTGCAATGTGGTGCTGTACTGTACAGAATTAGAAGGCTGCATTGCAATCCCACCTGTTTTGAACTCTGGCATTAAATAGACTCTTTCATGCAGTAGAATCATATCTGCTCCAGAGAATTTTATGCTGGTGTGAAGAATGGTTTGGAGCAAATTAGCTGCAATAATATAATAGAAGGAGGTAGATCATTAAGAGTTACTAACTGTTCAATTACCTTCTCTCCCTTAGCAAGAGAATCTGCTGTTTGTTACATTATGATTATTAGAGTAATATTCCTACCTTCATTTTATATTTGTATTTCCAATTTTCTTTATCTGAGATGATACTACTACTTTAGTCAAGTAATTTATTGTGTTTGCATGCATAGCATAACAATATTCCAAGTAAGGCCTGCCAAGGACATGGTGAGGATTTTTCTTTGTTTTCCAGGATAGTTATCCATCAAAAATGGACTTACTATTTTTGTCAGATTTTTCCATTGAATTTTTTCCACCCAAAATAATGATCAAATCTTTGAGATAAGCAAAATTACATATTTCACTGTACTCACTTAGTTCATTTACTGTTTCAAAACTACTTTTTATTACAAAATTTTAGAACGTTTTAAAATAGAAAGTTATACTTCTTTATTAAACAAATTTGCACAGGGTTTAAATTTAAAATTTAAAAAGCTTTTGTATTGTCAAAGCATATGCTTCTGAAAACCTGACATGATTTTGAATTGTGTGAGAAATTTCCAAATCTTTTCTCAGATTATTACTTCATGTTCTAGGCTAAGAAGAGCATTTTCTTTCTCAAAAATTTCAGTAAGTGGTCGGGAATAATATGAAAGGATCTTCCTGATGATTTTTAGCTTTGAACTCTGTGGTAAAAGTAATTATGACCAAAAGATAATAAAATAAGTAGTATTTCTTGTAATATATCTGTTGAGATCTTTAACTGGAAGTGACTCAAACACTTACTGCTACGATGAATATGACAAAGCCAGACTGAAGTCAACTATTTCACATCACTGTTACCTATATTGCTATTTTTGTGGATTCATATGCATTAATAATTTACCTAATACATTCAGGCTGAGGCATATATTCTCTGTATGTGTAATATGCACTGTTGTCTTTAGAATCTGCCCTAATAGCCATGTTTTCCATGAAAAGTTGCCTTTTCTTTCTACAACTCCCAGTGGCGCACAGCAGTAGAATAATATATTTTACTCATTGTTCCTCCACTGGACTACTTGACATGTTGATATGCCAGATCTGCACTGACTTAGAATTAGGAATTCTGATAATGGCTTTGATAATTTAATATTTCATTTAAATTCCTGTGTTCGAGTTTGTGCCTCTTACCTCTCATCCTGTCACTGGGTGCCACTGAAAAGGGTCTGGCCCCATCTTTCTGACACCCGCCCTATAAGTATTTAAAAGCATTTATTTGATCCTCTCTCAGTCTTGTCTTCTCTAGCCTAAAAAGCCCCAAGTCCCTCAGTCTTTCTTCATAAGAGAGATGTTTTAGTCCCCTAATCATCTTTGTAGCCCTTTCTGTACCCTCTCTAGTAGTTCCCTGTCGTTCTTGAACTGGGAGCCCAGAAGTGGACACGATACTCCAGATGAGGCCTCATCAGGGCAGGGTCTTGAGGGGGAGGAGAACCTCCCTCAACCTTCTTGCCATACTCTTCTTGATGCACCTCACAATGCCATTGGCCTTCTTGGCCATGATAGCACATTGCTGGCTCGTGGTAATCCTGTTGTCCACCAGGACACCCAGGTCTTTTTCCACAGTGCAAACAAAGACAGACTACTGTTTCTACTTTGAAAATGCGTACTTAATAGTGTGAACTTCGCTGCCACTAAATACTTCTCCCTTTCCTCTTCCAGTCCCTAATTCGGTGATTAAACGCTGCACCAAATGGCTCAAATGATAATCTCATCCTGTTTCCTGCTTGAAGACACAGCAAACCAAACATGTCACCAAAGATGTCATTGCCAGCCTTTGCTTTGTATAGTCCATGGATTTGGAAACCAGGTGTTGTGGAGATCAGGACTGAGAGAATTTGGCACAAGCATGGAGTTAAATCTGCTCCAAACCCCTCACTGCCATTTGATTAAAGCTGTTTCTGCTGCTTTGCTTACTTGCACAAGTTCAAGATAGGCTCATTGTTCTAAAATAGCAAGGAAGTTTCCAATGTGGTTACCACTATGTTTTGAAGCCATGGTATTCAAGAGTTTGGAAAGATTATTTCCATAGTAAATGAGATCTCTGACACTGTCAATGGTACAGCCATCATGAGTTCATTATTGCCGACAGCAATAAATGTTTTCCCAAACAATTTGTTGATATGTTTATGTAATTCTGATCCCTAAACAACGGGTGATTTATCTGCTTTAACCTAATTTAGTTGGCAGGAAAAATAATGAACTAACCTATATTAATAATATATTTGTTTCAATACTATTTACAAAATCAAATCTTACAGAAAGTACAAGCTGCTCTACTGCTTGGTGTTCTCACAAGTTAAATTTTTAGGATTTTTTTAATGTAAATTTCTAATGTAAATTGTAATGCTTTAATACACTTTTTTCTAACGGATTTAACTGCTAATGTTACATTTAACTACTAGTAAACTAAAACTATTTTTAAAGTTCTGCTTCATGTCATCATTCTGAAACTTTTTCCTGGTCAAATGTTACATGATCTTCCTTAGCTTATAATCTATTTATGTATGTTTAGTTCTGTGATTTGAAAGACATACCTTTGGAGATTTATTTTCCAAAGGAGAAGATATAGGATGGTTCTTATTAGACTCAGCATTCAGATGTGTTTTAGACAAATTTAAGTTCTTACTAGTGTGTTTTTGTGGTGAACCGACCACATGATTTTTTCTGCCTTATTAAAACAGTGAGCAAAAAGCCTCAATTTCCCATAAATCTATTCGGCATAAATCCTCCAGGAAACCGGAACCGAGATAACGCCAGCCATAAATATCGAAAAAGAAANTGTTTTATACTTTGCATTACTCTTGTATTTGCATATAAAATTTATATATTGAAAGTCATTCTTATGTAGGTAAATATCATTAAATTGTGCTCTAATTTGCCTGTCTGTTCTTTCAAAGTTATGGGTTACAGTAACAACTTATTTATGATAATATTTAGTACTGTGTGCATAAAGTATGATAATGCATTACAATACAAAACAGTTTGATTTAATATATAAAAAAAGGAATTTGAAATTGCATTTAATTCTGAAATTTTAGGTCTTGGTTAGTTAATCACTGGCATATCCTTTTTACTGAGCTGAGAATAGGCATGATTAACTGTTATAGAACTAATTCATTATTCTCCTAAATGGAAATCCAAGTTTATACTTACCTGGTTCTTCAGCTGCAATAAGATACAACTTGATTGTTTGAAGCAGTAGTGACATCTTTCTTTGGGCAAGATAAAATCATAATGGATATTTTATGGATATCTTTTATTTTATATTCTTACTGAGAACTTTTGCAATAAATGACGTGCATGGCTTTAAACAGTATTATTAAAAAAGTTCTGTTGTTAAATGACTAAATGGGGTTCTGCAACACTGTTTTGTTAAAAAAACAAACAACAACAACAAAAAAAACCCCGTGAGCTACATACAGACAGATTGTCCCAACTGTAAAACAGGAGAACAATACCTCCTTATCTCATTGGTGTGCTATGGACAGAAGTGTGTGACATGCAGTGTACAGGTGTCAGTTCTGTACTAGCCTTTTGTGTATGAGTATTGGTTTGGGTCTTTAAGTAATCCTTTTGATATTTGCTTTTAATTATTCAGTCTTTATGGGCTGGAGTGGTTAATCCTCATGCTAAAAGTAGAGGTATTTTCCTAGATATTCCTAATTATTCCAAGTCTTGTTAATCTTTTTCCCCTGAGAAAGAGTATTCCATGAAAAGTATTGGTTTATTATGTGCTTACTGCAGAAATGGTCTCTTTCACTCTACAACCTCTATCCCCATTTTATGTCAGCATGCATCCCAAAGTAAAACATAAACAAATTTTGTGTATTCTTAAGTGGTTAAACAGTTTGTTAATGAAACTGTCAGTAGTGTATTCTCCAGTCATTCTGAGCTGGAACTCTGAATTCAGGATGATTCCTCTTGTTTGGGTCCAGTACTTGTCAGAGAAGCTTCTGTTCTATTTCTGCTGTGTAGTGAATTTTTCTGTCTTGCTGAGGGATCCCTGCTCCTGTATGCTTCTTCAGCTTAACTGAGAGACCTTGATGACTGAAGAAGTGGACAGTCTCTCTTTATGGCCATGTTCTTCCTGGCAGAAAGTCATCTTGCATTGTGGAGACGCAGCCATCTAACAGAATTTCACATTTTACATAAAGTCTCTTAAGAGAAATCTCAAAGCATTTTGTGAAGATGGACAAATATCGCTAACTTGGCAATGCAGTTCAGTTGAAGGAAATGTCTACAGATACAGACTGACAAAAGCAGTTGCTCTTTGAATTCACTCCAGCATTTTTTTCGCACCTGTTTTCATCTGTTGGTTCAATGTCATGTTCACTTGGGTCAAGCTGTGAAGTCTGCACCAGAAGCATGATTCAGCGAACTTGGTGTCTCTTTTGGAACATCTCTGCAGTGGACTTGATTAAATACTGATCAACAGCTCTTCTTGCCACTAAACATTTCTGTTGCACTTTACTTTTTCTAAAGACTGGGAAAGAATCATAGCTGGAGGGAAGGGCAATCCTGGCTGCTGACAGCCCTGAGCAACGTGCTTAGACAAACTGAAGTTAACCTTGATGCTGCTTTCAGAGGCATCGATACTGGCAATGCATCGTAACATTATTTTGCTTGGGTTCAGGAGGTGGCAAGATCAATTCTCCTAAGGTACTGAAGACGTGCATTTATGACTCCTGTGCACAGCTAGTAGAGGTAAATCCTGAAGTAATTTTCCTGACTGGGTCTTTACAATGTGGTAGTCTGCAAAGTCACTCTTCTCAAAATTGAAGGAAGACCCAGGATCATCCTGACAATAGGAACTGCTTTGTTATCTTCTTTCTTCCACCCCACCCTTTTCTTAACCCTCATGTGACTTTCTTCCACCATCTGAAGAAGAGAGACTCAAAAGTCTTAGATTAACTTTTTATTTGAATGACCAGATAATTGCTTTACATTTTGCTGAAATTAGTTCAATGACTAAAAATATTAGGAATCTTAACAAATCACCATACTTGTGAGGGTGAGAATGTATTTTTGAAGCTTTTTGAAAGTCATCATGGACAATTACACAAGAAGCACTACAATAAAATTCTTTTGTTAGAAATTTAATTCAGTTAAAAATTTTCTGGCATTTAAAGTTGGAGGGAGAAGGGACCTTACTGTAATACCCAAATTAGTCTGTCTATGGTGGAACCCCTTATCTACATGCTCATTTTTTTCTGAATTCTACTGAGTCTCTGAAGTCTATCTTTTATAATGGCATTTTGTAAACTATTTGCATTAATAAATTTTCAATTTCTTTCTATTCAATCTTTACTGAATTTGATTATCTGAATGAAGATGGTTGAGTTGGCCTGGCTCTGTTTTCTTTGACGCTCATTAAATGCCTTTAATCTTTTCAGATGAGTCTGCAGGGTCAGGATATAATGCCGCTTCTAATTTGTTTGATTTCTAAGTTATTCTTTGTCTACCTCTGAAGGTATTTCCAACTCCATCTGCAGCCCTCCAAACTACTGCACTATTTCACTGTGAGGTGGAGTATGTAGAATGGAACACAACAATATCTGGGAGAATATAATTAATATTTCTCCAGGAAAATATTTTCCATAATTTTCTGTCCACCTCTTTACCCACCTTACCATTTTGATGGTATTTCTATTATAGCTATTTCAGCACTATTAATGTTTTCAGTGCTCACTTGCAGTGACATGTCAAGACTTTTGCCTGAGTAGACAGTTAATTTAAAACTCAACAATGTATATGACTCATGCAAATTTTCATAGTGTGACTTGACTTGCACAATTTTAACCTGCCATTGTGCTGACAAATTACAAAATGTTGTTTGGTTCTTCTGGACTTCACTAATTTAAAAGACCAGTGTCATTATCAAATTTTGCAACATTGCGACATACCCTAATGTCCAGAGTGCAAAAAATAAACGTTTAACTGTGATATTTTTCTATGGTGACAATTGGCAGTTTTTTCCTTCTATTTCTATTTATCTTAGAATATTTTGACACATAGATAGTGTTTCAGGAGTGTTAACTAACTGCCTGTCTTTCACCATATTCTTCCCTCATGCACCTGGGAAGGCTGGTGTTATTTCTGTTTTGCATGTAAGGAAACTAAGACAAGCCTGAATAAATGAGACATCTCACAGTGGGATTTTTGCATGAAAAGAGAGTAGCAATGTTTGCCTTTAATTTATGAAAGCTTTCCTTACTGCTTTTGAACTAGTTTTTTTAGGAATAGGTCTGAGCAGGGATCTTGTAATCTGCAGGATACTGCTTTAGAGACTATGAAGTGACCTTCATGATAACCATCACCGTATCTTGGAGTTGTTCACAGCTCTTCCTATTATTTTTGTATTTGCACTTTTGCTTGTATAGAAAATGGAGCATTGAAAATGGAGATTTTTCTCTTTATAGGGTTATCTATAAGAAGTTAGTGCAGAAGATCTAACAGTCCCAGGTGTCAAGTTCTGCTCTAATGTATTTATTTATTCTCTGGACAGGGGGATATGCAGTAATGCAGCAAAATTTGCTAATGATTTAGTCCTGATAACTTAATGTATGCTGGAAAGGTATACATAAGCCACCATTGAATTGCTTTTTACCATCTACTCCAAATTTATTTTCTGTGAAAACAGAGGGTCTTTTGTTAAATAGCTTACAACTAGGAACTCCTCCGTCTATTTATAGTTTACTTGATTAATCAAAAACTGTTTTTCAGATTTAATGCTTCTCAGGCACAGCCTTTAGGATCTACTTCTTCCTCACAGTCATGAGTTGACAATGACATTGAGAGCACCCTCAGCAAGTTTGCAGATGATACCAAGCTGGGAGGTGCAGTTGATATGCCTGAGGGACAGGATGCCATCCAGAGGGACCTGGACAGGCTGGAAAGGTGGGCCCAGATGAATCTTATGAGGTTCAACAAGGCCAAGTGCAGGGTCCTGCACCTGGGCCAGGGCAACCAGCATTATCAGTATAGGCTGGGAGAGGACATACTGGAGAGCAGCCCTGTGGAAAGGGACTTGGGAGTGCTGGAGGATGAAAAACTGGATATGAGCCACCAGTGTGCAAAGGCAGCCCAGAAGGCCAATCACATCCTGGGCTGCATCAAGAGCACTGTGGCCAGCAGATTAAGAGAGGTGATTCTGTCCCTCTACTCTGCCCTGGTGAGACCTCACCTGGAGTATTGGGTCCAGTTCTGGAGCCCCCAGCACAAGAA
>VZZY01007154.1:0-11068 GCA_013400335.1 Eurystomus gularis | reverse complement strand
TTCACAAGGGTTTGTAGTGATAGGACAAGGAGTAATGGTTTTAAGCTAGGAAAAGATACATTTAGGTTGGCTATTAGAAAAAAGTTCTTAGCATGAGGGTGATAGAGCACTGGAAAGGGCTTCCCAAAGAGGTGGTGGAGGCCGCATCCCTGGAGTCATTCGAGGTCAGGCTCGATGAGGTTCTGAGCAACCTGACCTAGCTAGATGTCCCTACTTGTGTAGGGAGGTTGGACTAGATGACCTCTAGAGGTCCCTTCCAGCCTGAAACATTCTATGTGTTTGGTGGACTAGCACTATTTCAACTCAATCCCTCCGTCCTTTCAGGTCAACTAAAGCAGTGTTAGAATGTATTCTGTGGTTCTTAAGGACTGTTATTACATATAGAATGGAACAGACCATATAATGTGGCTATTATTGTTGACTATATAATGCATGTGAAAATAAGAAGTTAGTAGAAGAATGATAAGCTTGAACTATTACATTTGTTCAGTTTATAGATATCAACAATGACTAAATAAAAAAAAAAACAATTTTGGTTTTGGATTAATATTAAAACTTTGAATATTTTTAGCTAGTGATGCTGTGATTTTTTTTTTTATGTATCTCTCTCCCAACTGTAATGATCTTTGATAGTGAAACTTGCAGAGAATATAGTAAGAAGAGTGTTTTCCTCCATTGGTGATAATTTTGTGAATCCTTTCAGTTTCATTCAATATCCCATTATTTTGGTATTATAATGCTGCCTGAAGTACCCTATTGATATTCACCACACTTCTTATGACAATGGTAAATTGGGAAAAATTCTATGAAAGATGATGGGATTATAGTGCTATGAAATTAATGTGAGTGGGAAGAGAATATTGTTTGGTATTTATTGTGTTTCCTTAATTAATTTTCTCAGCCAAATATTTTGAAACATACACTTCTACCTGAATTACAATAGATTCTTTTCTTTGAAACCATTTTTCTTCACAAGGAAAATATTAAATATCTTAGACCCACTCTTCCACAATTTTTAAAGTTGTATAGACTGAGAGAAATTTGTAAGCTAGAGAATAACAAAGGGTTGATCTAAAATGCAATATCTGTCTGTTCTCTGTTGCAGGGCTTGTGGAGGTAAGATTTTAATAATCACCTGAAATTTAAGGCTTTCTATTTTAGTACAAAACCCCCCACCCAACAAGGATAATAACGGCACTTATGTAGCAATTATTTGATCAGTGGGTGCTTGAAGAGAGGTTTTTATGTTCCACCTGCATTCTACTTTTTTAATTTGATTGCATTTTTGACATTAGCTTCCAAGATAAAATAGGTACATTTATCCTACTGCCAGTTGTGGAATAATATTAACTGAAGGTAGAAGGAGAAATAGGTATGTTTATTTTCTTCATTATTAGGGTAAACTTTTGTGAAATGTCTACAGCTAGGTGGCGAACAATAGTGTATTCATAGTGTCATAAGCCTGTTATGCCAAGAAACTGTGTCTGAAAGTGTGTCTAAAAAGATTGTTATAAACTTATTTTGTTGCCAATCTATTATCTGAAATTCATACCTCATCCAGTAAGATTTCTGTTTAAAACCCATGGGAAAGCATGCAGTATTCTGTAAGCCAGAAATCGCAAAAGCTCAGAAACTTTCTAAAATATTTTTGCTGTTAATCAGGTTTACCTGAAGCCTGTCATGAAATAAAACGGCAATGCTGTAGACAAACCCTCCATGTACTCCTTTTGAACAGCAGTATAATGATAACTTTATCTTAAGAACTTATACCAAATTTGCTTATTGCCCTGGGGTAAGTTTTGTTTCTGAATTGAAAACACAAAGAAGAAATATTTTCATTTTACAGTCCTGTAAGAACTTTGAAATTAAATACACAGAGTTACTAGGAGGGAATACTGATCTTGCAAATACCAATATCCTTTTGTGGGGATATAACTGGCTAAATTTCGACTCCAAATGATTCATTTTAAAACCCAAAGTCTTGTTTAGAAGTTAATTAAATAAAAGATTTGTTAACTTTGTTAAAATCATTGAAATAAGCTGTTTTAAAACTTTGTTATATATATATATTTAATTTGTGTTACTGAAGCTACTAAATTTGCACTGCGCTAACCAAGATCAGACTCAAGTCTAGAAATTTTCAAAAATCTGGGATGAAAAAAAGTCTTAAAGAAGGCTCAAATAAGATTTCCTACTGAAATGAATTTTTGTTCAATCAAATATATGAATATTTGAAGGTTTAAGTGACATAAAACCCACCAAATTGCTCACTTGCATCATACTGGAACATGTGATTTGAGTAGTTATAAAAGGACTGATGTGGTACAGTGATCAAATAGTTGTCCTTATATGACCTGAAGATTTTAAACTGACATTCTTATTGTCCTGTGTCTAGTGCATTGTCATCTTGAATGAATGCCTGAATAAAATTTTATAATGCTCCTCCTTTTCAGCAGAAGAATGCATGCCAAATTGCTTGTCTTTCTGTCTCCAGCCTTTCAGCCTATAAAATGACAAAGATAGGATTGAAAAAGAAGGGGAGTGATGGGACAATGCCATCTTCTGTTTTAATTATACTAACATATTTCAACCTATTTTTCTTTGGGGGGCAGTCTAATATTTTAAGACTACAGCACCATGAAGGTTTTCAGTTGTTCTATTTTGCCATCTGTGTATCAGTGTCTGGATGAACCTCCTTATCTATGATGGCCAAAGGCAATGTTTCTGTAATGAAGGCTGAACTATATAAACTGACTCAGAGTTTAAGGAAGTGGATATTTAGTGTTACATTGCTTCTGCACCTTTAAATGACTTTTATTCCCAACATATGAAATATTCTAAATTGTGTTTAAAGGAGGATAAAAATGAATATAAAATTCCATGTTACGAAGATGAAGTGAGCATTCAGTGGCATTTCAGACTAGCACTAGGAATATCTATTATGTTTTGTTTTGGTAATTCCTTCAGATAACTATGACATTCTTTCATTTTCTCATCTCTGAAGCAGTTTATAACTCAACATGGCACGTTCTTACATCCTTCTAGGAATTAAGTGGACTTCTGAGGATTCCCACCATCTATTTTAGCTTATTTTCACAGTTCATCATAAAAAATATCTTTTGTACTTCCATTTAGTAACCTGAAAAATATGTCCTATGTAAGCAGACAGGATATAAGGAATGAACTGATTTCTGCCTCTGGAATTGCTGTTCTGCAATTTCAGAGACAGAAGGATCAAAAACCTCTATTAGA
This sequence comes from Eurystomus gularis, assembly GCA_013400335.1. Lineage (NCBI taxonomy): Eukaryota > Metazoa > Chordata > Aves > Coraciiformes > Coraciidae > Eurystomus > Eurystomus gularis. The sequence goes on along the minus strand of VZZY01007154.1, from coordinate 7,816 downwards.
GAAAATGTAGTCCTAAAACAGACCAGCTGTGATCACAGTACCCAAAAGACATATCTCTAGTACAAATACATTCTGTAAAAGATCTGTCTCTTGAAATGTAATGTCTTGTCTCTAAAGCTGAATACTAATAAAGGAGTCTTCTCAGTATATTGAGAAATATTTTCAATAACTTAGTTTAGCAAAGCAAACTTCGCTTATTACTAGAAATTCAGAAAGGTCTTTATTTGTGAAAATGTTAGTATAATATCAGATTTTAAAAGAAATCTTAGAAGTACTGTCATAGCTAGAACAGGTAAGGGTGGTGTGCATTAGAAAAATAAAAAGCCAAAAGAGTCAAAAAACAGTCTTTTATGATTTTTTTTTCGATGAGACTTTAACAATTAAAATATATGTTCTATATTTTAAGAGAAAGAAAGAATACAGATAGATACTGGGAGAGGACATGCTAGAGAGCAGCCCTGTGGAAAAAAGACTTGGGGGTTCTAGTATGTTAAAAGATGGACAGGAGCCACCAATGCACAATTGCAGCCCAGAAGGCCAATCACATACTGGGCTGCATCAAAAGAAGTGCGGCCTGAAGATCAAGAGAGGTCATTCTGTCCCTCTACTCTGCCCTGGTTGAGACCTCATCTAGAGTACTGCATCCAGCTCTGGAGCCCCCAGCACAAGAAGGTCATGGACCTGTTGGAGTGTGTCCAGAGAAGATCTACAGAAATGATTAGAGGGCTGGAGCACCTCTCCTGTGCAGACAGGCTGAGAGAGTTGGGGCTGTTCAACCTGGAGAAGAGAAGGCTCCAGGGGGACCTTATAGCAACCTTCCAATACCTGAAAGGGGCCTATAAGAAGGCAGGAGGAGATCTGTTCTCAAGGGTCTGTAGCAACAGGATAAGGGGTAATGGTTTTAAGCTAGAAAAGGGTAGATTTAGGTTAGACATTAGGAAGAAGCTCTTTAATATGAGAGTGGTTGATCACTGGAACATGCTGCCAAGAGAGGTGGTAGAGGCCCCATCCCTGGAGTCATTCAAGGTCATGCTTGATGGGGCTCTGAGCAACCTGACCTAGTTAGAGATGTCCCTGCGTATTGTAAGGGCATTGGACTAGGTGGTCTTTAGAGGTCCCTTCCAACCCAAGTGATTCTGTGGTATTACTGTGTCTGGTACAAGTACTTTATTCACATTTTATCGAGAACATGAGTAAGTTAGGAGGTAAGCACGACATCCTTCAGTATGTTGTTCTTCCAGTGTGCTGTACTTGGGTGGTGCTCATCCTTGGGCTGCACTGCAGTGAGAGTAAGGCAATACTGTGTCATTTTCAGCAGTTACTGCAGTTAATTTCTTCTGCTGTGAAGTATATACTGTCTTAAATTTGGTTCGATGTCTTCTTCAGTCAGCCATTGTATTAACTGAAAATATGATGGACTTCAGCCTACATGGCACAGCTTGTCACTGTTTTGCTGCCAAAATTTACAACTGTCTCTAATCCCGTTTAGTCAAAATAAACTGAACTAGCGAACTATTGTGTAATTTATTTTCTTCATTTAGTTAAAAGCAAGCTAAAGAGTGTTCAGACAAGTAGTTTGGAAGGTAGATCTGAGGAGGTGAAGTTAATATAGTTTATAAGATTAAGTGGCATGTGGCATAGTAATAAGTGGCAGTCTGTCTTAATGACTTTGTCCTAAAATAATATGCTAGAAGGGCTGCTGATGCAATGCAGAAGTTGCAAATATGAATCCAAATTTACTTACCCTGTGAGGGATGATGTGATGAAAATGATGTGATGGAGTAATTGCTTTACGTTGGTAGTTTACATAGTTCAAACAGGGCAACCTCTAGATTTTAAATCTGTAGAATTAGCACATTGTCTGTTTTTTTAAAGTATAGGCTTCTATAAACTCTGTTTATAAACTGTTACTGTGCAAGGATAGCATAAATTACATTAATTTGGAAGTCTTTCAAAGAGTATCCCTATAAAAACGATATGCTTGATTATGTTTAGTCTGTATTAATATTTTTCCATTTTTTCTGAGCAAAGAAGGAAGGAGAGATATAATTATTGCGTTAAAAAAAAAAAAAAAAGAGCTCTTGTGATTTTAACAATGCAAATACTTCTGAAAGTGTTGTCCAGTATGCTATAAACTGTTCTGTTGGGTTACAACTTATACAGCTAATGTACTTAGATAACATTGTCTCCCTACACTGATCTACAAGGCTAAATTTAGGCTCTAAGACTGGTTTTAAGGCCTTATATCAAACAAGGACTTCAGAAGTGCAATTTTTCTTGCGTTTCTTGCCTCTTCCTGTGTCTATGAAATGAAACAACTGAACTTAATAGTAATTTAGTTGGTCAGGTTTTATGAGGGATCTAATGCATGAGGTTTTTCAGTTAAAAAACTTCATTTTTGAACAAACCTATCTATCACAGCTAGATTAATTTTTTTCTGAGGCTATCATCTGTCATGGGGTTGTGAATTTGACCTTTCTGAAAAGTCAGTTTGTGAAGTTTTATTACTGTCACTGTGTTCTTGAACACTGAAGGGTTTTGGATTTGGGTTTCCTTTTTTTACTCTTTCCTTTTTCTTTTTGTATCAGCAAAGCATAAAAATTGCTTTAATCAGAGTATGTTGTTACTGAAAATACCTGCAGCTTTAGAGCTGGCTGGTTAGTCATTATAAAAGTGATCAACCAAAAAAAGACAAATAACCAGATGCAAAGTAGTTAAATTATTGTGGCAATTTGCCATAAAAAACATTACGTTGATCTCTTCTTTGATACTTCACTGAGACTGAATAACTTATATAGCAAATAAGGCATGAAATATTTTCAAAACTTGAGTAGCCCCAAATATGAGGAAATTCAATTATTATTATTTTTTTTATTTCAAAGGTTAAGTACTGCCATGTGTTTCCAAAGACCTGAATTATTGCTTTGCTGTCTGGTACTTGTTCAGGGTACCTTGCTTTAACACTTCTTCTAAAACAACCTTTCCTCCTGTCCACCTTTTTAGCAGTGTTATGTCTTGTTGAAGAAGTAACTCTTTAGAGAGAGGCAGAGTGACCTAGCAAAATAGAAATGGCTGAACTTTGTCAATGCAAATGAGAAATTTTCTCAAACTTTTTATATATGTTTCTGTATGTGTGAGTGTATATTATGAGTGTGTGCTATGTATATGTAACAATTTCATGATAAAATACTGACTCTAAAATTAATGGCTGCTTCTCTCAATTTTGTTTGTAATTACTGTATTATAGAATTATCTCTGTCAAGTGAAGTGGGCAGTGATGCAAATTTTGAAGGCCATTAGTCCAGGAGATCATGTTGATTTGATCAAAAGTCTGTTATTCTTGGTTTTCACTTGCTACACTATCTTGAACACAAAAAACAATAGAGAGCCTATAGAGAGGCACACAAAGTTTTTAGCAGAAAATCCATTAAAAAAATTCCAGCTGTGTCATTTATGGTTCCTGATAATAACTGCTTATCTGTTTAAGAGTTTAAGGTATTTTTTCCAGTAGATATTTGTGCTCTACTCAGTTCAACTTTATATGGAATACTTCAAACTCTTACAGGTGTTCATTGTTTAAAAGTGACATTCTAGCCAGAGACCTAATTAAGCTGCTTGTCTCCAATGGATGCGAAGTGCTTGATGGATTTTCTTTGTATGTTACACGTACAAAGAAATAAGGGATAAAAAGGCTGTGCTCAGGGACTGGATCCATGGGACATCAGGGCTTTAAAAAAGTTCTAGATAGCTAGTGTATTTATCCTGTCCACTCATTCACTTGTGTATATGGTATGTATGAATAATGCATTTAATTTTTTTAAGTGATAATTTATATGTAGGTGACTGGGCTTTTTGATGTAGACATAGCTAAACAAGGCAGGTAAGTTTCTAATGAAAGTTTCTAAGGTAGTTTTGACTTCAAGGGCAGGTATTTCCCTTAGGAAAGGGAAAAAGGTCACTTTAGAAATTCAGCTATCACAAGATGTTTTACAGCTTGTTTTACTGTTATTGGCTTCTCTTACTTGCTTAGTCTCCTTAATAACAGAAGGTGATTCAGGCACCACATTATTTATTTTTATTATCATTGTTATTATTATTATTTGTTCTTTGTCTTAAATACAGTGATTTAGGCATTAGCATTTCCTTTTTCATGTTTTTTCTTAAAGACAAATTAATTTATGGGTGATCTGCAGGCTGAATATGTGATGTGTATCATGCCTATCTATTTACACTCTATTTGAATTGCTGTATTGCATAATAACCGGTCATTTAGTTACACAACAAAATGAGTAGTAGGTACAACATGACTGCCTGGTTGCTATGGGAAGATGAAAGAATTCCAAATTTAAGCTGCTCAACTGAATGGGAGAGGAAGTGGATTAAGGTCATCATGTAATCACAGCTTCTAGCCCAGGCACTGCAGAATAGAAAATAAATATGACCAGTCCACTTTGTCAAAGACAGTCTCTAGACCTATTAGTATCTATATAGAAAGAGCTTGTACAGTGGTTAAATGCATGATAATTCATTAAAAGAATTGCACAATTGTGCAATTGAGTCTGCAGAGTCAGTGGGTTAAGTCCTGTCAAGAGCAGCAGAACTCTTACTGTTAACCACCAGGTTACTCTTAACCACCTTAGAGGAAGTTGTAATGTAAAGGGATCCATGATGTTCTCAACAGGAAACAGTGTAATTAGCTCTGGAAAGGATGCTTTTTTAATGTACCTCTTCAGTACTTTCTGAATTTTCACAACAATCTGTATTTTAGGGTGTAATTTAATAGCCCCATCCTCAATTAGTGGAGATATCTGGTTTACTGCATCTTGGATGCAGTGGAAATAAACCCACTTGTACATCTTTGTTTATTATAATGCTTCTACCACAGCACTTGAGTCTCTGACAGATACAAATTTAGATAACTTAATTAAACTGTTAATTTAAAAAGTTCTATGATCTGTTTCACAGATCATAAACTTAAATGCAAAAAGACTAAAATCAAATATCAGAGCATTTCAGTGTTGAGGTAGGGAAGTAAGTGGTTTCCAGAATCGTAAATTCTCAATTTTTAGATTAAAAGACAGGATTCCTTTATATGATTTAACTGCCTTCTCTCTCTTCCTTTTTTTTTTTTTCCTTTTTTGGAGAAGGAGGTGGAGGGAGGGGTTTTGCTTTAGCTAAAAGGAGGAAGCAGGGTAGACTAGAACGGCAAATTGCTGGTAGCTAAGTGGTTGCTACTTGCCTGAGAGATGGAACACAACTGTCACATTTTGAAATGATGTTGCATTCTTATCACAGGTGAGGACCCAATTTCTTAACCATTGTGTGTAGAAGGCTAAGCTTTCTCATTGAAGCTGACTGACTGAGTATATATAACTTACTGACTCAAAGGGAGAAAGTGAGAGAAATAGTATAACAGTTGTATAATGTTTGGATAAAATTTTAAATACAAGTAATTGCATCTACAGTAGCTACTTGGGTCTTCTGATGTTCAGCCACAAAATATATTTTCTAAAGGAGAATGTGAGTGGTTCATATATTGCCATGGAGCATGGCCTTAAAGTCACAGTAGGGAACCTTAGTCAACCCTAATGTAAATGTGTTTTATATCAGGTGATATTATATAAAAGTCATTTGATATAACAAAATGTTCTAGTCAGTAGGACACTTTGGTATTAGTGCATAAGTTAAGCAGGTGACACATGGAAGCAACAATGGCTCATGACACTGGCGGTGACAAGGGGTGAGTGGATCGAACATTTTATTGTCTTTCCAGGCTGAATGAATCTGCCAAACAGAAATGAGAGATATATTGTCTTTCTGTTATCATGACAGGCACCTGCTGAGTTATGTAATACAAGTGAGAGTCTTCCACAGAAAAATTTACTGTAAGTCTGTTTTGGTTCTGGACTTAGTGACTAGCTAAATGTTAGCCAGTAGCAGCACAAAGCAATCTCTTTATTTTGTCTCCCACATTGATTGATCTATAGACTTTTTTTTAATATACTAGAATCTGTATTCTCAACTAGATTGCAATTGAGATCGAGACATAGTCTCTATCATTACTTAATCTTCATTCTTTCATTGTATTGTAAAGTGCATTTCAAGCCTACAATTATTGCAGAATTTAGGAACACTCCTTCAACATAATGAAGTTAAGGATATATCCCTGAATCCCTACAGAACTGCAATACCAGTGTTTGATTTTATTTTAAATTTCAGTTTGTATTTGCTGGAGGAGATGGATGATTAGAGGTTACCAGTGGTTACCTTCTTTTTCCCTTCTCTGGATTCACCACTGGAAAGCAATGGATTTATACTTAGTGTTCTGAGAGTTTTTACTTACAACTTTACTAGGTATGCCTTTAAGATAACAACAGACAAAACTCCAATTTAATTCCTTTTATTTGGTGGTGGTGGAATTTTGAGGGGTTTTTTTAGGGATGACAAAATCCTGTAGAATGACAAAAGAGATAAATGAGTCTTTACTATTATACTAATTTAATTACTTGTCTTTTCAGACAGAGTCATTTTCAGTCCACTTCCTTTAAGGGCGTTAAATGATTGATGGCTCTTTAGACCCTGCATTTCTCCACACCCTTTGAAATTATGAAGTCATTACCTCTTGAATACTTCTGTTTGTCTTCAATGTGAGACATTTGGGCATCTGTATCTTATGTTTTAAAACCACCAATAGGTATAGTCTCTTGCTATCATTAGACCAGTTCTCTTCATGTTTGGTCCTGGGAGTTCATAACAGCTTTAACAGGTCCATTTACTTTCTCTTTCAAATCTCCCATCTCTCTTAATTATGGACTGAGATTGGATTTTCAGTGAAATATAGCAGCAGCATAAGTTCTGCTGCACTCTTCTAGGATTTGCTTCCCTAAATTCATTAACTATACTTGAGAATATCATCTGAGGTACTGGGAAGGAGTTTGGGATCATTACTTTATTCCTTGAGAAAAGCATAAAACAAAATAGGAAGGTTTTACATATTTGAGAAAGAAAAGAATATATGACACGGCTTTAGCCGTGCTGTTGGAAATAAGGGCCTCTTGAAGTAAACATCACAAAGACAGGCTTGGTAGCTGCTCATCAAGCCATGTTTTTAAAATTGTCCTGTGCTGTCTATAGTAACTTGTTATTTTGGGACAAAGATTTAATAAGAAGTAATAATTTTAATAATATTAAATAAAAGCTGAAATATGAGTGAGTGACTGTAGCAAATGAGTCACTCCGCTCCAACTCTCCCCCCCCCCCCTTTTTTTTTTTTTCTCTTCCTCCTGAGAGGTCCACTCGCTGTTACTCAGTCATTCTCTTCTGGGTGAAGTTATCAAGTGTGCTCTTCATCAGAAATTTATAAATTAAAGAGAACTTGAATCTATTTATTACAAGCATTTGAAACCTAAGAATGGGCAGCAGCTTTATAACCAATTAACTTTAATAATTTATGCTGCATAATAAGGTAAATCTATGTACATCAGCACACTGCATTTGGAATAGAGATTCAGTATTCTTTGCATTTCTTTAAGGCTGCGGTTCATAGTCAGAGCTGTGATTTTCTGAAGGTGCAGTATTCTTAACAGTGAAACTGGGAGCTTGTAGATTGGTCAAGGAATGTGTTTGAATGTTTTATATCAATTCATAGAATCATAGAATAGACAGGGTCACTTTCCACTAGACCAGGTTGCTCAAAGCACATCCAACCTGGCCTTGAACAATTCCAGGGAGGCGGCATCCACAACTTCTATGGGCAACCTTTTCCAGACTCTCATCACCCTCACAGAAAAGAATTCTTCCTTTTATCTAATCTAAA
>VZZY01007153.1:30224-46469 GCA_013400335.1 Eurystomus gularis | reverse complement strand
AAAAAGAAAAGAAAAAAGAAAGACGAAAAGATCCATACAAAGCAGTTTGACTGACAGCCAGGCTATGATTCACTTTACAAGCATAACAGTACCAAAATCTTCACTAATATTAACATGCATTTTATTCCTAAGTAAATTAACTTTAAGTTCCCATCAAAAGCTTTTAGTAAAGCAAATGTAATTGAAATGTATTAGCTTCTTATCCAGAGCTCTTCTCCTATACTATTCCATCCCTTAAGCACATTTTTTTGCCTTCTTTGCCTTTCAGAAGTTTTAATGAAAATTCTCATAGGCACAAATAGTACATTTCCTTACCTAATATAAACACAAAAGACTTTTTGCTTTGGAAACAAATGTAGGGGAACAGCTGTGCTGATGAGCTACTCAGAGATCCTATTGAATCTGCAGCTGCTTCTCTCTGTCCTCAGAATACTCCTGGCTTGATTGACAGAGAGAGAGATAACCACATGGAAAAGCAGACCAGATACCAGTCACAGGCTTAAATCAGAGCTGCCTTAAATCTATGAAAATTACAGTTCTTATTTTTAGCTGCTGATGTGGCAGCCGTTTAGTCACAATTCTGAAACTTCTGCCGAGTAGGTACAAATCTCTCTCCCAGACTTTAAGCCACTTAAAATTTATCCAGATTCAAACCAGGAGGTTTGTAATGTTGTCTTATCAATCTTAGCAGAGAAGGTTAAAGAAGGAAAGAAGGTTTACTTACACCAATAAATTTTTGCAGGAATGAGCTATAACATTTTGAAACTTCTTCCACACACTTTCATTTTCTTTGTGATACTGCTTGACGTTGTGGTTTCATTAGAAAATTTAGCCAGCCAGGCAGGAATATATAAAAAAGCAGGTACTGATTGGTATCAAAACAGTGATTTTGACCTGTTCCAGTCTGAAAGGTGCAATTCAGATGTTGGATAGGATAATGTACTACATGCCTCACTGTTGCACTCTCTAGTGACTGGAGAGATGCAGGACTCATCAGTCTTCAAGACTCAGTGGCTAAGTTTAGATCCTGTTCCCATATTAGTTTAGCAAATAATGTACAGGAAATATATGCCATTTACCATAGAAGCTAGAGTTTTCAGACATTCAGGTCACACAGGCTGCATCCTAGATAGTGTTTATAACAGCAGAGTATATAAACAGGCTTTTGCCTGGCCTTTTAGGTATTTAGCATGTATCAAGTGAAAAGTTCATTCTCCCCAAATTTAGGGTCCTAAATGCCATATTTTGTGCCTAAATATTTTACTGAATTGCTGTCTTAATCACGATTTCTTTTCTAGAAAGGCAAAAGCAATTATTTGTTTACTTTAGCAGCTGCAGACCTATTACTCCACCCTGAAAACTGGTATGATTATTATTATTATACAAATTGGCAGATAGACATGAAGTACAGTGGGTACTTCAAAACTTAGAGGCTGCAATCTAAACTAGGAGGAGAATTGGGAACACTTCAGAGCTGATGGGTCTGGATAAGGGCCCTGCCTCCAAATCAGAGCAAGCTTTCTCTCTCTCATCTATTTTCTATAGGATGGTTACCTGGGAGTGCTGTCTGGATGGGAGCCATCACATGCTTCTACCAGATTTCTGATTCAGGGCATACTGCGGTGCACACCTGCAGTTCAGTTTAGATGCAGTCAAAATTGATGTTCTGGCTATGTTTCAGCTCTGCGCTGATAGGCATCTGCCTGACCACCCATGTAGGGATCCTGTCACCAGTGGCTTACCTCAGCATTGGCTCATACAGCCTTTCAGCACTGCCTGTGGGATGTGGACCTTGTTTACCTCTGACACTTGTTTCAATTTAAAAGAATTCAGCATTTCTTTCTTCCGACATGACCGAAAGACCCTTCTATTTTTTTTTTTTTTTACATTCTCCCAATTCACATCTCTTTTTCATGAATCCCGTGATTAGTTGTATTTGTTTGAATGTTAAAGAAGGTATTTTATTATTGCCTTAAGGGAGGGAAAGCTGCCAATGAACATTAAACATGCTGTGGTCCAGTCCCTGCAGAAGAAACCATCATTTGATGCTAACTAACTTAGCAGTTAGGCCTGGCCTTAGAAATTCAGTGCTTTGGGCAAGATAGGCTTGTTGAGGTTTTTGAAAGCTTTCTTGCCACACACCGAGCTAAAATATTTAGAAAGCTCATATATATACATATGTGTGTGTGTGCAGGTATTGATATGTTATTGTTTGCAAGTGCTATGCACATACATGCAAACACACATACACAAACACATTATGCTACATGCTTAAGTATCTGAGACAGCTACATCATAACTTGAGTTACACACTTTTACCCATCCCACATCTCAATACTCTTTGCTGTATTCTCCTGAATCCTTCAGGACATGTCTTGAAAATGGTATACACATCTGAGCCACCTCAAACAACTGCCATATTTTCTTTATTTGTGACCATAAAACATTTCCGTCTTTCTTCCTCAAGGACAGAACACTAGCTGAATAACAATCTAGTATGCAGATACATATCTTTATCTATACTTCATTAGTTAAAATTAAAAAAGCAGATTCCTTTCCAGCCTTGCAGAACCAGAAGTATTAAGTTTGCACTGCTATAAAGAGTATATTTCAAATTTCAAAAGGGACATAAGGACCAGATTTTCCAAGCACATCAGTGAGTTAAATAAGCACATCTTCATCTGTATATGTATATCTAAAGTTAGGCAACCTTGTGATCCAATACGTTGACACTGACTACATATAAGACATGGTATGTGGGAATAAGATTTTTTAAATTACTTTCTTTGATTACAGAAGACTGTATTTCCACTAAATAAAAAAAAAAAAAGGCAGTCTCCATGTGGTCTAAATGTTTCCCAACTGTTTTTACCCTGGAAATATCAAGACCAGTAGACTCTAGCCTAAACGCTCAGTGATGCGTTTTTTACAGGTTTTATCACTTTTTGAGAGCTCTCTACATTTAGCTTTTTAATAACTTCAAAAGATGGAGACATTAAGCAAAATTTGGAGTATCTAAGGAGTAGTTTTCTGCAAAGTCCATAGCATATGGAGAACACAAAGCTATCTAATATGGCAGAAAGACAAGACATAGCTACCACCTCAGCAAATTAAATAAAAGTATGGAAACCATTGGGTACCTGAATACCATCACTAAGAGAAGAACAAACGTGAGATCTAGTAGAGTCAGTGAGGCTGCTCACATGCTTGAGGTAAAACAAGTGCTTAACCACTTTACTGAGTTGCAAATTTCACCTGTTTGAAATGCATAATTTATATTTGACTTTACCAGAATTTATGGATGTCTCTGCGTATAAAATCTACATCATACATAGTCCCTTTCAGATGTATAGGGATTGAAAATAAATACTAAATCCTCCAAAATGCAATCCAAAGGTATGAAAATATCTATCTGGGTAAAACTAGTTTATATTCTACCCCCTACACTTCCAGCTGAATATTTTCAATTCTCCTTAGACCAGTTTTCTATAACTAAAAGAAGAAAGGGAATTAATGACTCAGCTTGTATGAAAGAAAATGCAGATAGCTATTATCTGTTTTACATTTTAGTTCTGTTAGAAGTCTTTTGAAACTGAGTGCATTTTGTGTAAGTCATTTTGCTTAACATATTTTTAGTTGCTTTTTTTTTAAAAAAGTAACAAAAATATGAATTATTTCTACCTTAATCAATAAATTATATTCTATGTAAGTATCAATCTTCTGTATAGAAGGAAACTTTGCTTTAATTTTAGCATTGTAATTCCTCATTTTCCTAGATTTTTTTGAGCTAGGGTTACAACACATCTCCTTGTTGGTAGTCTAACCCACTCGACCTCTACTTAGAGTTTTTTGTTTTATTGATTCAGTCTCCCAGTGCCTGTAATATGATAAATATGTGGAAACTTGAAAATGGTATCTTGTTTACATGGCTGTGCAGCTGCCAAAACAGCTGCCATTTCAATTTTTAAAAGGGAAACAAGGGCCTCTTATCTGATGTGGAAGAAAAATAGACCATTCCTTCCATTCATTTTTAGTGTGTTTCAAACATATTTAATAACACAGATGAGCCAACATTTAAAAATATATCAACTTCTATACATAATATCGGAAAGTCTTTCTAAGAGTTAAAATAATCTGGGTTTTATTTATGTTAAAGCATTTTTATGCTTTAAGGTTACAAGGAACTGAAAACTGCAAAAGATGGGAGTGCTTCCAAAGAGTCAAACACTCACACCAAAATATCATTTCTGTTCAGCAACTATCAGACAAAAGTAAAATAAAACTGGTGGTGCTGGGTCCTGGTGGATGCTGGATTTTTCCATCAGAAGTAAAGTTTAATCTTTTTGAAAAATAATTGTGCTAAACTGATTGAAAAATTGTGACGGTAAATTTTCTTTGAAAACATTTGTTTTTAACAGCATTATTATTATTGACAGCAAAACTGTCTAAAAGCCAAAACACTAACTTATGCTCATCTAGATAAGAATGCAGTTGACTCATAATCAAAGCAAAAATATACCAGTTTTTGAAACAAGAAATGTGATGATTTTCACAGAAAACATTGAAAATATAAATATATTTTCAGGAAATATTTTGTTTTTGTTGAATCAGCTTTTATTAGTGGAAAGATGCTCAGTGAGATGTTCAAACTCCAGAGCTGAGCATTCTTGTCTAGGAACAAAATCAGTTATACCTTTGAGTGCTCAATACCCCACAAAAGGATGCAAGACCAGAATTTTAATAGGAAAGTTCTATCTTCTGTTGGTGGAAATCATAATCTCTTTACTGCCATAGAAGAGCAGAAGAATTACCTAATTCTCCTTCAACTGCTAGATTTAGGATCAATATTTGAAAAAACAATTCATGGGAGAGCAACTTGAGTTACTCATGTAAATATCAAAATATATGGGCTATATACCGCTTGTTTCTGAGGAATTAGTAAAGATGGTCGCAGTGTATCTTAAAGCGAGGCTCAGTGGCACTTAAAAGATGTCACACTCTTACCCATAGCCCTTCAAGATCTGAGATGAGTTAAGTCTGACCTTGCTAAACAATCTCTAAAAATCCAGGGAATAGAAAAAGCCTTTTTTCTTTACTAAGGGGTCCCATCAAGATATATCTACTTATAAAGTATACTTAGTTTTTATCTATAAGAATATCATTTAACTACCTGTCTTTGGCTCACCCTAATTTAGCTGCTATAGAATGTGCTGTTGATGTCCTTCAGCTTCTTCATTTTATTTCAGTGTAACTTCAAGTAGAAGAAGCAAGCTACTATTTGCACCAGTTTCAGATACTTCTTTTTTAATAAAAGATTATTTGTAAATTATTAAATTTGCACTCTAATCAAAGTTACAGTCAAAATTAAGTGGACAATAATTTATAACTTACTTGGTAAACCTATTGTAGCAATTTTAAAATTGGAACTATTCTGCTGTATCTTACTTAAATTTAAAATCCTTTAGGGGCAGACCTATACTTTTTCTATAATCATGTCTCTCGATGCATTCTCTGTATACTACTAGTAATACAAAATGTAAATAATATCCTTTCTAGCTACATGATAAAATTTTTTCTGTGAAGAAGCAGTAGGATTTATTCCTTGAAGCAAAATGTTTATGCTACATTTTATAAAGGTAGCCACAAAGGAATGATATAGGGAACTGCACACATTCGTATCACTCCACATTTTCAAAAAGAAAAGATATTTTTTAAAAAATAAACTGCAGCATTTGAATCAATTGTCTGTGCTTTTTTTAAAGTATGACCTAATCTGGTGTCCTGTCATTGTTTTGGCAGAACATGAAACAGCAAATATGTTAAATTTGAGTGGTTTCCTGCAATGTTATTCTATCAAACTGGCAATTTCCGAAAGGATTTGGAAAGGAGTTTGCAATTCCTTAGACACCAGGGAGGTCCAGCAATGGTTGCCAAGATGATCTGCAGCTCAAGCTGGTCCTAATATCTGAGCACATAAAAACATTCTTTTTATTCCAATTTATTTTTAGGCCTAATCTTAAGCAGATTTGAGAAACCTTCTGAGTATCCACTGTTAGCACTTCAGGATATAAAGGACTTGATATCAGTATTTTTATAGTTTGTGGCACATGGAAAAATTACACATTACTTTCTCGGAAGGTTTTTAAACAGTAAAATCTTAATTGCAAAACCAAAACCACTCCAAGTAAAAAGAGAAAGCAAGCAATAACTAAACAGTAGATGTTATAAATAAGGACAGGATGCACCCTAGGATTCTTATACATGTAATCATGTACTTAATCTGTAGTCCATGTACTTCACATACTTTTCATTATCGCCAGCAAATCATGATGTTTCCAAGATGGTAGCAGCTTGGAAGAAATCTGTGATTCAGTTGTGGTTTGGAACCAACTCAAATTGCAACTTCTGAATAAGATCAAATTGGAAACCTAATACTTCAGCTGGCCTTACTGAACTCCGGCCTTTGGAGCAGGGACAAATGCTACGTAGGATAACCTAAGTTTACAGACTCAGTCCTATTTCTAACATGACGGATGAAGCAGAAAAGCAGTAAAAGCCGAATGGTTTAGGATACTCTGTCATTGCCATTTCAGACCACCATAGCCTACCATCAACTTCCCAAACCCTCTAAGAATCTGGAAATGACAATTCATTAACATAAAACTTCTGAGGACTTTCTATTGTCTATGAATAATATTAACCTCCAAAACTGCATCTGCATAAGAAAACCTGTCTTGTATCTTGCCTGCAGCAGAGATTATTCTACTTTAATGTTTCAATGACTTGGCATTGAGTGTAACTCTTTTTCAAGTAATAGTAAAAAATATTTTATTTGTCAGCAGAAGTAAGTGAAAGCACTAGCTATAGAGACAAACTCTGAAAAGCAGGTGCTCCTGAAGACTGCTAGACATCTTGCTGGGAAGCAGAATAATTAAATAATATGCTCTAGGCCTTCCCATGCAGAAAAGGAAACTCGTAGAGACAGAATAAACCTAATGAAGCGTATAGGAAATGTTACACTGCAGCAGTATCAAAGCAAAATCTGAACGGTACATTTTGGGGGTTTTGTTTTTCTGTTCTGTTTGGAGTTTTGTTTGTTTGTTTGTTTTGTTGTTGTTGTTGTTTTGGGATTTATGGTTTGATTTGTTTGTTTGTTTGGGTTTTTTTACCAGAAAAATGATACTAGTGTTTTGGTCAAGAAGTTCTAGAATAAGTTGGTGCAATAATTTATTTCTAATCTCTATTTCTGCAATACAGCAATGCATAGCTGTCAGAAATTTCCACTAAATAAATAAAAGGAATTTAGACCACACCCACATTGCAGATATGCTGGTCAAAACTGATTCTTCTGCCTCTAATTACAAAAAGTTTCATAGAGGCTCCAAATATTCAAAATTTCAATTCTTGGAACAAAAAAAAAGACTAAGGACAGAAAGGTGAAATTTGGACAAAAGAGCACTGATTTGGATTGAATCAAATACTGAGACTTTTAAAACCACATTTTGCAGATGCTCAGTGTATTTTACATTCATTTTAATATATCTTCATCATGCTTGAAAAATAGTTTTCTAAGGACACACTAGAATGCAACCTCAGCATTGTTGGATTACTCTCATCTAGTCAAAAGAGCCATTTATAAGTGATACACAGAAATGCAGGGATTGGAAAACTATTTTTCTGCAATATACTGTATCAAAATCTTCTTTTGACCTACAAAGACAAAAGCAAAACCAGAAAATATATGGGAGTTTGACTACATTACCTTTAAGGGTCCCTTCCAGCCAAAAACATTCAAAGATTCTATGATAGATATCAAATAAAGCAAAATTTACTTTTGGCCAAAATCCTTCTGGCAGAAAGTATATGTTTAGAAATAGGAGGGTGAACTGTGAATACATGATTGTGTGTGTATCTTGCTGACTTTCTCATGCTGAAGATATTAAATACTTTATCATCTTTAAGAACATACTTTATCTATTCAGTTGGTTTTTGTTTTGTTTTAATAAAAATAACAGCTCATAATTAGAATAAAATACTGCACTGGACTAAAGATGATATTCCTTTCTTTTGCTAATAGTTCCAGGGCTCAGTTATCCTCCTGAGTTGTATTCATAATTCTTCAGCTTGCCACATCCTCAAACCTTAGCAATGAGTAGCAGGTAATACTTAATGCAGTGTAACGGGTAGGATAGTCAAAGTACATAAGATTCATCTTCTGAAATATATCACATATGGTCCTCAGTGACTGTCAACTGTAGTGATGTAGTTATAGAGTCATAGAATCATTTTCATTGGAAGAGACCTTTAAGATCATCAAGTCCAACTGTTAACCCAGCGCTGTCAGGTCACTACAAAATCATGTCTCTCAGTACCACATCTATATGTCTTTTAAATGACTGCAGGGATGGTGACTACACTACATCCCTAAGCAGCCTGTTCCAGTGCTTTACAACACTTTCTGTGAAGAAATTTTTCCTAATGTCCAGTCTAAACTTCTTACAGTGCAACTTGACCATTGAACTGAATTTAGAGAGTTACTTGCCTCTGTTCTTCAAAGAAAAGATGAGATGTAAGAGAGAAGGAAGCCTTGTTCCTGAGTAGACTGGAGAAAACCATGCCCATCTTTTGTTTTGAAGAGATACCAATGCATGGCAAGGCATCAAAAAGTCATGATTCCAGAAGAGAAGTAGGCAGGAAGGACGGTGCTTATAATGTCTGTATGTAGTGTATTTAGGCAGAGAGAGCAAGAAGGTTTTACACACTCTTAGGCTGCAAAAATAGCAAACACCCCCAAAGAAAAGGGAAGATGAGGCAGCAAATGTAGTGCCATTACCATTTTTCTGTAATGGGTAAGTGAGAATTTAGAAACAAGTGTCAAATATTATTCACTAAGACTAGTTGGGATTTTTGTTAGTAGTGGGCAGAAATTAGTGGTCCAAGTATGTATTTGAACTATTTGTTTGGTTTTTTTCCAAATTGTAGTATCAAATTCTATTGCATGTTGATTTGTAGTGGACTATATTAAGTGACTCAAACAGCATCCCACAAGATGCTGTTCAAAGGAGGAAAATTATAACTGCTGCGCAAATTAAACGGTACAGAATAGATAGAGGTCTATTACATTAAGGTCAACCACATGGTTAGTATGTGTTGCATTTAACCTATTATTTTTGATAAAATGCCAAATAACTGAAGCTTAAGGGAAGTTGAATCATGGTGATTTCTGTGAAGGATGGACAGATTCCACTGGTGTTTAACCAGGCAGCTTCAGATGTATTTGTAGGTTGTTTGAGTATTTAAATTGTATATTTTTTTCTAATTCTTACTGATTTTTATATAAATTCAAAGAGAGAAGGTACGTATGGCAAGAAAACAAAGATTTTGCATGCTTGAGTTTGGTACTATAAGATGCTAAGCACCCTCAGCTCTTCCTGAAGTCTTTAACTGCTGGCAGTTTTTTAAAAATACAGGATCACAGGAAAATTCAGGTAGGAAGTGAATCCAGGAGTCCACTTGTCTGACCTTCTGCTCAAAGCAGGGATTGCTCAGAGGTCAGACTGGGTTCTGCATTTCTTAAGAGTTCAGTGGCTATACTGAATGGGATTTACACAATTTCCTGGACTTCTTTCAAATTCCATGAAAGAGAAGAACTGAGGGAGGAATAAAAGACCAAGAGGAAGTAATGGGAAACTTTTTTTCATCTTTGCTTTCTGCAACCAGGAGCATGGAAAATGCTAGAAGTTTGTGTCTTTTGGAACAGAGTACACAGAGCCATAATGCAATAACAAATGATGCAGGTTCGGTGACCCTGGCCTTAATACAGGTCTTTAAAGTGTCAACAATGTCGTCAGTAGGTCTACATCTGTTGGGACAAAATCTCATAATCCATCAAGCTTTATTAATTTCCTAGGATTAAAGGAATAATTACTGTGTAGCTCTGTGCTGAACACGTCTTTGCCACTAGTTAAGACTTTGGGTTCTGATAGATCTTCAGACGAGTAGCTACCTTCCAAAGTTATTCTCATTCTCTGTGGACACTAATTCTTCTTTCATCTGCATTTCAGAAAAGAATTGAGTGTCATGTGTTTAATAGGAGATTCTTTTCCTTCACTCTAATACTGACTGCTTACTAAACACATGGGATCTGCTAATGAGTGTTGATTGGGTTTGATCTCAGCTAGGAAATTTCATCTACTACTTTCTTCACCCTGAAAGAAAAATAATTAAAGTGACATTGATGTGAACATAATGACAAACTTACATAGAGTAGGAAGGGAAATTTTGAAAATTGCAAAATAGAACATGATCAAATGACACACTAAGGAATGAAGAAGAACATAAAATGTATGATGTTCAGGGATTCTAGGATAAGATCGCTGTTATGTGGTATCAGTTGTCTCAGAAACAAATTGCAGGATGTTATAAAGGTATATATATGTATGCAATGCATGTAGCTCTATCTGTCCTTTCCTTTTGTGACAACTTTGATGACACACAAATCTTTCTAGTCAACAACGTTCATGAGGGAAGTTGATCAAGAATAGAAAGTATATACTGCAGGTTAATAGCTGGTCAACAAGAGGACATTTTTGAAGCCTATTGATACTTCAGGCAAATCTTACAGCTCCAGTCAGAGGAACTATTTAATGTGTTGACTTCATGTTTGTGATAGCTGTATTTTGGGAATGTTCATGCTCACAATAAATCACTTAAATTCCATGTATGACTGACAGGAATGTTGTACCAAAGATGATAGTTTCTGTAACGCATTATACTCTTTCATATGTTTTCAACTGTAAAGCTGAAAGAACTGATTTTGCTGACTTTTTCAGGCCAGTCCAGTGCATGAAAAGACTCACGGCTGTAATTTACATAGATAGCAATACAAAAAAGCTTAATTGTTTTACAAAATCAGAGAATCTATCAGTGTACATTATTTCATCTGCAGAATCTACCCAAAATGTATTAGAAAAAAAAAACACAAACATTTGCCAATATAGACTACATCTCTGTGACAAAAGTTTCTTGTTTATGTCTAGGACTATTTCTGTTCTGAAAGAGATTTTGAAAAGATTTGTATGCAAACTCAGTTAATTATCTTTTACATAAATCAGAACTTGATGCATTACTTCAGTTGGTTCTGGTAGAAGTGATCTTTAGAAGTGCCTGCAAAGCTCTTCTAACAACAGAATCTGAGATCAGGTAAGTGATCAAGTTACAACTCATTAAGAAAGTATTGTCCGTCAGTTGACCCACAAAAGCTGATTATGCAAATAGTCATAGTCTTTCCTAAATACTAATGTAAAAGTAATGTAATTCAAATCATAATGGTGGTTCATGGTGACTCAACTAGCTCAAGTGTTTAACTTGTTTGAGTATACAGACACTCAAAGGTATCTACATCAGCCTCTCATGAGATGGTTGGCATGTCCTCCCTCCTATATGCATCTTGGTTATACAGATCTGTGTGTTTCAGCAGGAATGGAGTTGAGATCATGAATTCATCTGCTGCAGACTTGAGAAGAGCTATCAGATGCTACCACCCTTCCTTTTTTTTTCTGATAAAATAGTCAGTCTTTAGTTTGGTTAAAATCCCACCCCTGACTTACAGAAAAAGCAGAATTAGGAGTAAAAATAATAACAATAAAAAGACTTAAGGACTCAGAAGGGAAAGAGGAAAAGGCAGATAATATGTTCCTGTCACTAAGGTCAATTATGGAATTCTTTCCATTACATCAGGATGTTAAATAGCAGGCTCTAAAATTAGACACTTTAAATTATAAGACCATAAAAATCACACCTTAGATGTTTAAAACACCTGGAAGAGAATCTCTTTAGAACTTCAGTGATGTTTTCAAAGAAGTCTTGGAAAATGGGAAGTTCCAGAGGGCTGAAGAAAGCTATTCTTTTTTCAATATGCAAAAATATACTATTAGATACCAATATCTAATTAGTCAATATAAGGGAGAGTAGATACAGGATCTTACCAATAAAAAATGAAAAGAGATTACCACAAGTAATGGCAATTGTAACAGATTCATGGGGAATAAAATATTAGACTTATGCAATTATCATTTAAATTGAGAAAACAAGTTTCAGAAAGCATGGAACCAACCTTATGTAATCCTATGTTACTGCAGAACCAAATACACCCTATCTGTAACAGATTCTCCTCCAACTTGGTTTCAGAGATACTATAATCCCTAAGTGTTTCCATTTCTGTAGTTCCACATGTTGGTTCTCAAACAGGTTGCTCAAATCTCGTTAGCAGTCAAATGGAGTTTGTCCTGTCAGTGCCTGATAGATTTGCTGATCACTGCCATTTTGTAACACATGGAGGCAAGAGTCCTCTTTGTACTTGTCTTTCATATGTTAAAGAATCCTGGAATCTTTCACTATTAGTGTATTATCCTGGTTTGAGTTAGAAACAAACCAATCATTTTCAGTGATTTTACTTTTCACCTGAGTCTCTGCTAACTAACTGCACTTTCTGAAGCTAATAGCATGTTTTTGCAGACAGTGTCTGCTGCTAGCATTGATAACACTTTTTGTTTAGAGTTACTACCAAGGATTGGTGTGCAGACTAAGGTCACTGCTAACTGTTGTGTATCACATTGTGGGGTGCAGAAAGTGAAAGGCCGCACCTGTGGGGAGGAGCGGCCAGGACAGGTAACCCCAAACTGACCAAAGAGGTATTCCATCCCATATATGCCATATTCAGTATAAAGATGAAGGATCATGAGGGTCTCGAGCCTTCTGCTGCCCTTCACTTCCCTTAGGGCCTTCTTGCCTTCAGGACACTTCCCTTCAGCATTCTTTCTTCTTGGCCCTTCCTTTCATCCTGATTCTTGTACTCCTGAACCCAGTTCCTGTCTGCTGCTGAGCCCAGCCTGGGACTTTCCCAGTGCCTGCTCCACAGCCTCAGTGGTGATAGTGATGTAATTGCCATTAGGGGGAGGTTGGGTTCAATACTGGTTTTGTTTGTATTTGTATATATTCCATTTTATTATTATCTTCATTAAAGCTGTTTTAGTTTTCTTTCCTAATCTGGAAGTCTCTCTCATTCCCTTCATCTCCCATTTGGGAGGGGAGGGGTGGCCAAGAGCGATCCATAAGTCTCTCTCCCTTAATTCTTATTCTTAGCATAAGAACCCTAACTGTAGGTTTATAGATTAACAGGAAATTGATTTCTCAAGTCTGTCACACAAATATGAAGCCCTGGAAGGTATAATATAGCATTACACAGTACAGGTGCATTGCTGAGATGACTTGCTGATGGTAACTTAGGTGAGGAAGGTCTATTTTTTTTTTAACAGTTGAAGAAAGAAATTTGTCAGTGACAAGAAGGATGGTTTACATGCCTCACATTCCTCAGTGCTGAAAATAATGAAGGGAGGGAGGGGAGGGAAAAAAATCAAATTTCAGCTAAGGAATCAGCAGTGAACTTAATGCAGGTGCAATATTTCTCAAGACAAAGAGGTTTTTGTTTCACCTCCATCTTATTCCTTGAAAATGAACCCCTCCCCTCTCCCTCTCTTTATCAGCACAAAGTAGATTAAAATGTTGATATCCTTTCCTGGCAAAGATATTTTTACAGTCTTTAGTCAAGTTGTTGAAGCACAATTAACTTCCTACAGAACTTAAAATAGCTTCACTAATTGTAGCAGGGTTCCACGTGTGTTCACTAACCTGTCCAGTTTTGCTAACTACTTCATTGAATTACTTTCTGCATCTCCTGCTGCACAATTGTTCTCTTTGTTACTCTCCCAAATCTTTTTAAAAAGCCTTATACATTGTTGCGTCAGCATATCACTCCAATCACTGAAATAACAACTACAAATACACTTCAACTCTAGACTGAATCAAGACTGTTTAACCCCTGTGTTGCTGGAGTTCATAGTATTTGGTTCTGACCAGCACAAAATGTAGGAAATTAAGGTTTTCAGTAGGTAAACATTTGATATTACAGAGTCACAAAATTGCCTACATTGGAAAAGACCTTTAAGATCATTAAGTCCAATCATTAACGTAAAACTGACAAGTCCTCCACTAAACCATATCTCTAGGCACTTTGTCACATAGATGTGACCTCACCTGTGCCTAGTACAGGGATAAAATAACATCTCTGATCCTGCTGGCCACACTATTCCTGATAAAGGCCAGGATGCCATTGGCCTTCTTGGCCACCTGGGCACACTGCTGGCTCATGTTCAGCTGGCTGTTGATCAATACCCCCAGGTACCTCTCTGCTAAGCAGCTTTCCAGCCACTCCTCCCCAAGCCTGTAGCGTTGCTGTGGGTTGTTATGACCAAAGTGCAGAATTTGGAATATGGCCGTGTTGAAACTCATACAATTGGTCTTGGCCCATTGATCTGCTCTGTCCAGATCTCTCTGCAGAGCCTCCCTACTGTAAATCAGATCAAAACTTCCACACAGCTTGGTGTTGTCTGCAGACTTACTAAGGGTGCACTTGATCCCCTCATCCAGATAATTCATAAAGATGTTAGACATCTTAATATTGTTAAACATATATTGTTGGACATATATTGTTAGAAAAACTCTTGTTACTCTTACCAGGAAATATTTGAACTGCGTATTAATTCAGGAAAATATTTTCACATTGTCATAAAAGTATGGTTTAAGAAATCTATCAGTAGTAGGAAGAAAGTCTCAAACAGCGCAAAAGGATATTATGGGATGTCCTTTAGTGGATATTATCACAGCTACTAGGAACAGGACAGAAAAAGTGAACTTACTTTCTTGGGGAAGTGCACACAGAATTAGTGACCTCTAGTGCTTTCCTAAAGGTGTGTGATACATAGATTTGAAGAGCGTTAAATACAAAACAAAACAAAAGAAAAAAGGCATATGCTTCTGAAAAACAACAAAAGCCTCATGCAAACAATTTTCTCCTCAGTCATTGCATAAATAGTCTTATTTTTTGTGATTCTATCTGAGTTTTTGAATGAAATATAAAATTGTATTGTATTTAAATTGGGAATAGTACTAATAGGTTGACTGGAGAGGTTGTGCTGTCTTGATCTTTGGGGGTTTTCAAGGCCCAGCTGGGTAAAGGCCTGATCAACTTGGTCTGAATTCAGAGCTGCCCCTGCTTTGAGCAGGACATTAGGCTAGAGACCTCCTGAGTTTCCTTCACATCTGATTTATCCTGTTATCCTGTGTTAAAAATAAAAATAAAGAACTAGCACTGTTGATAAGCTGAGAACCATGAATAGAGATCGCTGATATATGAAGTGAAAAAAAAATAATACAAGCTATACTTTTTGAGGAAGAAACTGTGAAATAGAAATGTTTGTTGAAGTAGAATGAAAAAGGTGAAAGATAACCTGACTAAATACATTTGCAATACAAGTGTCACACAAATAAAGTCACGCAGTTTTGCTTTGCATTTAAAAGGCTATCATGTGAAAAATGAAAGCATTAACAGCCTCAGATCATTTGTCATCAGTACTAATATTCCGCATTTGCTCATAAACTTTTGACATGAAAGTCCAACTTGCACCAAATAGCTCACATCCACCCAGCCGAACTCTTCACCTGCCAGAACCATAGGGGCTGGGTGTAGACTGCTCAACG
This sequence comes from Eurystomus gularis, assembly GCA_013400335.1. NCBI lineage: Eukaryota > Metazoa > Chordata > Aves > Coraciiformes > Coraciidae > Eurystomus > Eurystomus gularis. Next base: position 30,872 of record VZZY01007153.1, on the reverse strand, counting down.
GAGGGTTTTTTACTCTGTACTAACTCCCAGGCAATGTGCAGAGATTATGTGGTAGACTCTTCTTGGCTCAACTCAAACTCTGACTATTTAAAAGGGTAAATGAGCCTGGAGACATTTTCTGATACTATTTAAGCTAGTAAGGACAATGATTTGGCTACAATCTTTATACATAGCATGGAGGGAAGAAAGCCCATTGGCAATGGACAGAAGCTCCTTCTAGAGGTCTTGCAGAATCCTACAGATACTGTAGCAAGATTAGGCCCTTAACATTTGAAAACAGCTTCAGAGAGTTCTTTAAATGTAAACACATTAAAAGTCTAAATTGACTACCTGGATCCTTTCTTATTAAATAGGGCATTAATATTAACAAATGGAGAGAATTCAGAGGTGCCTGACTGGCCGAACAAAACTGAGACTTGCAACACCAAATACCTAAAGAATTACCTGTATTCACAGAGATGCAGATGTAGATTCTTCCATAAAAAGGAAAGTGCCCTTCAGCATGCATCTTGATAAAAAAGTATTCTCAAAATTACTCATAGGCAAAAAAAAACCACAAAACAAGGAAAGTATTAAATTCAGAAGTGATGAAAAGTACTCGTAATTTTTCTATCTTTTTTTTTGTTAGAATAAGCAAAATGACAACCC